>JBBPCZ010000042.1:1955834-1968294 GCA_037974445.1 Brycinus macrolepidotus | reverse complement strand
TATGTATGTATGTATATATATATATATATATATATATATATATATATATATATATAGGTGGTTGCCATGGTTTCTGTGGAGGTCATCACCAATCAATCACTATTTGGGTGTTTAAACTTCTGTATACGACTGTAAAGTTGCAATAATAAAAGGGAAGCTGTTAAACATATTAAATATATAAATAAATGAGTAATTTGATATTTTATATAGAGAGCAACAACAGTAGAATATGAGAGTGTATTAAAAAAAACGAGTGACAGACCGCGTCCATAAAATTTTCTTTATTTTTTTTTTCCCCCACAAAGAAATGTCTACAAAAGCAATAAAATATAGACTTTAACAAAAAAAAAAAAAAATCACTCAAGTACTTCGCCTGCTATGTACAACTTGGAGGAGACAATTCAAGAGCTTGGTTGACTGGACCTTTCACACACCTTATTCCACAAAGCTGCAAGCCCTAAAACACACACACACACACACACACACACACGCACAAAGTGCTCCATGCTTTTTGGTCACATACACACACACACACACACTTGGCAAATCCCCCCTCTTTCCCGGACCCCCACCCCTCCCTGCTACATTTTTTGTTCTTGCAGCATCGTGGCCATAAGGACGGTCTCTAGCGGCCCCACAGTCTTTCTCCTTCCCAACTGGTCCTTCGTGTGAAACCACACGTTCTCAGTGTTCTGCCCCTCATCGAGCGCCATCCATCCTCGCCTCGCACAAGCTATGGCACTTGAAGAATATCAATGAAAAAAAAAAATCTTTTATGAGTTACAAAAGACCCCGTTCTGCAGTTACCAATGTTAAGGTTTCGGTAACAGATGCTACAAAGTGTTACGTTTTTTTTTTCTCTTCAGGGAGGCAGACACATTCTGATCCAGGGGTCCCCAACCCTTCCCCTCGAGATCGAGGTTCCTGCACCTAACATGCTGGCCCCGCCCCCTTACTGAATGCTTCAGCCAATCAGGAGCTTCTAAAAAAGCTAATTAGCCAGAGCAGGTGGCTTGAACTGGACTTCTCTGGAAGGTGGATCTCCAGGACCAGGGCTGGTGACCGCTGTCATGACCCATAAATTCATTAAAAAAAAAAGCACCTCCCCAACACACACATGCACACAAAATGTGTGTGCTATGTTGGGAAAGCGACAGAGTAGCAGATCACACATACACACACACACACACACACGTTTGTTTCCTTCATGTAGTGAGTTTGAAGTGTGAGGAGAAAAAGTTTTTGAGACAGTTTTTTTGTTTTAGTTTTTAAGAAACGGATTAAAGGGGAATTCCACTGCATGTGGAAACATGTAAATAACGCCATTCTTATGGATGTTCACATAGTTTGAAATCTAAGAAAAAATCCAAATAATGTTGGAACTATTTCGCCTCACAATGCCCTGCATGTATTCCTCCACCATGGCCATATGTTTTAGCCCAGAACCTTTTGTGAGAATGTCTCCGGCCTCCACTTCTGAGTGCATTAAAGTCTTCAGACGTCTGGTTCCATTCGCCCCCACTATGAACAAGTCCAGTAAGTTTCTCTAGAATGGAGCACTCGACACATCTTAAGTGTTTATTTATGCTGGAACATTTTAAGGGAATTTTCCTGTAAAAGGTTTCTCAGCTGAGGTTTATGGATGGCTTCTTCTACCGTCACAGCTACACAGCCAAAATAACTCAAGTCTGACTTTCGAAAAAAGGTCAAAGTGCTTGCACAGACTTGCCAGTCTCTGGACTTGAATCCTATTGAAACTTGAGACTAGTTCCTTGAGGAACTGAAGGTTTTCTTAGAGGAATGGACCAAAAATTAACCAGTGCTGCAGTTACTTCCATAGACTTCTCCAGGTTGTAATGGCCAAGAACTGTTTTTGCAGCTTTAATTTGTGGTGTCAATACTTTTTCCACGTTTTTTTTTTGTCTGTTTGTTCATATGCAATAGTGCAAAGATTGTGTGTGAATTTGAAGTAAAAGATACACGCTATATGCATCATTCGGCAGTGCCGCAGTCTCTAAAGTGAGATATTCTGATTTAAACATGAGGAAAACACTCTTCTAATGATGTAGCTTGAAGGTGGAAGTGCATTTTGACAGAACTTCAGAGATGGATGTTGGGGGCAACATTTTTGGGGGCATATCACTGATGTAAGCTCCGCAGATAGTGATGTACCAACGTAATGCATGCTGAGTAAAGTAGTAAGAAAATGATGAAAACTTTAAAATAAAATAGTGAATTCTAACTACATGGTGTGCAACAGGTGCAACAATATGCTAGTTTTTGGCTGAATGCCCCTTTAAGTTCCATTCAGAAATGGCCAAACTATGCAGGAAACTTTGCTAAAAGTCCATTTTTCATTTATTTTTCAATTCAGTTCATTTTTTCATTTCGTGTGCGTGTGTGTGTGTGTGTGTGTACAAGCGCATGTGTATATAACAGTAGAATGAGCAAGGTAAGCTGTGTTCAGCCGTAGGCACCGAACACGTACCCGGTAACATTCACTATAAAAGTACCCTCCCCGCCCCCCCCATAGTATTACATGACCAAAACACAAAAAGCCGTTTTTTTTCTTCATCGTCGTGAAACAGCATGCAAGGTTAACTGAACAACAACAGGCTAGTATAATAATAATAATAATAATAATAATAATAATAATAATCATTTGAAAAATAACCAAAAAAAAAATAAAAAATAAAATCTTACAATGCAAACATGACAGTAATAAATGCATTAGGTTATTGCTAAAGTACCTAAACAGTGTTGACCCCTCCCGGCCTCAGTTCACAGTCTAAAACACAATTTAAAAAAAAAATCCTTCATCTTCAGTAGAACACTTTTCCCCCCCACCAAATTCGCCGTCTTCGACAAGCGCAGTAACGGGTAAGGAGCTTATTCGGCTTAACCGTGCGCTCTATAAATAATCTAAGTTACATAGAGATCCGTTTCATTGTAGGAGACGCAATAATAATTACAGCATTCTATTCGTTTTTTTTTTTAACTTCTTATTCACCCTAGCTAGTGCTTTTGAGGCAGATCATTATATACAGATACAGCTTCTCCTCAGGGCCTTTCGCAAGCAAAGTAGTGGCTAATAATTTAGACTGCAAATTCAGACTATTTCAAGGAATTGTTTGTTGAAAAATCCAGTTTACACAATTTTCCAATCAGCCGTAGTCCAGATTTTGCTCCGTCATTTGAGAACTGGAGCTACGAGGCTAATGTTGCTAACACTAGAAGTCAAGAGTCACCCCAATCATTTCTGTAAAAACACCCCCAAAACTTCTCTCAACCTTCTCAAACCACATCCAGCTCTTCATTAAGGTGGAGCAGCCTTGTGCATGTGGTTTAGGACACTGTATGTCTTCATGTGACCTACAAACAGTGATAGATTATAGTTATTAATGTCTAGAAACTACAGAAATCGAACCACAGCTGTTCTGTCTGAAACAGCTGCCTGTAGCTAGTTTAGTTCATTTTTAAGTCATACTGAGTGCAAAGCCACATCTACAAGTCTGCACCACATTAATTATGCTGGATGTGGTTTGGTTTGGGACATTGGGTTACAATTGGGTTACTATTGACCAAACTAAAACCGAACAAACGTGTTTCCCTGACATCTCAGGTAAGCTGGAAATTGTGTAAATCAGATATTTCGTCTAACTATTCCTTTAACCTTCCACACTCTTTATACACATATAAACACACACACACACACACTCCCTCACTATATCTCTCTTTCACACACACATGCCAAAGCCTTGTCTGGGTAGGTCTCATTTCAGGTAGTATTCCTGAAACCCCAAAGATTCCATTCCCCCACCACCCCCTCCCCCCAGGTTTTAAAATAGGAGTCTCTTTCTCTATTGAAAATAAGAAAGCTGAAGTCCCTGAGATGGATGCTTTCAGGCTGCATCCGGAAGTGATTGTCTCGAACAAGAAAAGGTAGAGAGCTTGCGGTTTTCTCAGTCGAAATAAATGAGAGAACACTGAGGGAAAGAGTGGTCACTTTAAACGACTTGAGCATGTGAAGTGGTCATAAACCCTGCGCTACCACTAAATGGTTCACTCTTAAGTGCTCTATTTTTCAGTTTCCTTCCCACTAGGGCTGGGACAATCGTCAATTTTGAAAAAATTGATTAATTGGGACAAATCAGTAAGCAGTCGGTAGACGTATATTCAGTACATCTAGGGCAGTTTTCATCAGTGCCAGATGGGGGCAACAAAGCCTTATCAAACCAAACCAAGTTTTACAGTCACCATCATATTCAGTGTATCTAGGGCAGTTTTCATCAGTGCCAAAAGGGGCAACAAAACCCAAAGTCTTTACACAGGTTTGCTAGTTCCCTCCTTTTAGTGCTTGGAGCTCCGAGCAGAAGTAGAACCTCAAACTCCACCACACACACCACACAGCTCCTGTGAGTGGGTGGATCTTCACGCTGTGGTTTCTCAGCAGCTTCTTGGAGTTGCCATTGCTACTCATCACGTCAATTTCTTCTTTACCCTTAGCAGTGCTAAGAAGTGAAATGACCATGTGTCATATGTGAACACACCACAGCACACAGTGTGAAATTCTTTCTCTGTATTTAACTCATTCACCAAGTGAAGCAGCGGGCAGCCAGGAAGACAGTGCCCAGGGAACAGTGTGGGAGGATGGTACCTTGCTCAAGGGAACCTCAGTGGTGCCACTAGCAGTCCTGGGATTCAAACCCATGGCCTTCTGATCACAGGGGCAACTCCCTAACCACTAGGCCACCAGCTGCCCCCCATATGTAGATGTTTACATAGATGTTTCGGTGTTTTAAATCCTAAAAAAGGACACTATGTGAAAAGACTATGTGTCTTTGATGGTGTTTTCCCAATTTGGCAGTCCACAGTGACACAGCAACTCAATGCTGTGTGTTAATGAAGTGAAACCAGGACTGGAGTTGTGGATGGTGGAACGTTAGCGCATACAAAACGTAAAGAAAAAGAAGGATAAATTCAACTTGACAATGTAATGAATGTTATCTCTAGATCTAAATAGATAAGGGGTCCCAGCCCTAGGGTTTACTGAAACTTAGTCTCTGATTGCACAACATGTTCATGCTGAGGACGTCCTCAATTTTTTGAGGAAAACTATAGTGACGCTATGGCTTTGCGTCCTGTACGACTCAAATGGAAAAGTGATACCGTGGTAAAGTAGTGATTTGGGATTCCATCGGTTATAAATCCTTGGTGCAATAATTTACACTTGACTATTGAAAGTGTAACTAAAGTAAGTGTTCAGATGATAATGGTAATGTTGCTAAAATTAATGAAAACCAATGATCACCAGTTAGCATTATTCAATCACTGAATCAATGTAATTTATTGATATATATCATTGTATTAAATGAATGCTAACTGGTGACTACTAGCTTTCACACACTGTTAGCAACACTGTTAGCACTAATCCCTTAGATGAAAGTGGGTAGGGTAAAACCACACGTTACCATCCTCTGTTTCTATTATATTACATGTATTGTCATAGCAATAAAAAGTATAAGTTTGCTTTGTTTGCTTTTTTGGGTGGTTTTCAGAAAATCAGAATTTCTTCAGAAGTCTGTGATTGGCCGGAGTGCTAAGTATAGAGACAGGGTCAGCATGTAAGATGCAGGATGGAGCTAAACACGGCAGGAAAGTAGATCTCCAAGAGAAGGCTTGGTGACCACTCTTCTAAAGCATGTAACTTCGGAAGATGAACCACCAGAAGAACGATACCTTGTTGTGATCAGACTTGATTTACAGTTCCATTTTTGTCTCAGCTTCACAAACAGGACTAACAGATCACAAAGGTAAATTATTGCACCACCTGAAATGCCAACCTTTACCACAGTAAAGGGGGAATTCCACTGATTTTTCTAAATTTCTGTATAATTAAATGGTGGTAAACAAAGTCATGAGTAGTTTGATGTGGAATGCTCCATTTTAGAAGAAATCAGTCTGAAACTGTAGAAGCAGTTCAAAATGGTGGTCAATGGAACCAGGCATTCAAAGAGGTCAATGCCCTAAAAGCTCGAGAAGGTTAGGGCCTAAAATGTTTATTCCTTCATGTTGTAGAGCTCTGTGCAAGGTGTACAGAAAAATTGTACTTGATTTTCCACTATTTTACCCTTCTCATCTATTCAAAATGTGTGAGTTCACTAGTGGGTTTTGATAGTACATAAAATGCCTATATTTGAGTTGAAGATGTTGGTTCCATTCTCCGCCACAGTAAAGTTACACTACAGTGGCAAGTAACACTACAGTGAACCATTTCACATCAACCCACTCTAAATGGCTTTGCTGCATTTCAACCACTAAATTATTCCAATCGGCAGTCTTTCACATCTTTACGAGTGGTCTGTAGTAAAAGGACGTGCATCAGAATAAGCCTTGGCCTGAGAGAAAGAAGAGCAGAGACCTCTGGGTTAGGTCTGGGCCGGCACATGACCTACGTCTGGTGCCATGTTATTGGATTTGAATAAATAATACAGCGCTAAATGATTGTCTAGCACAGCTTTTTGAGACTAATATACAGCACATTCGCCAGAATAGGATAGCCAAAGAAAACGTAGATTTGAGTTGTATTGCATTAGGCTTGATTGTAAATGCTTGAACTTAGACTGGGAGGCCGACGGTGTGGCTGCCGGTCAAGCCGCTCTGGACCTTTCCAACTATCTTAGATTGCATGTGAACTGGAAGTTGTCCAGATTGAGTTTGAGGACAGTTCCTTCACAAAGCCACCTAGATCCCTCATGATCATTGTCTGAAGGTCTACAGAAGTATTTAGCATACTTTCCCTTGTTTCTATTTCCTCTGCAGTAACTGCATGCTTCAAAACCTTGACCCATGTTCTCCTGGAGGGTTTGGTAGCCAGGGGAAAGGGGGGGGAGTTGAAGTATCCCTTAGCATTTGTCATTTTAGAGGCCCCATCGCCTCGAATGATTGTTCGACAGCAGTGCCTATGGACAACATTATTGCAGCGTTGAGTGAATGGATAGAGATCGGCCACACTCGTTTGCAAAATATATATCTCTATATCTTCTCAAGGAAAAAAGTATCCATAATCAATTCTCATGTTTTTCTCTTAGAAAATCCTTTACATTTCCATAGTTTCAAAGGTTAACAATGCAGTACCATTCTGTACATATCTACATAGCCCAGACAAGGCTTTTAAACATACCAAAAAAACAAACGGCAGTAAGAGCATCCCCCTAGTATCCTCTCGCAGTTTTGTCTAAGCTCGACAAATTATGTACCAATGAAGCTACAAAATGAAACAGGGAAACAAATAGATGTACACAGGACAAAAGAGCGCCCTCTCGGGGCAACTGCTTATTATAAATTAGGACTAAAATATGAACAGAAGGAGATTTAATACTGGAATACGCTCCAAACTAGGGAATTGCTATGTTATGGTCTTTGAGTCCAACCCTCGTCCCCTTTTCAATATTACAATATTGTATAAAAAAAAAAAAGAAAGAAAGAAAAAGGTCAAAGGTCAAAGAACCAGACGAACTTACCCAATTAAAAGACTTAAATTGCTCTAAAGTCTGTACATTTCTTGTCAGTCTTGGAGTGCACCCTCTCTCACGGGTACGTATATACATTCTTTAGACTGAATCGGTGAAATCAGTGTTGGGATTTTTGTTTTTTTGTTTTTTTTTTAAGTGCGGGACATTCCTGACGTTGTCGTTGTTTTGCTGGACGCTGCCACGGATGCTGTGCGGTCATCAGGTTGTCGAGGTATCCGACGGTGGGGTCCCCCAGCCACAGGAGTTCTTCCGTTCCTGTCCGTTCACGGAATGAGGGTGTGTCCCATTCGGGAATGGGCATCTGGGGCGGATGACGTCACTTGGGCATGACGCTGGCCGCGTCAGGGTTGAAGAGCTCCTTGTAGAGCGGGGGGAAGAGCACGTTGACCGTCTCGGGGTGTAAGTTCTGGAAGGCCTGCAGCTCCTCTGTGTGCAGAGTGCACAGCGCTGCCAGTGTGGGGATCCGACCAATCAGCTGTGAAGAAGGAGACGAAACAGAGTTATAATGAAGTAGGTGGACAAATAAAATCATTGGTAAGACACGGTGCTGTACCAAGTGCTCAAATCAAGTGTGATTGAAAAAAGAGGTCTGCTACATGATCCGAACCTGTATCGGGTTCCAGGGTCGGGTTCGCGAACATCATTATCAGGAAATTTTCAGTCACTCAACCAAAGCTGTAACGTGTGTGATTATGAATCTCTATTACAGTATGCAAGCAGGTCTTATACGGGTCGGTTTTGGGTTTCAATTTCATAGCCATGCTGACCTCTAGCCTATGTAATGAAACTAGGAAGCACTTATGTACAGTGTACTGTATGCGAGAACAAATTTAACATCCCCCCATCAATCGTGCAGTGCTTCAATGGAAAAAAATACCAGCCTACATGGCTTTACTAAATAGATTTTTGACTGCTAGCTGATGCAATAGACCTGTTTTATTCAAGACTGATGTTTTACTGTCCCCCAAGCTTCAGAGAAACATAACATTTAGTGTAGTTCTTTACTGTCTTTGTCTATATGGACATTGCTGCTATTGTGTAGCTGCTGACCACGACAAAATGAATACGCAATATTAATGTTTAAGAGGCAATTGACCTGGTTTTAGTTCATTTGAATATGGCCATCAAGTTTTTGTTTGTGTTTTTCCGGAAAAAAAACTCGACAGTATTAGTGCCTCTTATGCTTCCCATCCAAACATTCTGTCCACATCTCGAATGTAATACTATTTACAAGGCGTTGGCACCCACATCAGCCTTTGCACAAAGATCTGAACCTCTGGCCATGGGGAGTCCCTTTGGTAAAAACTGTCCACTAAACAACAAAGAATGAAATGTCCTACCTTAGCCAGCGCATCCTCATCCATGTGATTCTTCTGCATAATGTGCTGGAGAGCAAAGTAGATTTTCTCCTGTAACTTCTGTACTTTCCTTGGTTCCATTAACCAGGGACGATCTGGGGAAACACAACGACTAGCTGTTATTTCTTCAGTTTCTTTTGTCTTAGGCTAATTAGATGGAAGGTATAATTTATATTCTAACAGCTAATAATGAATTATCTTTAATAAAAGTATCTTCAATAAAATGAAGCCCAACCCATTAGCATGGGCGACCAACCTGTGGAGATGAGAACAGCTGCGGAGAACAGGGCGATCTCTTCTTCAGTCAGTTGCAGCGAGCACAGGCTCTTTGCAAAGTCGAACACGGCGCTGACGAGATCGTCGCAGCCTGCAGGAGGTGAAAGAATTATTACCGGCTCAGTGAGAGACATGCAACCCGCCAGGATACTTAGTTCAAGAAATGCTAATGCTGCTAATAGCAGTTTAAAATGAAAGGGAAGTAAAGCTGCGGTACCGAGTGCTTTGAACATCTGCATTCCTCCGTATTTCCCCTCAAACAGAACTGTGTTGTTGAGGGGGTTGAACGCCCTGCACATTCTCACCAACACCACCTCCAGGCAACCTGAGAAAGTGATAACATCATCCACAATTACACTCTTTTGCAAGTACACTGGTTTGGAAGATGACCAGTGAATATATGAGAATTAAATGTTTATTATCTGTCTGCTACTCCAAAAGACCTTGTTTTGCTTCATTAAAACATTAGTTTCATACTTAATTTTAGTGTAACGCTTGGTTACTGTTCGGCCTTTTCCATCAAGCTCCGTTTCCGTCTAACGCACTGAAGCCGTTATTAAACAAACGTGCTCCAAATGTGGGAGTACTGGATTGATCTAGTTTTAAAGACAACTAAGTCTTTTAATTTTTAAACAGCTCATATTAATTTAAAAAATAAAACCGAGCAAACAAAGACTGAGCAATAACTTTAAAATTCGAAGTTTAGCTCCCTAAAATCAGTTTTAGTAATGAGAGGGCCAATAGTAGCTATATTTGAAAGTTCATGTATATTATCTCTCAACAACCTTCATGAGCTGAGAAAAGGAGGTCCAAACCTGATTTGAGCAGTAGTATCTGGTCATTCTGACAAAGCTCCATGAAGCCAGTGATGCGCTTGGCAAACTCCACCACATATTGAATGGCGTGGGTGATCTGGATCGCACACTGCTGCCACAACACCTCCCGCGACTGAACGACAAAGAGATCCCAAAGGTTAGATCTTCAAAATCATATATAATTATATATATATATATATATATACTGTATATAGTAATATATATACATTGTATATATATATATCTATAAATATACTGTGTATATATATATATATATATAAATATACTGTGTATATATATATATATAATATTTCATTTTATATTTATATTTATCCATTCTGTATATGCCTTAACTTTGACATTCAAAAGTCAAGGTCGACCTGCCTAATCGAGATCCACCCATTGGTCCCCGGGTTTCATTCATTTTCAGCTGTTTTTGGAGGAACTCCTCCTTGAAGCTTCGCCGTTAATTAAACGCACAGAAGATTTCGCTTCATAAAGCCGCAACGAGTTTGTGAAGTTTTCCATTTCTGATAGCTCTGAACTGAAATGAGAGTATCAGCAAATTGCTTTTGTGTGCTCAGCGATTCTCCACATGCGCAAGGAATCTTCACTGATGCCGTTTCAAAGGGCTGCTCGGTAATTACCCATAATCCATTTCACACAGGGAAATGAGGAGGGCTCGCGGTGTGTCCTCCTCCCCGACTCCACTTCGAGTGGTTTATTGAATCTGCTAGCATCTGCGTCTCTCTCTCTCTCTCTCTCTCTCTCTCTCTCTCTCTCCTTCTCTCTATCAGAGTTGATTTCAGGAGTGGGATAAGATCATTTGTTTAAGTGGGGTTTAGCTAAGCCTGAGCCATGAGAGATACTCTAATGACCTCAAATCTCTCTATATCTACACATAATCTGAAACACACACACTCTCTCTCTCTCTCTCACACACACACACACACACACACACACACACATACATACATACACACAATATAGTAATACAATGTTGACATTGCTACACTATATGGACAAAAGTACTGGAAGCTGTTATAGCTGTTAAAAGGGGAACCAGTTCCATATTAAAGTCTATGTATTTTAATGCAGTGTCATTAAAGTCCCTGTTGGTGTAATGGTCAGCGTCCCAATACTTTTGTCCATATGGTGTATCTTTGTCGGGACATTCCAATGACTTGCATAATCCTGTTTCTCAGTAATGCTACACCAACACCTAAACCTCACCCTGACTTTAACCTCAGCAACCCAAAGAGAATCTTTCTGCTCTTTTAGTTTTCCCTAACAAAGTTGACTTTGTGGTGAAAAATAGGATGTTACTTTGTGAGAACCAGCCAAATGTCCTCATTTCTACAGTTTCCAGTATTCCTATCATTTGGTCCCCACAAAGAGGTAAATATACAGACACACACACACACGCACACACATATACACACACACACACACAGAAGAAAAGGAAACTTATACAGTTCCAAAAGGAGAGACAAATTCATTGCTGGGAGCATGAGTGGTTGTCAGGGTGAGAGGGAGTTTAACGAAGTCTTTTTCTCCTCTGTGATAATGTGTTTCAGCTCCTTTTGCTGGTGGGAAATGAGTATCTGTAGTTTTCTCTTTTTGTCAGCATTAATTCCACAGTTTTATTTCCACACTTTAAAGATTTTCCCATCCACTTTATTAGAAGCACCAACCTTGTATTTCCACTCACTGGCCACTTTATTGGAAACACCCACCCTGTACTTCCACTCACTGGCCACTTTATTGGAAACACCCACCTTGGACTTCCACTCACTGGCCACTTTATTGGAAACACCTACCTTGTACTTCCACTCACTGCCCACTTTATTAGAAACACCACATTGTACTTCCACTCACTGGCCACTTTATTGGAAACACCAACCTTGTACTTCCACTCACTGGCCACTTTATTAGAAACACCACATTGTACTTCCACTCACTGGCCACTTTACTGGAAACACCCACCTTGTACTTCCATTCACTGGCCACGTGTAATATATGTGTATTAGATATGTAAATAAGTGCAAGTATTTATCACCTCCCTTTCTAAGATATGTGTTGAAAGAGTAGATGATATGACAGAAATGAAACCTCACCTTGCTTTGGTACATCTTGACCTCCTCGTACGAGTGCGTCTGCCAGGCGAGCTGCTGGAGCTCCTCCACGGTGTACTGGCACGTCTCCAGGTGGGACTTAATGATGTTCTGCGCAATCCGGTCTGAAGAAAGGAGAAGCAACAGAAAATAATGCAAAAGATGTATGCAAAAGTTTCAGTAGCAAAAACATGGACTACTGAGTTGTCCTACACTGAAGCTATGAGGTTAGATAAGATAAGATTAGATAAACCTTTATTAGTCCCACAAGAGGGAAATTTGCATTGTTACGGCAGAAAGTTGGCAGTACAAAGGTAAGAGCAGCATAAACAATAGAATAGAAGCTATACAACACAACAGAA
>JBBPCZ010000042.1:1920121-1935307 GCA_037974445.1 Brycinus macrolepidotus | reverse complement strand
AAAACTAAGGCAAAGCTGTTCAGTTCAATACTTGCACCTATAAAAGATAAAACCTGAGAAACTGAACATTTTTGCAGCGGTCTCTTCTTTTTTCCAGCGCTGTATTCAGTACGAAAGCAATAAACAGTCAAATGGCCATTCAGCTGCACTTGATTAAGAATCAGACCTTATTTTTGGTGTAATCTGTGCACTTCTGGGTTATAGAAAGTCCCACAGGAATGAAGCAAATGATCTTGCTGAGCTTCACGTTTAATGTTCTTAAAGTAAAAGTTATTGACTGAATGTTACAGAATGTTAATCTCATCCCCTCATCATCTGCTGCTATTTTACTGCATTTATTTTATTCTTATTGCATCAACACTAAGTCACTTTCAGAGTCATTTGCACTACTGATCCGCTGGTACAGCACTAAATCTTACACACAACAATGTTACGGTGTCAGTTTATCCTGTTCCAATAATGTTCTGTAAATGTGTTGCACTATTGTTTATTGTCTATTTTTTTTTTGTTTATTCTCTGTTGTCTCATTTTATTCTTCCGTTGCACTGAGCGTGCTAATGACAAAAGAATTTCCCTCGGGATAAATAAAGTTCTTTCTTACGTGCATCAGTAACGTTTTCAGATGCTGAGATAAAATGCTCAAATAAACAAATAACAGTTCAAAGCAAGAACTGGAACGCTTGTAAGGAACACCTTCTGACCGCCTTGTTTTCTACCTGTTTTTTGGACAAACTCCGCCCCCTTTGATTGTTTTGACCAATTATGAGCCAGACTCAACCCTGAGTATGAACTACTCTGCTACTCTACTACTACTAAATATTAGCTGTGAAGTTTCATAATTACTTAAATAAACTTGAGAGTCCACTAAAATAACAAAATTCAGCTTGAACTAGTCTCAGACTTGGATTTGTGAGTCTAAACACGTTTTTGGAAGCTAAATTAGCCTTTAACTTGGATTTGTGAGTCTAAACACATTTTTGGAAGCAAATTTCTACAATAATTTGAAGTTAAACCATATGAAACCAAAGTGACTCGAAAGAATTCAGTTTCTTTTCACTCACACCACATTAAACTAGTCAAAAATCTGATTTGGTCACATGACAACACGACCGCATGCTTAACCTGGGGGACTGCTGCCATTTTAGCCGCAGATGCTAGTGGCTGTGTGTGTGTTTTCTTTCTGATATTTGCAGTGAAGCTAGATTATGATATCATTTATAATTTCATTTTGCCCGGAGTTGAGCCTGAGGGCTATACAAAGTATGTTTTTAGCCGTGAAAGTAGGATGTTTGCTATAAAACAAGTGCAAAAATGACTTTTAGCATTTTGACAAGCTCCCTCAGGCTGTGGCGTCATGTACACATGCTAATTTGTGAGGCTGATTTTAGCAAGTTTATGAGGTTGAAAAGCCATCATTTATCATTTTGTTTTGCTCGGAGATGAGACTGAGGGCTGTTCAAGGTATGTTTTAGCCGTGAAAGAAGTATGTCATCCACAAAACAAGTACAAACATTTCTTTTAGCATTAGCATGACAGGTCAAGTTCCCTGAGGCTGTGGCCTCATTTATATGCTAAAATGTAAAAACAAGTCTGTGAGGCTTTTAGCTACAAAATGAGTCTGAAGCTCAACAAAATGACACAAAAAGGGTGTGTGAGCACGAATAAGACACTCTTTAGCTTTTAGCCCCTTTTTTAAACGTTACATGTTTTAAAAAATGGCTAGACGTTGATATTAGCCACAAAAAACATGACAGTAGCTGTTTTCAGCCCGCGAGACTCACACAATGTAAATCTGTGAGGATGAAGAAGATTTTTTTTAGCCAGGAGAGGAAGTAATTTTGTAATTATTTAGGTTTTCTGATTTTTGCTGATTTTTAAAAACCGGTTAGACTGTGATATTTGTAATTTAGCACCAAAGGGGTCTGAGAGGAGGAAAGAGGAAGATTTTGTAAGACTGTACAAATACACACACATTATTTTTATTTTTTATATACTAATATTTCAAAATAAGTACTTATTTGATATTAATTTATATTTTTACTTTTACTAATTAGCCTGCGAGTTTGTCTGTCTGTGTTTTACACGTGAGCGCTACATTTTAATGAGGAGAAAAAAATTACAATTTTTAAAAAATGTATTTATGTTGAGGTTTAGCTAAATACACACTTTTTAAAGTAATTTATTTTTAATGTTAAACTAACTGGTAACATTTTTAGCCATGAAACGAGTGTGCGAGGTGAAGACGCCGCCTAACACACACACACACACACACACACACACACACATATACCCACACACACACACACACACACACACACACACACACACACACACACACACACACACACACCACACACACGCGCGCGCGCGCCCGGAGTCTTGCGCTGCACTTCGGCGCTGTGGGCGCGGAGCGGCGCCGGACGGACAGGATTGGGGTCAGTGGAGCGCGCGGACTGAAACGTCCCAAACTTTTAAACACCCCCCCTTCAACCACACACACACACACACACACACATACACACACAGACTCACACACACACACATACACACACAGAGTCACACACACAAACACACACACACACACACACTCACAGACTCCCTGACAGACAAATGCAGAAGACGCACGCACGTGAACGCGTGCATGCGCTCGCGCGTTCCATCTCTGCACCTTTTTACCAGGTCAAAATCCATCAACATCTCTCAGTTGCATAAGGTTGTTTTTTTTGGAGGAGGGGGGGGGGGGCAATGCAAACAAGAGGGGTGGGGGGTGCTCAAAACTAAAAAAAAAAAAAAAAAACCCAAAAAACAACATTCGGAACTGCACGCGCGCGTCTCTGTTTTACCCATTTTATTTTTTCTCTTCTTTTTCTGCATCCCTCCTCCCGCAAGACTACCCTCTTCTTTTCCTTCTCTCTCTTTTTCTTTTTTTTCCTCTTTCTTCTGTGCACCGGTTCATTATTGAAATCAGGCTATCAGAAACCTTCTCTCCTTCTTTTTGTGCATCTCTCCTCCTGCAAGACTATCCTCCTCTTTTTTCTTTCTCTCTTTTTCTTTTTTCTCTTTCTTTTTTTTTGTTGTTGCAGTAATTCATTATTGAAATCAGACTGTCAGGAACAGTTGGGCTCCTACCTCGCATGGTGCTGGCGGTGGCGGCGTCTCGCTCCCAGTCATGAAGAAACAAAACCAACCCAAAACAAACAAACCAAACAAACAAATAAACAAATGGACTACAGCAGCAGCAGCAGCAGCAGCGGTGACAAGATCCCTGGCAACAACAATAACAAACAAAGGAAACAAAAAAATAAAAAGTTGTTCTTCTCGTTACGGCCCAGGTGGCAGGTACGCGCGCGTGAGCATCACCGTCCGGGCGCGAGCGTGCGACTCTCACGCGACCTGAGCGCGCGGCAGCGACCCACGCAGGTTTTCACAGCTCGCGCGGGGCAGAATGGAAGAGGGCGGGGCACACGAGAGGACCCCGTGGGCTCCCATTGGACGGGAGAGCTCGACTCCGCCCACTTTCAGAGGAGCCTTAGGGGGGCGGAGAGTCTCAATTGGATGGAGGATGTAGGCCCCGCCCACTGTCTGATGGAAGCCTCTGATTAGTGAGTTGTGCTCGAGGACCGGACCAGCAAATGTGGACGATTTGGGCTCAAAATAACATTATTTTAATGTTTACAGTATTGCAATGATATAGATGAGCAATGTTTACAATATTAATATTATTGGTGTTATTGCAGGTATAGGTCTTGCACGGTTTGTAAATGAATCCACCAACAGATAACAGTTATTATTGCTATAATAATAATTATTAATTATTTGTTAATGTGTCCCCCAACAGATCACTGTTATATTATTATTATTAATATTATTACTATTAGTAGTAGTAGAAGTAGTAAAAAGTATAATGTTAATAATAGTAATAATAATAATGACAATAATACTAATAACAGTAATAATAATAATAATAACAGTAACAATGGGAGGCATTTCTGATGGCTATTTTCCAGATTTCTCACTATCTGGATGTCCTGGTTTTTTTTCTGTATGTAAAATATGTTTTTTGTATTTGTAATATTTTTAATTTTCAGTTTTACTTTTAAAAAATGAAAACTGCTCTTGAATTAAAATGATTGTCCTCATCACAAAGCAGGTTTTTAACTATTTCTGTGTAAAGAAGATGGTTAAAACCTCAGTAAAAGGTGGGTTGTCTTTTTTGAGTTTTCTGCTTGTTATATACAATAACATTTCTTACTGCATGATTACAAGGTCTTGATTATTGGAATGTATAACTATGTCAATGTTCACAAAATTTGCCATCAAAACAATATACAAGATATAAAGGATGAAAAAGGACATATAAAGGATGTTAAATATGAAGGATGTAAATATAAAGGATGTTAAATATGGATTTTTTTGTTTCCTTTTAGACAGAAAAAAATGAAGTCTCTAAGAGAAATGAGACACCTGGTCATTATAAAACTCTATAATGTGAGACATAAGAGACGGAGACAGAAAAAACAACCATCAAACACGATTTCCACGCAGTGAAACGAATGAGTGAGTGAGAGTCCTCTGCTGTAAATGGAGACCTGTCACAATATCACAACACTGGAGGAATCTGAGAAAACACTCGAGTGTGTGTGTGTGTGTGTGTGAACCACTGCACAGACAGGGGAAAGACAGACTGGTATTTGGCGCGTGACGTGAAGCGAGACATCCTCAACCTTATGACCCACTAACCCTTTTGGGGCAGTTATGCTGTGCACTTGCTTCTGGATCTCCCAGGTAGACCTGCTTCGCTTCCTCTTTGGGGGTCTCCTGTGTTCAGGGGACTTTACTGTTAAAGACACATCATGACAACAATATAAAATACATAAATGTACAAAATATATAAACAGGATGTTTGTACAGTATTTAATAATGTGAGTGGTCATGCTTTTCAATCAAACCCATAATAAAGGTAAGTCAATAAGGGTTAGTCAAGGAATTTTTATTAGTAGAAACCAAGGAAATCCACTTTAAAAAGTTGGTAACTAATCTGGAATGGGTTTGTGTATAAAAACAAACCAGTGACGCTTTTTCAATGTCTCTTATAGTCTACCGTCATTAATGCAATTTCCCTAGAATTTATACACTCTAATTTTTCATATATAGGAGTTAAGGGTCCAATTTATGAAAAATATCCTCATTGTCAATAACTGCCAAGTTACTGCATGAATAATCAGTTTTCTGTCCTATAATGAGAGTCGAAAGTAACTCAGCTTATTAAGTCTTATCATCACTAGGTTTCACATCCTAAAACACACTCAATCTGAGAGCCCGACACACCAACATGCAAGCCAAATCGTAATACGAGACCTGGAGAAAATCAGATATCTTTCAATCATTCAGAACCAGTTGGAGGTCTGGTAACACAGTGAGCAGTATCAGATGCTTGTTTTGAAGCTTGTTTCATAGAAAGTGCACTGGAATAGAGAACCGTACCATCCTGTATAGAGATCTAGTGTCCAGCCTTTCGCTTTGTTACCAATGTCTTTTATATAAAACATAAATACCAGGGCCTAAAACAGAGCCCTGAGCTGCTCCTTTGGTGATACCTAGGACATGAGATTGAATTCCCTCTACAGCCACACATTGTGTTCTAGCTGCTGAATAGCTATGGGACCAGCTGCACATGTTCTCATCCAGTCCAATGCCGGACACCCTTTTAAGCAATATTGAGTGATCAGTTGTGCCAAATGCTTTCGAAAGCTCAATCAAAAGAACAAGTCAACCATGTCTGTAATCTAGAGAACATAGCATAGGTGGTCACTTTAGGATGACTTGAGAAATTTGTCATAACGCAGCCCTGAAATGGTTAACAGTGTGCCAATACAATGATCAGGGATAGCATTAAAAGAATGTGCCTAATATTGCGCAGGTCCTCCTCATGCCACCAAAACAGCTCTGACCCGTCGAGGCATGGACTCCACAAGACCTCTGAAGGTGGTCTGTGGTATCTGCACCAAGATGTTAGTGGCAAATTCTTCAAGTTGTGATGTGGGGCATCCATGGATCAGACTAGTTTGTCCTTACACAGATACTTGATCGGACTGAGATCTGCACCTTTCTCATGTTCCTCACACTGTTCCTGAACAAATTTTGGTCGTGTGGCAGGAAACATTTTTCTGCTGAAAGAGTCCACTGTCATTAGGGAATACTGTGAAGGTGTGTACTTGGTCTTTAACAATGTTTGGACAGGTGGGATGTGTCAAAGGAACGTCCACATGAATTCTAGGACCCAAGGTTTCCCAGCAGAACAGTGCCCAGAGCATCACACTGCCTCTGTCATTTTACCTTCTTCCCTTTAGTGCATCCTGGTCCACCTCTTCCCCAGGTAAGTGAAACACACACACACCCGGGCATCCACATGATGTAAAAGAAAATGTAATTCATCAGACCAGGCCATCTTCTTCCATTGCTCCATGGTCCAGTTCTGAGGTTCACGTGCCCATGGTAGGCACTTTCAGCAGTAGACAGGGTCAGTATGGGCACTCTGACCGGTCTGCGGAAACGCAGCTCCATACGTAGAGGACGGCACTGCACTGTGTGTTCTGACCCCTTTCTATCAGAGCCAAAATTGAGTTTTTCAGCAGTTTGTACTACAGTCTTCTTCTGTGGGACCTTACCAGACTGGTAAGCCACGTACATCACTGAGGCTTGGGTGCCCATGACCCTGTCTCTGGTTCACTGGTTGTCCTTCCTTGAACCACTTCTGGTAGGTATTGACCACTGCATACCAGGAATACCCCACAAGACCTGCCGTTCTGGAGATGCTCTGACCCAGTCGTCCAGCGATCATCGTTTATCCCTTGTCAAAGTCACTCAGATCTTTATTCTCTCCCATTTTTCCTGCTTCCAACATCAACTTCAAGAACTGACTGTTCACTCACTACCCAATAAATCCCACGTCTTGAGAGGTGCAACTGTAGTGAGATAATCAACATTATTCAAGTCGCCCGTCATGGGTTTTAATGTTGTAGCTAAATGGTATATGACTGCAAATTAGCATTTTGTGAATAAAACGTGAAATATCTACTTTACTTAACAGAAGCCACATCTGAAACACAGTGTAGCATTCCTCACAAGTGTGGTTGCAGTAGTAATTTTGCTACATCTGGGTCTAAAGTCACACTGACTTAAAAAATGCCACAAAGGTACGGAGAGTAATTTTTAATCAGCTACATACATTATCCATCATTGCTAACCTTGTCTCATTAAATAGCTTGTGGTAAAGGAGAGATTGGTGGTGTGTGACTTTGCCCATCTCCCGTGTGTGTGTGTGTGGATGGAGGGGGAGGTTGAGAGAGCTATGGACCCATCCTGGGGAAGGCAGAGACAGATCGCCGGGAGCGCATCTCCAGTGACCTACATTTCTGTCTTTTCTTTTTTTTTTTCATTTCCTATTTTCCCTCCAAGAGCAGCCTCATAATTGTGATGTAATGACCAAATGACAATAAGCCAGACTGGTCAAATGGACGTTGTGGAAGGCTTTATGCTGCAGAGACTACACTGTCTCCCACTGGAAGGAGGGAAGCTTTTTGTAAGCCCCTTCACAAAGGCTTGAGGATTGGCATTAAAGGGAAACTGTGTCACCTCACCTGTGAAGTTGAATAGTTATTGTTTGTTGACTATAGCATGCGTCGTTTTCTCATGAATTTGAGGTGGTATTTGTTTGGTATGCTTTTATTGAAAGGCCTCAGGCTACACGTGATCAGGGGAGGAATTGCTAAAATCAACAAGTCCACACGTGGAGTTATGGAAATGCGTATTTGTACAGAGCTACATATGCAAAACAGAATTACAGCCAAAAATGAACGATTCAAAGATCGCTGAGGTCATATGGTGTCTGAACGCCACCGAAGCAGAAAGGAATGTGCTGTGGCCCCGGGCCCTACTGTACAGTAAAGCATTTCGTATCAGTGCTGGAGCTTCTCTTTGCTTCTCTTTCCATGTTTTCCCCATTTTTTCTGCTCTTCTCTCAATTTTAACTACCCGTAAGATTAACGTTAAAGATACACTCTGATGGCAAATACTTAATTCCCTTTTCTGACTTTTTTCCCAATTTTCTCTCCAGTTTAGCTAGCTAGGACTCCCCAGATCACCCGATATCAACAACACTGGGAAGGTGAAGCTATGTGAAGCCCCACCACACCTTTGAAACTGCTGCTTCCACAACATTGAACAGCTCAACGGCTTGGAGGAGAAGACTAACCATGAATTCTTTTACATTAGCTAACAGACATCCATGCTGTCTAGGATCATGCTGAGTGATGGAGGGAGACGGAAGACTGTCCAACCCATCCTGAGAGACTCAGGTCAGTTATGCATCATTGGGAACAAACTTGCGATTGCCATATCATAGGTCCAATGCTTAGACAGTTTATCTATATTTTAATATTCATTGATTATTCATTAATCTCGAAACCTTGTGAAATGTGTAGCACACTGGTTTTAGCCACCTTTAGATTTGTATTTTCTTAAAACTCAATTCAAAATTCTGTTGATGCATTTTTAAGGAATTTTAAAGTTTTGTTCAACTTTTCTTTGTAAAAGTTGAAAGTACCTCTCCCCCTATCTGATTCTCCAACTTTTAGGCGAAAGAGAAAGTGCAGCTGCTAATCTCAGGGATAGGATAAATGTAGCAGAACGTAAAAATGAAACATGTTACTTTAGTCATCTCAACAAATTCATTCATTCATTCATTTTCTGTAACCGTGTAATCCTTACTAGGGTCGCGGGTATCCGGAACCTATCCCGAGGTCTACGGGCGCGAGGCATGGACTCACCCTGGGCGAGGTGCCAGTCCATCGCAGGGCACACACACACACACACACCATATACTCACACACTCACACCTACGGTAAAATTAGAATCCCCAGTTCACCTGACGCACATGTCTCTGGACTGTGGGAGAAACCGGAGACCCCGGAGGAAACCCACGCCACCACGAGGAGATCTCAATAAATTTTTTAACTGGTTTATATCAGGAAGATTGGCTACTTGTGTGTGTGAGTACATAGCGATGTTTAATGCTGAAACCTTGTAATTCACTTTATAGGTAGTTTTCACTGAGTGCTTAGCTGCTAGCATAATCCTAACGCTAGCATAGTAGTGTTGTTTAACCACAGTTGGTGCCAGTTCCAGGTTAAACACAGCAGATTCCTCCTTCTTTATGCAATTTCACCTTGATTTCTGCTGAAAACTGAATTTGAATGTGTCTACATTTGAGTGCTGAGAATATTATTGACAACGCCTCTTAGCCTGTTAGTTTACCAATCTGATGACCTCCTCATCCTTCCCTAGGAACTGTATATATAGTTCAGTTATACCAAACCTTTAGAAGGGCAAGGACCCAAAGGAAGGCCGAGGGGCCAGTGATTAACAACATTTTGTCAACTGGGGAAGGGAGTTATCGAAAAATAACTGATGGGGTGTTCATTAAAAACTTTTGTGGACTGGGAGTGGGGGAGGATAAAGTAAAACCGAAAAATGTTTTATAGCCCCAAGCCTTACCAAATTAAGGGCGAAGGGACAAGTGCTTGAGCATCTAAAGCTCCCCCCACTGTACATATAAACCAGTTGAAGAGAGCCTGTTAATGGCATCCAGTGATTCTTCATTTGGTTGCCTTTTATAGATATACTTTTTATTGAAGCAGTAACAACATACATACATTTTCATACAGTGAGATGCGGTGGTCCTGGAGGAATATCTAGTGTGGCATCCTCTAATCTCTGGGTGGAATAAAATGAATAAAATTATAAAAACAGCAAAACCAGTATTATCATTACTAGTAACTGTCTGAATTTTATTACGTAGATCCTTTTTTTTAAGCCATTTTAGCAATTTCTAAGTCAGTATTTAATCTAACAGAAGATCATTAGACCTAACAGGTGGTATTTGATGCTGGAAATGAAGTCTTTATATGCCATTTGCACAATCTTGCAAATCTAATGATAAAGGCATAACTGTATACAACTGTCATCATACATTCTCGAGTCCATTTAAAGAATGTAGTACTATGTTATAAAAATAGGCCCTGTTTTTAAGGTTAAACCACATGCACGTCACTCCTTTGCCCTTGAATCAACCATCAGGAAGTTAACTTCAATATAATTAGATAAGTTTCTATTGAAAATAAAAATTAGGGCACGTTTCCTCCAAGGGACCATCCCTTAACTCTCAAATGACACGAGCCTTTTTTTTCTATTATTTTAAAACAAGCAGGTGTTTGTGCGAGAGAGGTTTTTCAAGCGGCAGTGAGAGTTTTGATGTTTTGCTCATGTCTGTTTTCTGCCTGTAAACAAGAGCTTGGCAATGTGTATGGCCATTTTTTTTTCATACACAATTCAGCTTTGGACTGTGGGGGCAGTATAAAATAAAGAAATAAAAAAGGCACACAAAAAAATCTACATGCTTTATTTTTATAGACAAGGATCGCCACAGCACCTAAGCGAGAGAGAGAGCGAGAGAGAGAGAAAGAAGAGAGAGAGAGAGAGAGAGAGGAAGAAATAAAGAGAAGAAATACACTTGAGAAATTTACAGAGAGATAGCGACCACAAGTGACAGAGGCAATTTTCGACGGAAAAATTACTCCATCATAATTTCAATCCCAAAAAGGATTGGAAAGAAAGCCCTGAAGGACCCTGCAGTGTCACCTTGAAAAATGGTGGAAGAAAGGATCGCCAAATTACACATTTGTACGCGCACACACACACACACACACACACACACACATACACACACAACAATTAAATCATGGACTTATTCAGTAACACTCCTTTCTCTATAATAAATAAAGTAAAAAAAAGAAAAGGAAATTCTGACCACGTGATAATACCACCCCCCCCATTCGCGTCCCCCGGTACCACTCCACAGAATAGTGGATGGTTCCAATCTACTCTCAAATGTGTAGTGTTTACACCAAATGGGGCATTTTTTGTTTATTATTCCAGTGCAGTTGGAAAGACAGCCCACCTCTACCTCTAAAACATCATGAGATGTTTTGTTCAAATGGAGCACCGTCCAGGTGCATTAGAGTTCCCTAAAGGGACGACATTATAACTGTACCCACAAAGGTACAACATGGTCCTTAAGGTTCAGTCATGTCTCTTTTTTAAAAGTGCAGTACATTCACTGTTCTAGAGAAAAGGGACATTTTCACTAACAGAAAAATGGAATAGAAAAACTCCACCTTATCCACCTTACAAATTTGCATCTCTACCTTTCGTGACAAAGTATTCACACCTTTCCATCTTTCTCCTTCCTTTTCCTCAGTTCCAACTCTCAGTCTTTGCTCTGTTCATCGAGGGTGGGTGGGGGGTGGTCCAGGTTTCTATCTCAAAACCGAAGCCCCTAGACTTACAGCCCAAGTTCTTCTACCTCCTATAGGGCGGTGAACTTCAAATTAAACTGTGAAAACATCTGTATCCATCAGATGTTGAATTTTGGTTTTGAAGAAAAGTCTTGCAACAGATATCGGATTTGGTCCAAAAAGAGATTTTACAACATTTTGATTTGGTATTTTCTGTAGCTCATTCATTATTTGTTGATAACTTACTTTTATTTGTTTTTAAGATGTAGATCATGTGAAACTGATATGAACTACATTACTATCAATTTTTTTTTACACTTTTACAGTGAAAAAAGAAGCATAAAGTTGTGTGTGCGTGCATGTGTGTGTATGTGTGCGTGCCTGTGTACATCAATCCATCATACGCCGACTTGCCCTACAGCCTTACAGCAGGAAAGTGATTATTTTTCAACTGTTCCAAAGACTGAAACAGTGAATCTGCTATGAACTACAGAGCAGCACCTGTGAACAAGTTACTCAAAAACTGACTTGCAGGAGAGGATTCATTGTTTTTTAGAGATAAAAATCCCCCAAAGCCTTTATCGCCCATTATAAGCCTTTCAGTTCCATTATACAAATAAATCTAGCTGAGCATTGAATAAGCATTGTTTCTGTCATTTACAGCTCAGTCTGTGATTCTGAACGAGCGTGGTAGCTTGAGGGAGGCACTAAAGAAATAATAAATGGGGGATTTGAACCTTGGAAATCTTCACCTTCATAGCAAATCGGCTCTTCATCAGGGACCCCACTCCCGCTGTACGATCCCTGGTTGTACTTTTAAAACGACCCTGCTTTCGGGAATCCCAGTGTGGGATCGTTTCATCAAGGAAATATTGTCCCAACAGCTCCGACTCAGCGCAGCCAAAGGGATAACGTGATTATTAATAATATAGGAAATTAATAAAGTTATAGACTCCATCTCATCTGTATCAAAACAGAGTAATAAGCATTCTTCTCCTCAAAGCTTTTTAATAAGGGCAATCACTCCAAAATTGAACTGCCTCCTCTTCATCAAATTATTACTACAGACAGCCAATCAGTTGATTATAATTGGATTTCTTCATAATCCACGTTTTTTACATCTTTTTCCCCCCTTTCTTTTTTTTTAATGAGGCCATGAAGATATTACTGTTGCTTTGAGTGTAGCATATTTTCTTTTTTCTTTTCTTTTTTTTTGAACACATTAAAATATACTTGCGAGGCCCGAGGCAAGTTCTCAAAATAAATGTAGCGCCGATTTAGTTTGCGAAGCTTAATAAATGTTGATGATGGATCCGGGCTCTCCCTGGGCTTTCATGTTTCCGAGGCTGTCTGAAGCTTTGTCTGAACAAGCCCCACATGATCTGAGCTGGAGGACGTAGTCAGTTATGGTCTCCATTAGGTGTGTTCTTTAATTGAGCATTCCTTATCTTGTCGTTTCTCAGTCCTTCGGGATATTTCACAGGAAGTTAACCAGATAAGTTAAGCTCAAAGTTGATTGTCCAATGGGATTGACTCTGAGCTCTTTGCCTGTTGGGCAGGCTTGTCTTTAGGCTTAAACTGTCTGGCTAAACTGAGAAATTCCACCAACACTGGGAGGGTGAAGCCCAGCATGTGCTTCCTTTGAGACACGTAAATTTCCACCGCGTCTGACAACTGCCGCTAACATCACTGGACAGCTCAACACGATTGGAGAAAAACAAACTATCAGTTCTCTTAGATCAGCTTAAAGACCTGTGCTGACTGGTATTGAGCTTACAGTCTGATTGATGACCAATTGGATTGCTGATATGTGTTAACTGATTCCATTACACCCATACTCAGATTCAACCCTCGAGATCTGATGGTTTTAAAAACCTTGTATTGTCCAAAATGTGGAAAATTGTATTTGTTGATTTGTTTTAGGTTTAAAATCAATACTATTATTATTATACTATTACTAGCTCTATTGCTATTTTGCGGTGTTTTCTTTGGAAGCCGAATTTAGTCAAGTCAAATGACATGATCTGCAAATATAGACTCAGGTGAGTCCTTCCTATCAGAACCGCTGCCAGAGCCCTTTGCCCTACATAACCCAAAGTTCAAACGGCGAGAGGCATTTCTCAGAAACTCTCGGGCCCCGAATGGAGCTCTGCCATTAACTCGCCATTTCTTATTCATTCTGCGACAAATTCGCCCTCAATAATTTACACCTACATATTTGATCAGTGTCGTCCTTTTCACGCCTCATTTTCATAAAACAAGGCCAGGATGAGGAACCTAATGTAGGGACCCACCAGCGGGATGGACGTTTGAGTGTGAAAAGTACCAAAGGGTTAAGTTACGAGACCTGGGAACGTCTTCCGGGAAAGGGCCTTCCTGCTAATCCTTGGTGAGATTGAACTGAAACAGTAACCTGTGGGCCTGCAGGAGCGGCGGAGTGAACAACAGTAACCTGTGGGTCTGCAGGAGCGAAACAGCAAGCTGAGGTAATGGAACAAGCGTCCGCCTCAGCTGAATTATTCACCCTGTCCTTAAGAGAACCACTGACAACCTAACACACGCACCCACATACAGGCTTACAAGGCTGAATGTAATGCTCTCTCTTTGTCACTCTCTCTCCTTTATCTCTCATTCTCTTTTTTAATCAACCCTCTCCTATCATTTTCCCCGCTCTCTCTCCCTGTCTCTTTGTTTGCTTTCTCTCCGCCGCTCTATACCTCTCTTTCTCTGGCCACTTGCTCTCCAGAAGACAGCAAAAAGCAAAATACGCCAGTTTCTGAGGGAGGAACATGCAACACCATGCAGTCCAAACCCACCATCTGACCCTCTCCCTCCCCCCGAGTGAATACCAGATTAAGTTAATGAATTGATGGGCATCCAGCCCGTGCAAGCTGAGAGTGAGTGTACTAAGACAAATAAGGCAGCGCTACAATGCGAGAGCAGAGCCAGACACAAAAGACACACCATAGCTCCCCCATTGTTCATCCGGGAGAGTGTAGACGGCCTTACAGACCCGATTGTCTTACGAGCTGGGGAGGAAACAAAGGGGAAATTGTTGCCAGCGCTGGGGGAGAAGTTACAGTAGCGTGTATGGGGATGCAGGGATTACTGGAAATGATAAACAGCCTGAGATGCCTTCATTGAAAGGGCTGAGCGCTTACGGGATCCTGGATTTCCAGACGACTGGCTGACCATTCTGTTTACAGCGTAGTTGTCTATAGAGGAAGTGCCTTCAGAAGACGGCCCAACAGCTTGTTCAAAAAAGCAAGAATGTAAGCAAACCTGTCATCTTATTAGTCCAGGCTTCAGCTACAAATTGGCCGTGTATTATTTTTAAACTTTTTATTTTTAATGCAACATCCGAAAGCATGAAACAACAGCCATCAAGAAAAAGTATTCGTATTCCTTCCTGAAACTTCCAGAACTCACGGATTAGTTTCTTCCCATCACTTTTTTGGACAGTTTAACAGTGTTTGGCAAACATTGGCTGGCTTAGGAGCAGTAGCCAAATACGCTAGAGTGTAGACAGCTTCATTTACGTTAACAGGGGTTCAGTTTTGTCCAGGGACGTCACTGAGATTGAAAGACAAGGGGGGCTTAGCCCCCTGGGTTGTAGGAAGGAATTAGCATGTATAGAGGGCTGAACATTTTTCACCAAACCTAAACAGGCTTCTTTAATTTTATTATCTCATGTACAGCAATTATGCTCTTATCTGGCTCACTTTGTTTCACTGGCATCTCTGGAAGATCCCCTACCTTTGGTTTCCTTAGTCTTTAGGATGTCTACCTTTTTTTTTTAATTACAGTCTAAATGAGTCCATGAGGTTTTTTT
>JBBPCZ010000042.1:1867771-1892443 GCA_037974445.1 Brycinus macrolepidotus | reverse complement strand
CCCCCCCCCCCCCCCCCCCCCCCCCCCCCCCCCCCCCCCCCCCCCCCCCCCCCCCCCCCCCCCCCCCCCCCCACGTTCCAGCCTTTGTCCTTCCAGTTCATGAAATAAACATGTTTATTCGTTGCTTAATATTGCAATACTGGCCTTTTCAAAGCAAAAAAATATAAAATAAAAGGACCTCCAGCAACAGCAGACATGTGATATATGTCAGATGAAAACAAAAAACGTGATACACAACCTTGCCTATTTGTCTTAGTCCCCAAATTCTTCAGGTCCAGGAGTTGCATGGGAGGGTCACCACCAGGGCTGCTGATCTTTGTCATCCAAAATATTAGAAATTTTGAGTGAAGATAGTGTTCTTCTCCGGTTTGCTCTGTTTAAATGCAGTTTTTAGCTTAGAGTACCTTTAAAGGCCCCAGACCATGGACATTTTCCTTGCTTTTTTGAGTTTAATGTAGCACATAAACACTGTTGAAGAGTCCATACCATAGAAAAACCCACTTTAAAAAAAAAAACAGCATGTGGCTTGTTGCAAAATGTCCCATTCTCATCCCAGTCCATACAGTCCATATATGGACATTAAGATTCTGAATTTATTGTTTTCATGATGACACAAAAAACAACTGAAGTTGTAAAGAGTGTTTCAGTCGAGACTGCTTTTAGGAATGAGACACAGTGTAGGGCAACCTGCTGAAACCTTTGCATAAATCAGTCTTAAAGGTACATGTCAAAAACAGACTGTTCAAATCTTTAGTGTACCACAATTTATAAAAAGATAAATAAAATAACGATTAAACAGATGAACAGGATATGGGCCTTTTAAACGTTCAAAATATAGCATTCACTCCATGAAGTCCATTTATGGAAATTAAGCTACAGCCTGTTTTGAGTTCACTGTTTTTATGAGGTCACAAAAACCAAGGCGTTTACTTGTTTCCACCTAGTCAGCTGACAGTCACTTAGCTCCGCCCAGTCACACTAGGTTGCTAGTATTCCAGTTGGTTGTTGCTAACTGGTTGCTATGTTAACTCTGATGGTTGCTACGTCATCCCAGGGCGGTACCGGGTGATTTTTACGGTATCCCAGGCGGTTGTCAATGTTGAAAATGGGGTTTTGAACATTTTCATCCTGGTAAGAGCTTTCTAAAAGGTCCAGTGAAAAGGTCCATGCACTTTGCATGTGGATGAAACTGTCACAAGCACCAGACCGTGACGTGCACGGGATTTCGGAAATTACGCACGTCACAGGGTATTTAAACGGAATGGCGGTAGTGTCTAACCGCGCAGTCATTGAGTCATGTTTCCTGGCCATCTCACCTGTCACTTCGGTACCGTGAGTAACCCAGGTTCTCTTCTCTACCTTCATCTATACCCTTTTCTGAGTGTGTGAGTGAGAACGCAGATTCCGGTGGGAATCTTAACTCTGTTTCCAGAGAGTTCTCAGAATAAAGCGCGTGGTCTACCAACTCACTTCGCCTCTGTCTGCGATTGGGTTCATCCACCACGCTACACTGGTCTAACCGAGGTTTCAGTTTCATTTCTCGTCTGCTCTGTGACAGAAACGTCAAAATACATAGAAAAAATTCCCCCTGTACATACGGACAAGGCCCCAGTCTTGCTAAAATTAAGACACATGGTTAATGTACATGATGTGTGTCTAGTGGCCTGAATGATCTGCTGATATCTGAGTGTGAATGAAGTGGTCGTGGATTCAGTGGAGACGCTTTAATGTAATAAAAAAGTGCCTGAAGTCTGAATATGGAGATATCAATCAATAATTTATAATGACAGAGAGAGAAAAACAAACAATCGCCATTCCATCTCACAGGTATGTCCTCTTGTTCTCTTATTGCTTAAGTTGGTGTTACTTGTTTTGAGTATTATTAATGAATAAGATCCCAACCTTGTTTTACAGAGACTATTTCTCTATAAAAGATATATACAGTATAGAATTAACATTAACATTACCACCGAGGACCTGTGCCACGCAAAGGAATTCCGAACAAAGTTAGCACTGAATGAAAGCTCTAAAAACCATTTCATCACAAATGCCCCGGAAACATAACCTGCAGATGCTCCACTTTCTTATGAGTCGACACAAAATCTCACTGCTGCTACAGAAATATCTACTGACTCCACTGTGATATAATTAAATCAGTGGGAAAGAGAATGTCCCACAGATGAAAGAGCAAAACAAAAACAGAAAAGGTCATGAATATGGAACGCACAGTTTTCGCCTCCTATAAATATTCATCGCACACGGCGATTAGGATGTCATAACGTCTGTTATCGGTTCCAACGTGGTTCCAGGAAAAGAAAAAAAGAAGAGGTAGAGAAAGAATGTGGAGCTTGATTACTCACATCAGGACATCATCAATAATGGATGCCTCAAATCATCAGTCTGGGAAGTTTTTCCCCTGCTGCGTCAAGGACTAACCACTCAGAGGGAGGTTCAAGCCCAGCACCACTACCGTATAGATCCAAACCTCGAAATGCCCTCTGCCATCTCTTCATCTGTATTATATAGAACCCCTCCAATGCATCTTTGACCACGTCATATACACTAAATGGCCAAAAGTTTGTAGACACCCCTGCTAATTCTTGGCATTTCGACCTCACCCATTGCTAACAGGTATATAAAGTCAAACACATGACCACGCAACTTCCCAAACATTACCAACCAACCAACCAACCAACCAGACAAACATTTGAAGTAGAATGCTTCAAGCTAAAGAGTTCAGTGACTGGCACATGTTGTAGGATGCCACCATTACCCCAAGTCAGGTCATGAAATTTCTGCTAGATATATCCCAGTTAACTGTATGTGCTATTATTAGAAACTTAAAGGAGTGGTCTCACAGAGTGGATAATAGACAACACCATTGGTCTCTGGAGTTTTCTGTAGTGATGAATCATGCTTCACTTTCTAGCAGTCTGATGGAAGAATAAAGGTTTGGTTGATTCCAGGAGAATGCTACCTAGTAATGCCAACAGTAAAGTTTGGTGGAGGAGGAATAATAGGCTGGGGCTGTTTTTATAGAGTTTAGGCCTTAGTTCCAGTGAATTGAGACCAGTCATTCTCCTCCAGCATCAGTTCCTGACCTCACAAATTCCCACTGGCACACTCCAAAGTCTTGTAGAAAACCTTCCCAGAAGAGTGGAGGATGTTACAGTCACAAAAGGAGAGAGCAACTCCATATTAATGCCCATGGTTTTGAAATGGGATGTCCAACAAGTGTAATGACCACAGATTTCAGATACAGTGTGGGTCTAAACCCCAAAACACTCTCTGAGGTATCTTCAACTGCACTGTATAGATCCAACTCCCAAAAATATCTTGTTTTCTCCACCCATTTAGTCAAGTCAAGTAGGTTTATTGTTATTTCAGCTACATACACAGTATACAGTGAAACGAAACAACGTTCCGTTGAACAAAAACAGACCCACAAAGAACAAAAACAGACCCAAGAACAAAAACAGACCCACAAAGAACAAAAACAGAAACAGAAACAGAAACAAAGACAGCAAGAGAGAGAATGAAAGAAAAACACAATTGCAACAATACAAAAGGTCTAAACCCCAAAACATTTAGTGCAGTTGGCATTTGCACCAAAATGATGAACCCAGAGGGGCTGCTGTGAGATCTCGTATGTGTATTTTATAGTTACAAGATACCAAATATCCTCTGCTGTCTCTACATCTGTATTGTGCAGATAAAACTTCTGGCCTCTGTATGGCTGTGTTGTTGAACTCCTACTGTGTATTAGTGTCTCTAAATACCTTCTTCTATTTCTACATCAGTGATGTTTGGGTCCAAGCCCCCCTCAACCACATACATCAGGCCTTTCACCTGGACCTAAAACCATGACCATATAGATCCAAAATATCAAATGTCATATCCAAAGTCATGGGCCCTTTAGACTCAGCCTCCCCAAATACTGTGTTCTCCCTCAGCTGAATGCAATATATCTTGAAAACACTTTGTAGCGATCACCACCATCATTACTATATAGATCGAAGCCCCCACCAAGTACCTCAAGATTAGTCTTGCCCAACACCACGAGTCCAGCTCAGCCATAACAATTCATACCATATACACTCTCAGCCCTACAACTGAAAGAGCTCTCTGGGCTCTCACTTTAGGCATCTGTAGCAAGAGCAAGCACTCATTTACAAATCTTCATCAACATCTCAGGCATCAGGCAAAACATTAATGACTATTTAGAGTTCTGTAAGGGAGCATTTTAGATGTCTGGTTCCATTGACAACCAATTCAGATGGTAAGATTTTAATTTTTTTCCAAATTTAGAGGAAAGGGGCCTGACCCTGGAGATGCACAGCCCTTGTTTGCAAACAAACCAAAAAAATTAGGTCCATTGGAAACCAGTGACTCTCCGGAGCGTCTAGACATTCTTGCATGCAAAGCTCGGTCTACTGCACATAAAAAGCCTTCCACACTAACCACACATACACACACACACACACACACACACACACACACACACACACACACACGAATACTGTATCTCTATTGCTCCATCCTCTTCTGGCTTGTTTTGCCCTGCAGGTTCAACTCTGCAGCCTCACAGCTGCACCACACTGCGCCATAAACTGCATATGCTGCAAAAAAGCAGAATTATCTCATTCAAAGACAAAAAAAGGAAATTTATTTTTCTATGACGCGATTATTTGTCTTAAAAAAACACTGAGTGCAAGATTAATTTCTAATTTCAGCTTCACTTAGAAATTTGACCTCATTTGAAATAATTTATGGCCCAAAGAGTCATTGATTAGGTTGTTAAAGTTTTCAAGAAGTCATCACCTCCTACATTAACTTAAAACTCACAAAAAACAGATTTACCAAAACTAGAAAAAATCATTTGAAAATTCAGTGTAAATGCTGATTTGAGACGGTATAAGTATTAGAATACTCGTTTTAAAATATTTACAGTGATGTGAAACGCTGTATATAAGCTTGATATATGACTTAAAAGCATACTGTTTTTTTTAATAGTTTTTCTAGTTTTTGTGATTTTTTTCACAAATACTGTAGTGTATGTGCAACAAAGAATATACAATACATACTGCAAAAGCCATTCACAAAAATAAAACTAGAAGAAATTTGTTGACAATAAGATGCAAATGATTATAGTAAACAAAAAAATCAGCCAATCGGCTTTATATCCATTAAGCAACAATGTCTCATTCCTCATGTCACTCTGAATAAAAAAAACAATAAAAAAAAACAAATTCAAAATTTGTCCTTTAGTCTAAAGTACTCAGTTTGTACTTTATGTCCCTGAATCATTTTTTGGTACAGAAACATAATCTGATGCTCGTATCATGTTTAAAATGCTACATTTACATCCTTTATAGTGTCATTTTATTGTAGGGTAGCATTGATAAGGCTACATAAAACCTACAGAAGTTCTTTTTGACAACTGACTGAACCCTTCATTAAAATATTATAAAGGCCCACTCCCTCAAGCATTGCTTGTCATTAAGCCTGCTTTGACCAGCTGAAGCATCAGATATTATTAGAAATCCTACTCAGTAAATTTAGCTTTTTTAAAGAATTCACATCCCATTCATCAACACATTTATTCTAGTCTTTATAAATGTCCCCAAATCTTTGCAACAAGACATCATTAGAGGAGGTGACTTCTTGAAATGAGTGTAATATAAACCATAAATACGTGATGAAGGACTTTATGGGCTTGCTTTGGGCCATAAGTTATGTAAAAATAAGGTCTACTTTCTACGTGAGGATGATAAAGGTAAAATTAACCAGATCTTACTACATGCATGTCACTTTTTTTTTTTTTTTTTTAAAGAAAACTACCTTGTTTTCCAACCACTTTCCATCTGTATGTCTGTAGGAAGGAGGAAGAGCTCTATTCGGGAAGAGTAAACTTTTTCCACATGGCTCCATTGTGCTGTTGGTCCATTAGGACAGATGTCAGGGGTTCGATTACACACTGCGATTGTGCCAGCACGGCCAAGGTAGCACGCTCACACGCATTCGTCCGCATTCCTAAACACAAACAGGCATCGCTGTTTCTAGCAAATCGGAGGAAAAGCTGAGATAACCGAGCTTGCTTTATTTACTCTTTGCCCCCCCTCCCCTTCTTTGTTCGGCCTGCGAAAGCAACGCTGGATCTGCGGCTGCTCAAGTTTCCTTTTCTTCACGCCTATTGTCTAAACCCGCTAGGTGGACATAAAGGAGAGGGAAAACATGCCGGGGGATTGATCAGGTAACCAAATGCGCCCAGGGACAAGCGGAGATCAGCACAGGCCCGACACGTCCCTGACGCTCATCTAAGCCAAGAGTCTCTGGGTGAAAGTGGCCGTCTGAGGGAAAGGTCCTCAAGAGGTCAAAAGGGGTCCAGGTTACATAAGAGGGGCAAGATAGGGGCCTGTTTGTGGTGAACAAAAGACCACTTTCAGCTTTGTAACCAAAGCTAACCCTGGATTTTCTTTCTGCTTACTGTTTTCCAGGATTCACCACCAGCTCATTCCAGGGTCAAGTTCAAGATTATGGATTGTCAACAGCTCTTGCATTGCAAAAAACACAAGAAAGAAAATATAAGGACAAATGCTTATATTAAGCAGGCAAGCCACTTCTGAGAAGATTCACCTCTGTTCCAAGTTTTCTCCATCTTGAGCTAACAGCTCTCACTGTCATTCATAGTGAGCTTTAGAAAGGACACTGTAACCTTTCCTGTTCTGTATATTCCATTGACTGCATCTATCCTGGAATTTCTTTTTGATCACAGTAGCACACTGTTTGTTGAGACCTTTTGGACCCTCATCACCAGCTCTGTCGCCAAGAAACCCCAGCAGCATCTCTACTTCCTGCCAAGATTGAGTAGAGTGCACCCCCTGTAGCTCTGCAGCTGTTCTCTGTAGCTGCATCACGGATTGGTACATGGCTTGTTCCGTAACAGATCACAAGACTCTAGAGAGGATAGTGAGGACAACTGAGAAGATCCTCAAGGCCTCTCTCCCCTCTATCACAGACATTAACATCACGTGCTGCATTCACGAAGCCACCAGTATTATGAGTGACCCCACACACCCCACTTCTCCCTCTTCCCATCTGACAAAAGGTTACATAGCATACAGCCCTCCATTGCCAGAATGGGAAAAAGTTTCTTCCTTCAGGCCATCAGACTCCTCAATCAGAACTGAAACATAAACTATACCCACACACACCCACCCATACACACATAAAGACACACATACAAACACACCTGACGTTCTTCCTCTCCTAGCACCATTCATTTACACACTGAACTGTTCTGCCTCAAACGAACAACTTACACCCAACTGCCACTGTAAACACCCATTATTTATTACATACTGAACACTCTCTGTCCTGTTGCTACTATTACTTGCGCAATTATTATTCATTGCTGTCCATTTCTATTCTGCATTTTATTGTTTTTCTTGCACTCTCTCTCTTGCTCTCTTTGCATTCTATGTATTTTGTCCGGTCTGCACTTATATAGTCTCCTGTTTCTGTTCTTGTGTTGCACCATGGTCCTGGTGGCACATTGTTTTGTTTCCCTGTGTACTTTGTGTATATGGCTGAAATGACAACAAACCTGCTTGACTTGACGATGTTTTGGGGAAAGTGAAGAATCTGAAGGAACAGACTGTTGGATTTTCCATCAGATGATATGGAGCCTGATAGAGGAGCCTTATCCTGGTCCTTGAGAACCACCCTGAAGTGTTCTGATCCAACACACTGAGATGTCCCTGAAGACCTTCAGTAACTGGATCAGGTATGTTAGACTAGAGTTGGGGCCAAATGCTGTAAGGTGGCAGATCACCAGATCCAGATTTGGACACCCCTGCTTATTAGCTTAATACAATGATCATAAAAGGTTTGGGTAACTTAGCTTATTAAAGTCTATAAAGGTCTTGTTGTGAGTACAACAATGTCAATACACATAGTTGTAGCAATATTTGTCCCAGTACCTTTGGGAATAATTTCAAACCTTTTCCAGTCTTTCACTTGTGTAATTTTAACAATAGTTTCACCCTTCATACCAAGGAGGACACTGTGATGAACATGAGGGTGGGTGTCGGAGATAAAAATATACACAAAGCATTAGCACAGAGTGGCTTTATCTTACAAAACCTTTGCAAGTTTCTTTTTTTTTAACTGAAACATAATAGTGATAGATATGGGTGGGGTGGTCTGTGAGTGTTAGGAGGCTTTGAGTGGCCCTTTCTTTTTCCTACACAAACACTGTTCTTGGTTTTGACCTTTAAGTGCACTGCAAAACAACAGTATCTTGGCAAGTGAAATGACAGTAGCCTTTTAATATATGGTGAAGTGTTTACTGGGTGAATACTTAATACTTGAGTCATTTCTGGTACTTTGCATTTTGTAACTTACGTGAAGACTACCAGGCCGTACATCGGGGCATATTTTATCTAATATTTGATTAATGTTTTGTGAATAACTGCATGTTTTTTTAAAAAGCCTGTTTACTGCGGAGCCCTGCCATTTTCCACTGTCAACTGTACTTACCTACTGTTATCTGCGACATATGCATGTATTTACTTGAGCAGTTTGGTAGCACTTAGCACTAATACAGTAAATAACATCTTAGCAATAGTCTTTCCTGGCATTTCTCCCAATAGTTATTCTTATGCACCAATTATTAATTGTAAGAATGACACTATTTACCCTGTAAAGTATGTGCCATTAATGGCTTACAATGCCAGCTGCTATTTACATTGTGTTAAAACTTTGTGACTAACAGATTAATAGAAAGGTCCAAAATTACTTCAGATAAAACCTTGTTACATTACCTTGCAATGAATGAATTAACTTGTATCATATTCTTTGTTTAAGTTCGGATTTATGGTAACAAATGAAGAAAAAGCCACATACAACAACAGAGACATCGCCAGGATATTGGAAAACTTAGGGGCTTAGCCCAGGGGTCAGTTTGTTTTAAGGAGTAGCAATTTTGTTAATGAGGAGGAGGTGGTGGGGGTCTGGGACATAATTTGTCAACAGGACGCCTTACCCTCAGACACTTAGGCCTAGTGACGCCCCTGTAACACACCCAACAAGAAATGGTAGAACAATAAGACCACATTCATCTATACTGTTGAAGCTTAGATCTTCGTCAGTGTCGGAACTGCACCTCTGCATTGGCAACCAATAAAGCAAACCTTCTTAACTTAAACAGAATTTAATGGAAAAAGTCATTTTGTAGCATTTCTATTGACTGATTTACGATGAAATTTTGACACAATGTAAAAATTGCTTGGTGTCAGCATTATACTATCCCATTGCATTTCCAAGGTATAACTACTTCATTATTTGTAAGGTGTTAATGACCTAATAAACAAATTTTAATACATTCATAAAGCAAAGTTTGAGAATAATATTAGATTATTTCTAAATTTCCAGACATCTAGCATAACTTCATTATTATTTCTTGAAACAGACAAGTAAAAAAGAACATTTGCTCAGATAAAATGAGTAAAACAGGTAAAAAAGAAAATATCTGGAAATGGGTTGCCTAATCCTAAAATATTCTTATAATAATCCATCAATAGGAAAATGTTATATATTGACTAGATTTAAGGTATTTACACTTGCACATATCATTTTTTGATCTGTAGGATGCTGCATTCAGTGAAGACTTGCTGCACATAAGCCGAAGGCCCAAAGAAAAGAAACAAACAAACAAAAAGAGTCACAACTGCAGTGGAAACAGTGGGTAAAATATATACACACGCATACAGACATACACACAAATACATGGGCAACTTTTTTGAAATCAAAGACTCAGCAAACATTCAGCCATTTCAGAGACTAGCCAGCAGCGAGAAACCTGTGTTGTTGTCGTGTAGTATATGTTTGTGCCTTTTAGCATTTGGAGAGTGTTCACATGATACAGCCGATGGGGACACAGCTTAAGGCTCACCTGCATCAAAATGCATTGAAAAATCTGACGGAATTGAAATAGTTTGGATTGCACCTACTACGAGAAATGGCCTTCTTGTTTATCAGCTCGCTCCATGTCTCTACAGACAAAACTCTCATCCTGTGAGGTTGTTGGTAAATACATGCAGTGGGAAGTCCCCAAATGCCAGCTTTGTTTCCCCCTTCATGGACATTTCTCGGGGCATGTTTAGAATTTCTGTGCCCCAAACCACCAGCACTAACATTTAGTACGGGAAAAGGACAGGCGGCAGAGTGTTCCGGACCTGGCCCCTCGGAGCCGCCCTCGGGAAGCTTTAACTCCTGCTCTTCCAGTTCATTTGCTCTCAAGATTCCTGAGCCAGGATTCCAACACTGGCTGCTCATGAGTGTCCTTCCAGCTATTTATTTATTTAATCTATTTAATGATGGAGGTGCTGGGGGACAAGGAGGAGAGGAGACAGGAGGATGGTGGAGAAGAACAAATGATCAAGGAGGAGGTATTTTCGAAAGGTGAGGCTCTTTGGGAAAGTGAATAGTGCATTTCCTGCGGGAAATTCAGAGCAGCAGTTTCTGTGGTATCTGTGGCGGTTGCTAGGGTGTTGCTACCTGGTTGCTGTGGTATTTCAGGTGTTTGTTAGGATATTTCTACTTGGTTGCTATGCTGTTCCAGGTGGCTACTAGGGTGGTGCTAAGTGATTACTGCTGTCTCCCATTTGGTGGCTAGGGTGTGGCTGACTGGTTGCTATGGTATCTCCGATATGTGTTATGTTGTTGTTAGATTGTTGCTTTTATATTCCAGGTAGATGCTTGAGTCTTGATGTGGTATCCAAGGTGGTTGCTGGGGTGTTGCTACCTGGTTGCAGTGGTGTTCCAGGTGGTTACTATGGTGGTGCTAAGTGGTTACTGTGGTTGTTGGTGGCTGGGGTGTTGCTAACCAGTTACTATTGTATCTCTGGTGGTTGCTAGGTTGTTGCTATGATGTTAATGCCTGGTTGTTATGGTATATCTACCAATGTGCAGTCACTAATGAGGGTGCCAAAGAAGTTAAGAAAGAGGTAAGAGTGGAGTGTAAAGCATGTGTTAAAAAAGTAAAGTGGCCCCTTATATTCACACGTGAACATACCACACCACACAGTGTTAACAATGTGAAATTCTTTCTCTGCATTTAACCCATTCACCAAGTGAATGGGGGCCGCCACCACTGAGGGGTGCAGGGGAGCAGTGTGTGGGGACGGTACCTTGCTCAAGGGTACCTCAGTGATGACACTAGCAGTGCTGGGGTTCGAACCCACAACCTTCTGATTGCAGGGGCAACTCCCTAACCACTAGGGCACCAGCTGAACATAGAACTACTAAAAAACTACAAAAAAATAAAACTACTAAAAAAAGTAAACACAAATGGACTGTATACTTTCCGCAAATTTCCATATTTATACTGTTAGGAGATTATAATATATGATGGCGGGCCCATGCCAGCCATCAAGAGAGAGCAAAGTCAGTTGTGTTCTCCTGGGCATGGATGGCTGTGGCATCTTTAAGAGGTTGGGACCCCCAAAGGACCATCACAAAGCAGGTATTATTTATGCTGTGGACCATTCACAGCACTGCAGTGACACTGACATGGTAGTGGATTACACATGTCAGTATCACTGCTAGGCTGAAAATAGCCCACTAGTCCAAAATACGCAATGTCCTGCGGACAGAGACTGACGACCAATATAAGACTGGAAGACGACTAATCAAGTCAAAGTCAAAGTCAAAGTCAAAGTGAACTTTATTGTCATCTCAACCATAAACAAATATATAGAGACGAAATGGCGAAGCTCATGTTCCACAGTGTACATGTAGTGCAACAGACGTAAGACATTGTGAAATAGACAAAACAGTGCAAATGTATAGAATAAGATAAGAGTAAGATTTCATCTGTCCTGAGTATGTGGACCGCTCTCTGTGCATTGTATATAAATATAAGTAAAGTAAAATAAAATAAAAGGTGCAATGATTAAAAAAATTTGCAATGATTGTGTAAACAGTATAACAGTATAAAAACAAGTGAAAATAGCAGCAGTATACATGTATATCTGATAAAGTGGCTGTGCATGAGTATACATTCTTAAAGGTTTGTGCATTTCTTAAAGAACTGCAATTGCAAACGTAATGGCAGTAAAGACAGTATAACCAGTATACACAGTATAACCAAATATAAATGGCAGCTTAAGTACGCATTCTTTTGTGCATTCTAAAGAACTGTGCAAACAGTCTGAACAGTATGGACAGTATAACCAGTATACACAGTATAACAGTATAACAGTGTATATTGGTAAGTACAAACAGTGCAGCACAAAAAGTACAAAAATACAAACAGTGCAGCAACTGGTAAGCTATTGGCTCTAACTTTGCATATTGGACCAATGAGGTAAGTGTGATCTTCCACAAATTAATATAACTAAAACATTTCCCCTCAGCATCAATATTATTAATAATAAATAATACATGACAACGATTAGCCAATTATGAATTTCTCTGTGCTATTTTAATGAACTGCTCACAGCTGTTAAGGGTTAAGGAAAACTCCTAGGGATCAGTGTCTCACATCCCTCAGGAGGGGGCAAATGGGAAGGTTTCTCATCCCTGGTGTATATGAGGTGTGTGTAATGTATAGCTGGAAAAGTGAATGAGCTGAAAGGTGAGGACAGGTATCAGGTGAGGGCGTTCATTGGGCACTGGGACACTAGTAATGGGTTTTTAGGTATAATCTGATGTAATGAGGCTACAAACGCAGGTTAGCTCATACCGTTCACTTCCAGTGCAAGCCCGGTCTCCGTGGTTTCTAGATGAAAGAGGGCTTATGCTACTTTGGATCGTTGTCTCAACACTGCAACCTAATAGCTGTATGTGCGTGTGCCGAGGAAGGCGAGCATGGATGTGTCCGTATCAACACTTCCGATTCGTCATCAGTTAACCTGGATTGTGTAACTGCTGTCCTAGCAGGCATGGAGCAAAACAAGAGTAAACAAAGACACGGATACACACACACAAATAACTCCACACACACAAACACACACACACACACACACTTATACACACACACACACACACACACACATACACACACACACACACATACACACACACACACACACACACACACACACACACACAAAAGACACCCCATGTTCAGTGCATTAGAACAGCAGCTCAGTGTCCTTCTATATATATATATTTATTTTATATAATTTAGATTTAATATTTAAATGTATGTGGAATGATATATTTATATTATTAAATACATATTATACATGTACCTTACGAATATAAATGGGCCCTTTGTAACAGCTGTGAATGTCTACCAGGAGTGCTAGAGGCACGTTCTGATGGGCTTCAAATTTGACAAGGTTGAAAGACACAAGCTTCCCACTTCTCCATTACTGATCGTTCATTTCACTTCTCTCGCTCCTGTCGTCCACTCGGTTTCTTCATGTTCTTCCAAGGTAGGAAGGAAGGGGGAGCAGAAGAGCAATGGCAAAAATTTCTGACTTGCCTTGGTGGTCAGCGAGACTCGCCAGTCTGTGTAGTGCTGCATTAAGTTGAACAAGCCTATACACTTCAGATCAGTTTCATTTTACCCATCTCTGACTTGGTACAGCACAAGCGAGTGGACTGGAGAATCATTCTGGGAATCAGACGATAGTGATCAGATGATGACTTGAACCGTTGAGCTCCTTGATCGGGGTGCAGGGATGAGAACTTGTAGTTTGGAGTGTGAAGAAGGATTATTAGGGCTCTTTGGTTTGGGGAGCAGAATGGAAGAGCTTGAGGCTCTCAAAGGGTGGCAGGAATCAGACGACGATCTGACCTGTTGGTTTGAGTCTGGGGTGCAGAGATTAGATGATCTAAGCTGGCTGCCTTTGAATGCAGTCAGATATGAGAAAAATGGGCTCTTGCTCTGGATAAGATGACGGTGATCTGGGCTTTTGGTTTGAGGGAGCAGGAACTGGATGGCAGCCTGATCTCATGGTTCGAAGAGGCAGATTGGTCTTGCTTTGGGTGTGAAGGAATCAAATATCAGACAGTGGTTTGATTTCTTGGTTTGAGGGTGCAGATTGATTTGGTGTGCAGCGATATGATGATAATCTGGGCTCTTGTCTTTTAGGTGCAATTCAGATGATGACCGGAAGTAAAGTAAAGTAAAGAAAAGTGGTTCTTATAGTCACGTGTAGTCAAGTGGTTCTTATAGTCACAGCACAGCACAGCACACAGTGTGAACAGCGTGGAATTCTTTCTCTGTATTTAACCTATTCACCCGAGTGAAGCAGTGGGCAGGCAGTGTGAGTAGTGTGTGGGGACGGTACTTTGCTTAAGGGTACCTCAGTGGTGCCACTGGCATTCCTGGGATTCAAACCCACAACCTTCTGATCACAGGGGCAACTCTCTAACCACCAGGCCACCAGCTGCCAGGGATCAAACAATGACTTGACCTCTTGGTTTGAAGATTCAGATTAGATGATGGTGAGTGCTTGGTTTTTGGGGTGCAGAGACAAAGCAGCAATCTTCTTTCTTGGTTTGGGGGTACAGATCAAACGACGACTGATTCGGGGGTGCAGGGATCAGACGACGTCTCCTACTTCAGCTGAAGAAAGTATCCCCAAAGCTGAGCTCCTAGGGACTCACAGGGACACCAGATTAAAACTCCTCGATTATTCTGTCACTAATTACACTCCAATCACTCACAAACAGACACACACACTCAGATAATTATCTCATTCACCATTCAGAGACAAAACACCAGCCGGGGGAGAGAGTAGATTAATATTCCACCCCGCCGTAATGACACACGCATGCACACCAACACCCACAATTACGGATCACGTCTTAACTCCTGATAAAGCTTCAGGAGAGAGCAGATTACCAATCAACTTATCACTAATTACGAGCAGTGTGGAGCGTGTAGAGCAGCTTAACATGTCCGGCTGGTCACCAGTGGCCCCCACTATCCTTCTCCTGCTCACTCTCTCTCTCTCTCTCCCACCCCCAGACAATTCCCACTCACAGCACAGGCCAGGACAGACTAGCGCACCACCAGTTAAACCAGTATGTCTAAATTCATTTAGGTCCCCTTTTGAGGATATTATGTGCCACTGTGTCTCCACTCATTTCCCCAACCCACCAGAACCTTCTTTTAGCCTTCTCCACAGCTATCATATGGCGTTGTTCTAGGACACTGCAGGTAACTCGTTAAGTGGGTGCTGACTCTCCATGAATTGTGACTGGTTGGCATGTATATCAAATTTGATCGGTCAGTTTTATACAGCGATCACCCTTTTGGATCCAGCAGAATTATCAAACTAACAAAATTAGATATTTTATTTGACGAGATATAACTAATACAATTTTTCACGGCCTCCTTAACGCCGCAATGCAAACCGCCCCAGGGGCCCCAGACCGGCACTGACAATGTATTTCTTTTATGGCTTGGTCATAGAAAACAAAGAACAAGCACTACTGGCATAGTATATTAATAGTAAGTGTGAGATAAAGGACTTTGGGGAATCTCAGTAAGGAATTTGTTATGTATTTTTTTTTCTCTAGTCTCTTTTCTCTTCTTATAAAACTATTACAGTTACATACATACATACATTACATACAGGTATATATCCGGTAGGTATATATATGTATATTTGCATGTCATTCTTAAAAGGAAAGGTAATAAACATGGCCAGTGTAACTGAAAAGGATACGTTTGGAAAATGGTCATCTAAAAGTGAATTATGAATGATTTTAGTGCGTTAAACCTGAAATGGGGCCTTTAAAGCTGGCAAAAGATCATATTTAAAATCATTTTAGGGTGAAATTTGGAGAAGAACACTGATCTAGGATAAGACTGGTCATATGCCTGTATCCGTTAGGCCGCAAGGGACAGAAACTGATCCTAGATCAGCAGTCCCATTCTCTAAAACCTGAGGAAGGGAAGCCAGTGCTTCTTTAGATACAACCTACAAGTGCAGATTAAAATGAGGTGTGTAATGTGACCACAGACGGACCTGATGTGCCCCAGTGCAGATGGAGAAAGGGGTATTGGGAGTCTTATGTTTGTTTTGACCTGTCATTGTGGCGATATTAATAAGATAAGCTGAGAGAGAGGATGACGTCTAGACATAATGGCGTGTGGGTCTGAGCACCAGACGGGGATTGGAGGAGAAAGGGAGGAGGGAGTTTCTCCCAATCTGCTTTCGTTTAATACGTCCTGTGTACTCTAACAGCAAGCGAGTGTTCAAACACAATACTGCAAAGCCTTTAGGGTGTCCACACTGTAAGAGCCAAGTCAGGTCAACCAGCAGGTTGTCCTGTCTTTCAAGAAAAGCCATTTTTAAGATATTTATTCATTAGTGTAACACACATCTGAGTGTAATGTAGTCAAGCTTATAGCAAATAACAATATCAACATATCATCCGGTTGATATTATCTGCTATAAGGTTAACATACATTTTATATATATATATATATATATAAAATGTATAAATATGATCTTTTGCCAGTTTTGAAGGGCCCATTTTACTCATATTTCAGGTTCAACACACTAAAGTCGCTCATAATTACTTTTTTCCAACCATTTCAATTAAACTGGCAATATTTATTACCATGCCTTTAAGAATGACATGCAAATAACCTCTGTTACGACTGGCTGATCACTCCAAATCGTCCTGATCATTCAAAAAACAGTCCAGATAGAAACTGGACAGGTTTGAATGGGCGGGGCCACACTGTAGGCAGAATGGGCAGATGTTGGTTTTTGTCACAAAGTAACCACATTCAAAACAAGCTGTCCATATACGGTGTCGACTGGGGAGTGTGTAACCAGCTCCTGTTTTAAAAGAAGTGAGAACATTTTGGTTTCCTATGAAATGGGCCCTTTAATTATTACTCAAAACTGAGCCATATCACAGAATATGTTGTGTCAGGAACATCTTTTATACATTCACTGGCCCCTTCATGAGCCCCATCTTCCTTACAGGTCTTCTTTATAGGAGCAGAATTACTGTCCGGACTCATTATTGATCCGTTTCTGAGCACGGGACGAATACAGTGGGCAGTGTCATTTGGTAAACATAATAAAAGATACGTTTCCATAAAAAGACTAGGTGGGTTATGGTAAATGAATGGCCTTTTAAACAATCCTAACCAAAGCGAGTATTTTTGCGCGAGCGTGAGGCTCTGGATGGAACCCCACCCCTAACCCCGCGTCCAGTGGCCATGCCAGAGGCTGATTAATTAAGCATGGGTACAATATGGACACTTTCTGATATTAGTACCTTTAATGATGCTACATGCTCCCAATCAAACCGTTAAAGAGACAGGCCATCTGGTGGAGTTTGGCAAGGGGAGCCGAGTCGGACCCCCAACCAACCCCCCCACTGCTCCGCTAATACAGAGACAAAGATATATGCAGGCACTGTACAGTATTAGAAGCATATAGGCACACACACAATTAGATACACACTCATTAACGCATAGGCACACACACACACAGACATTCTCGCATGCTTACACACACACACACATACACACACACACACACACATACACACACCATGTGCAGTTTTACTGTGCAGTACTTCAGCAGACGTCTGTTGAAACAGAAAAACACGACGTCGAATCTCACATGTCGCATGGCACGTGACACACACTCACACACACACACACACACACACACACACACACACATACACACACACTTTGTAGCGGTGGGGGAGGCCGCGATCACTGGAAAGAATCATGTAAGGGGATAATGAAAAGGAAATATTTATATTAAGGGAAAACAAACTATTGAAAATCTACTCGTTAGGCCTTGTTAATAAATGCAAATGCTGGTAATTAGCAAGAGGACCTTGGAGTCTGTTTGTCTTTTCTCTTTGCTGTGTTGTTTTTTTTTTTCGTTTGTTTGTTTGCATGTTTTTCTCTCTCTTTCCTTCTTTTTTTTGAAGTTTTCGCCTAGCCTCTTCCCTCTCTCCATCTCAGCGCCGGTCCATTCTCTCCGCCCTACTCCTCTCCTCCATGGACGCGGCCTCATCCTCTTTCATCACGGCGCAGCGCGGGACGGGACGGGACAGGGCGGGACGTCCGGGGTAAGGCTCCGGTCCAGTGGCTCCCACTCTCCTGTGGAGAGAACCATCCACCCGCCCAAGCACCAGACCCAGAGGCCCAGGCCCAGTTTCAGCAGTACACACCCACACACACACATAATACGCACAAAAATAGCTCAGAATCTCTCTCTTTCACACAGACATGCAGCAAACACACCCTTAACACAAAGATAGGGTGGAATTCAAATATCACATTGCGTCTCACGCCTTTAAAAGGCAGCGAAGTTCACAGAGGTTCATAAAACCAGAATGAAAAAAGATACTATTAGGCTAAAGTCGAATTTGGATTTGCTGGCTACTTTTGAATTCAGACTGAATTTTGTTGGGGTACATTCAATTTGAGAGTGAATTTCGTGAACTACAGTCTGGTTCAGATTAAATTTTGTTGAGCTACAGTTAGGTTTAGACTGAATTTTTTGGGACCGCAGTAGAGTTAAGACTGAATCTTATCGACTTACAGTCTGTTCAGACTTCATTTTGCCAGCTACAGTCGAGTTCAGACAATTTTTTGTTGAGCTACAATCGTTCAAACTGAATTTTGTCAGCTACAGTCAAATTCAAACTGCATTTTGTAGGTTACAGTCAAGTTCAGGCTGAATTTTGTCAGCTGCAGTTGGTTTAGACTGAATTATGTCGGTCTACAGTCAAGTTCATACTGAATTTTGTGAGACTACAGTCAAGTTGAGAATGAATTTTGTCAGTCTACAGTTGGTTCAGACTGAACTTTGTCAGCTACAGTTGAGTTCAGACTGACTTTTGTCAGTTACAGTAAGTTCAGATTAAATTTTGTCAACTACAGTCAGATTCAGACTATATTTTGTCGACTTCAGGTGGGTTCAGGCTGAATTTTTTGGACAATTCTCGAGTTCAAACTGAATTTTGTCAGGTTGCAGTTGAGTTTAAACCAACCTATGCCCAGTTTTCTCACCCCACCATACTGTACATTCACACTGGAGCTTTCTACATACACATCACAATGTCAAAAATTCATGGAGATTTTTATTTGTTTAAAGGGATGCTGATAGTTCTCAATTCAGCACAAATGATAATGATTTTTAAAAAATCAGACAGTCTTAAAAAAGTCCCATTAAAATATAATATAATGATATAGACCTTTCGAATATGTAAAAAATGAAAACAAGGGAAAAAAAATAAACTATGCAGTCCTTTATTCACATGGTTGTCCTCCGTTAATCACATGATTTCTCAGTGCTGTTGTTACTCTGAAACCACTTACTGGTCTGAACTGCGCTCTGAGTGACATCCTTGGCCCACTGGTCTGAAGCAACTTGAACTGGTAGTTCTGATTCCTTATGGTTCTGAGGTCTTTGAACCTCAAATAACTGATAGCACTGTTCCAGAGCTCCATGTACCCAAAAACTAACTGTGTATCAGAGCTATTGATCCTTGGTGCGCTCCCACCTCAAAACCAAACTCAAGAATGGAAACTGAGCTCAATAATGAAGGCTTTTGGACCTCAAATAACTGAAAAAGTCCCCTTTTACCCTCATAGACACACTGACTAAGACACAAAACTGATCTTGGATCTGCATGCTGATGCTGATACTTAGGTATGTTCCACAAGCTGAGATGTTTTCCTTGACGTTTATGGCCCCCGGATTAGCTCCCGCTTACAAACATAAGTACATGAAAGGTAAAAAAAAACAGATCCCAGATCAGCATTCCTACTTCAGTTTTTGATACCGTAAATACAAGCAAACTGATCTCATTTCTCAACAGCAAGCGATGAGGCCGAAGAACAAACGACTAGAGATTGGTATATGGGATATGATTTTTTCAATGCTACAAATATACCCGATGGGTCACCAATTAAACTGAACGCCGACCTAAAACAAAATCCAAAAGGCCTCCTCTGTTTATGTCCAGAGACAGCAAATTTACTGGCACTGACTTCCCTTATATTTTGATTTTCTTGTACATTTCCACCTTTTAATTATTCACCACACAGCTGAATAAATGAACGTGAAAAATACTCTCCAAAGACTTTAAAATGTGGGAAAAAAGTACTAGCTAATTGGAGCTACAGAAAGTTTTCCCTTTTTATATTCCTTTTATACTTTTCTTGCATTGTACCATCCGACTTCTTCCGCTTTCATGTCACTTCATTACGTTTAATTTATTAATGTCCAATACTTAATGTGCCAAAAATGTCAGATTCAAAAGCCGCGAAAATGGGGCACTTCTGCGCTCGCAAGGGGAGGCTCAAGCTGTTTTGGAGCCTGTTGTTTTGGCTCAGGGGGCTGCGAGAGGGAAGAGGGGTGTGATGGAGGGAGTTTATCAGCCTTTCACCGTCTCACACACGCACATACATAAACACACAAATACACACACACATACAACTCTCTCCACCCTCTGCATCATGCCAGAGGATGCAAGTATACACAAACTAACTTTAAAAAAAAGCATAACTGCCACTCACTCCGCGCTTGTCAGAAGTCACGCCAGGAAGAGGCCCAAGTTTGTTGCTTATTCCTGAACTGTAACAACTTTCCACGTTCCACCAAGCTGTCCACCAACACGTAGAGGTATAAAATCCAAGCAGGAGCAAATAAGGACGACCAGCGACCAGGTATGTGGAGATAGGGTGTCATTATATCCCTGCTGTCACTGGCGGAAGGGTCAAAAGACTTTATTGGCAAAAAAACAAAAGCTGTTTTAGGGCGGAACTGGCAAAATATATATTCTGGAAGTACACAATTATTAAACGTAGCATTAAATTTACCTTTATTTTCTTTATCTAATTTAATGGACCTCTTCGGTGACTTTGCCAGCATTTATTATTATTTAGTGAAATCACCAGATTTTTTCTCTCAGTTTTGGTCACCGTCTGTTTTCAACAACTTAAAACTACAAGTATCATGGCTGGTATAGCCGATTCTAAAATAGTTTCATTTTCATCTGTCTGTGACTTACGTGTGAAAAATGTAGTGTACTCACTGGACTTTGTGTCTGTCTCTGGTGGCATGCTCATGGCAAGTGCCAGAGAAATAGACATAAAGCTTAGTAATCCCACTCACACATTACGCACCAGCGTTCAAAAGTAACTATCCATAGTCGAAACTCAGGAACTGCAGGTATTTTAGGGCTGGCTTGAATTATTTGAATGGGTAATCCTTCATCATGCTGATGTTCAGTTTTATGTTTAGTAGCTGTCTTTTCAGTAAGCCACAATATTTGAAGCTTACACTACAACACAGTTCCTCAGCAAAGGCTTTTAAAAAGGAAAGCGATTGTTATTGTATGTTAAAATTTATGAGGTAAAAATATAAGGCAAAAAGAAATAAATGATGGTCTCTGAAGTGACCATTTGTCATACATGAACACACCACAGCACACAGTATGAAATTCTTTCTCTGCATTTAACCCATTCAGCAAGTGAAGCAGCAGGCAGCCAGGAACACAGAGCCCAGGGAGCAGTGTGTGGGGACGGTACCTTGGTAAAGGGTGCCTCAGTGGTGCCACTAGCAGTCCTGGGATTTGAACCCACAACCTTCTGATTGCAGGGGCAACGCCCTATCACTAGGCCACCAGCTGCCCCCAGATTCTGAAGATGCGCGGACAGGTTTGTTACAGTTTAGTTGTAACAAAAAATGTCATAAAAATGTCACCTCACCTCAGAGTGTATAGTTTTTCATGTGGTCACTAACGCTAAGAGCTAAAATGTTTGATAAATCACATGTATGGCAGCACTTTCTCGCATCACAAGATACACACAAGTAAAGTAACACTTAATGAGTATTAATAGTTTCTGGTGGGATGACACTAAAACTGGGAGCTTCCTCAAGTTAAGATTAATCTCCTTAGTCCTCCATTCAACTCTATAAATAAAATGATCATTCTGATTTTTTCCATCTTTATAGACTATGTGACTCATAGAAGCTGTATTTGAACAAGGGGCTACAACCGTGGCCTCTATAGCAACATACGGCAGCAGAGCTTCAGCTTACTATTAACATAATGTTGCCACCAACTGGATATATTTTGAACTGCAGTAACTTTACATTATGGTTGATTATAAAACATGAGTATTACTTTTAAAGTGTGATTTTGAGTATGCGCATTTTGATTGTATTGGATATATGCAGAATTATGTATAAGACAATATTGTGGGTGGGAAGTTCAATATCAGAGTAAGGCTGGAAAAGTTAATGGAAGGGTTCACAATCCCGAAAGCAAATCATGACAAGAGGTTCTAGTAGAACATGATAGTAGACTGTTTGTCCAAGTTTTTTACCACAGCAGGAGGGTTAATAGTTCAACAGAGAAACATCACATCAAATTTCTACACCAGCATCTAACAAAGGTCTGAGAACACGTAAATGGTATTTGTTTGGAAAGCTGGAGCCCGTTTCCACCGGTATTTGTTCTGGGATGCTATACAAATGGGTTTGTTTCTGTTACACAACTAAATTGAAACTGACAAACAGTCACCCTGTGGAGCTCAGGTTCACCCCTCATTAACTGATCGGGTGTCAGCGCGTGCCCTTGAAGCCTGTCTGTCTCTCATCACCACTGATCAATCATCTATTGATTAGCCACCCCCACCCCCTTCGTCTTTTCAGCATTTTCAGCAGACTAAAAAGAAAGAGGATGGGTTTTCGGGTGGGGTTCTTTCTTTCACCATCTCATTTCTTGATGATTATGCTGACTGATGGGAACTGTGTTCATAAAATCCTTTCTTACTCGCCATTGATTAGAGCCCTTTTTTCCCTCCCATGGCTCAAACTGTTATAAAACCCTCTCGTCACTATCAATGGTCATCAAAAATAAAAGCTCCCCCTGCACTCTGCCCGAAACAACCATTCCATGTCAAGGCGATAATCACTAATATAACATTGCTAATATGACGAAAACATTACAAGGACAAGGGAAAAACAAGGCAAAGTCCACAGTGTGACCAACAGAAAGCTCCTGTTGCTATAGGAGGGGCTGCTATAAGCACCGGGCAGAGCAGAGGGAGCTCTTATAGCAGAGCAAGGAAAGCACTGAAGACTGCAGATAGTCGTGTGTGTGTGTGTGTGTGTGTGTGTGTGTGTGTGTGTGTGTGTGTGCTACTGTTACTTGAAAGAGACTTAGCAGACTGTAGAACCTGTGTAGACTGTAGAACCCCCACCCCACCCCCACCCCAAATACTGAACTGGCCATACTAGGCTGGTTTGTAATAGTTGGGATAACGTTGGAATAACGTTGTGAGCACTGAAACAACAGTGGGACTTTTTGGAGGTCATCATACCAACAGTCAAACATGGTGCTTTAGGGCCTGGATATTTTGGCAAACTTTGGCAAAGCTCTTTCCTATAAAACCCTATAGGAGAATGTTGGGTCATCACTTGGTGATCTGAAGGTAAATTCTGTTTGTTTTCTAGCTCGAAATATGACGCATATGGAAGTCACACTGGAATATACATATCACTGCTGTCAGATTAGAACCTTGTATCTCCATATATATATTTGGGTGCAAAAGTTTGTGCACCCAAATTATGTTTTATTGATTAGTGTAAATAAGTACTATTTATTGGCTAAATTTAGTCAACTGAAAATAAAAGCGTATGTCACATGCTAAACTCAGCAGTTTAACAGAATATTTGCCATACATTTATCAGAAAAATGCCATATTTCAGTGTGTTCTCTGTAGATTTCTCTGTAGACTTATTTTTCAATTAGAAATACATGTCATTTGACTGAGGGGTGTTCAAACTTTTGTGGTGTAGTAATGTGTGCTAATGGTACTAGCGGACAGATTTATGGCATCAGGTATTTTGTATTGAGATCGAAACCTTATACCATCTCCATAGTGGTATATATTTAATAATGAAAGTCAATTAAAATTATTATTTCCAATGTTGGGTAATTTCTACTGCTCTATTCATCGTGAACTGTTCACAAAATTAAAAAGAGCAGCTTTTTTTTTTCTTTTTCATTATTTAAAAGGCCCTGACCAATCTGCCCAAAGATGATCTGCTAATTATCCAACCACTGCAAAGATTTAGACGTGGGTGGACGTAGGCTTGTGGACACAGGCTTCGATCCGCTTTTCAGGGACATTCACACAGGGGCCGATAAACAAAAATACACTCATTCACACTCTGTAACATCTCTCTTTATCACACACACACAACGCAAAACTATCGTTTCTATAGTAACCTTGGCGCAGCACAGAATGTTCAAGGGCCAATTTCTCGTGCCATTTGCCCATTTGATTAATTATGTCTTTGTGCAAGAGAATACAGTGAGGCTAGCTTATACCCCCCCCTCCCCCCCAACACACACACACACACACACACACACACACACACACACACACACCATACACTGCCCCCAGTTTCCCACTGCCTGCTTCTCCAGAGCAGATCCTGGGCTGGGAGGTGCAGGGCAGTCGGTGTCGGGGGACAAACAGGGTTATTGTTTGGGGCAGGCCGTCCCCACTGCCCCCTTTCAGCCCCCTCCCGTAGTTGGAGTCCAGGGGAGCTAGAGGAGGGGAAAAAAATAAGCGTCTCTTCTAATGAGCTGCTGCCTGTCAGATACCGTTAGAGAGCACCAGAGAGAGAGAGACAG
>JBBPCZ010000042.1:1851980-1867671 GCA_037974445.1 Brycinus macrolepidotus | reverse complement strand
ACAGGTAATAAAAAGAGTTATATACAGATATACAGATATACAAAATAGCGTGCAAAATAGCAAAAACACAATATATTTTTAAAAAAAAATCTGTCTGTCTGTCTATCTGTCTATCTATCTCTTCCTGTCTGTCTATCATCTATCCATCAATCTGTCTATGTATCCATCTATTTAATCTACCTCATCTATTTTTCTATCTATCCATCCATCCATCCATCCATCCATCTGTCCGTCCCATCTCTATCTAATCTACCTTGTCTATCTGTCTATCTATCTGTCTATCTATCTCTGTCTCTATCTGTCTATCTATCTATCTATCTATCTATCTATCTATCTAATCTATCTATCTAATCTATCTATCTAATCTATCTATCTATCTATCTATCTAATCTACCCTGTCTGTCTGTCTGTCTGTCTATCTGTCTATCCATCCATCCATCTACAGGATGGCTAATGTACATCGACTGGCGGCCACAACCAAAGTACCAATCAATGTAAGCGCAAATCGGAGCACCTATAAAAGAATCGCTGTGCTGTTTTAATGCAGCAACTGCCACTGAATCTTCCCAGATCTGGGGCCTCTTAAAGTGCAAATGAGTTTAGCTCACCTCAGCTGGCATCCTCGTCTCATATTTTGACTCGGGCGATATTTATGTCTTTTTTCCGGAAAGCATGAATAAGCAGGACTGATATCACTTTCACACTGCGTGTGTAATTCAGGTATTAATAACATATTATGGGTACTAATTGGGCGCTATTGTACAGCAGGTAATCCCTGCCTTTTTCTGCTGTTACTGCAGGATTAGATGAAACTCGAGCCGCGTCGCTCTACTAGCACACTTTCTCAGCAGTAAATCACTGCGGATGAGTAGAAATCAACACAGTGGCGGAATGAGCGTTAAATTAACAGCTACAGTACTAAACTGCAGGCCGTTCTCAAGTGACCACAGAGTGTAAAGTAAAGTCAAAAAGTTTCTTTTAAAAGTACAGGATTCACAATTTCCCTTTTATCCCAAATGTAGTAGATTTACATTTACATTTACATTTACGGCATATCCAGAGGGACGTACATCATTGCTCAAGTAGTCCATATCTGTTCCTTAAACCTGTAAAGCTATACTTAAATCAAGATCAGCCAAGACATGTTTGGTGTCTGACGTTTTCATCTTTAGTTTTGCACTGATGTTACTATTTCATCACATGCTCACGTCAAACTGTTGCGTCCTTAAATAATCTTGAAGGACCCATTTTCTTCACTTTTTTGTATTTAATTTTTTCCATGAAGTCCACTTGATATTTTTGTGGGTTTATGTGCCAAAATGTAGTCATTTTCATATTTATTATCATAACTCATATTTACAAGACCATTTTACAACCTCTATTAAACCTTAGAAACGAACAGACTGATATATGTGCAGTAAAGGAGCTCTGTTCTCGTTGGCTGCCGTTTTCTTCCTCATTCAAAAAGCATTCCAGGCTGAAACACTCCTTATAACTTCAGCATGAATGGACGGGGCTAAGCTCATATTGGCTAATTAGGCTTGTTCCAAAATAGTAACCTTATAGGAGAAGGCAACAACATTCTTTACTTTGAATGTAAGTTAATGTAAAACCATTCTATTCTAAGTCATTCTGGAGCATTTCCATTGGTCCGTTCATCATGAAAGTTTCATGAAGTTTCAACGTAAAGAGGATGTGCTTTGTTCATGATGTAAAGTAAATAAATACATTAAATAAATAAAAATGGAGATATTTGATTTTCTTTGAACGGCAACAATATTTAAAGACTTTTTAAGTGACGTCACAAAAACAAATGATCTGTCTATCTATCTATCTATATCTATATATATATATATATATCTTTCTAATAATTAGTGGCATATAAACTTCCATTACTTGTTCGCAACATTAGCCTTGTAGCTAGTTTGTAGCAGGCCAGTAGAGGCACTTTAAGACATAAAAACACAAGTAAAAACTTAATGAGGAAGAACCAAAAGACCAAGAACTGTTCAAATTATAAACAACATAAATGTCGATACACATATACAAATAAAAACACATCACGGGAGTAGGCTAATTCAGTGGCATCGGTTTGAGGTAATGCATCAGCAGATGCGTCGTGTGTCAGTTTTATTTATAAACAGGTGGGACTTGAGGTGGCAATGGCACTAAACCACACTGACGAATCTATCCAGACTTTAAACTGGATGTCGTTTAAGCGGGTTGAGAGAAATATTGACAGTGAATATTATATAGAATATAGAAAAGTCCATGCGGTGCAAAAATGACAAAAAGTTAGTAGCATGATCGGGCGATTTTTGTTTGCACCCCCTGCCCTTTTGATACTGTGCTTTCCTGCAAAACATTCAGCGTCCATTTTTTCCCCAAACTGTCTACAGCAGCTTGCTTGACAGATGAGTGAATACGCACAAATGAGGTTTTGAATAAGTACCCCCCACTCCCCTCCCCTTAACTCCCCTCCACAACCGCCCCCCCAAAATCATTCCCGCTTGGCCCGGCGCCCCGTACTCGTAGCAAAGAGCACGCCATGATGTCACGAAGCACCCGAGCTGAAGGGATGAAGGGAGAGAGGACAGACTAGCGGGGGAGGGAGGGAGAGAGTAGATGGGGTGATGGAGGGGAAAGAGAGAGGGGGATGGGAGAGAACGGGAGGGAGCGAGGGTCTGGAGTGTGTAGACGTCTCCTGCCACTGGAGTAATGGCCCAAACGAGCAGGAGGGGTGAGGCATGAGCACAGGCACGAGAGACATGGCACTGACTCAGCCTCCTCACCATATGAGCTGGCAGCATGTCATAACTCAACCCATCACGCCTGGCTCGCTGTTACTCCACATATCAGGCTCCGACCTGCTTCTCCATCCGCGCCGACCAGCGCCAATGGAACCAGCGCATCAGCGTTAACCAGCGCTCACTGTCCAAACCATCATCTCTATCACTGCTGTCCTCGTCGTTTAGCCTGGTGCTCTGCCCCCCGATTGTAATGCCTGTTACTGCAATCATTACCATCATCATCATCATTATTACTACTATATCCTTCAACACTACCTTCATCGATGCTAACCACTGGTCATCAAATCCAGGGAGGGTTTTCCAAAGGATCCCTACGTCTCAAAGGGCTTCTGTATGCAAAGGAACATGCTGGAAACACAACCGATTTATGGTGTGTTGGACCTGCTTTGGAAAAAACCAAAGATGTAGAGATGTAGATCCTCGTCATGAGCTCTGGACTGGTTGGTTTTAAAGCAAGGCCAAGATATGTTCGAAGCCATTATACAGTACTCCCTATACATCCTTTTGGACACTGTGTTACTGGGATATCACCTCATTTGGCGCCAACTGTAGAAAAGGGCCTCTCGTGGATCATTGCTCTAGAATATGACAAGACAAAGGAAACCTTTAATGGTTCTACTGGTTCCTGTGTAACTTTTTTGCTAGTGTGCAGTAAACTTTCCGCAGTAAAATTGGACAGTTTGTTACATTGTGTTGGATTTTATACTGGATTCACTCCGGTCGCTTGATTTTCAAGACATGTAACATTCCTGTATATCATGTGCAGTTTTCTTACTGGGGGCTAAATCATTTCTTTATGTGCAGTTTATCTTATTATTTTGTGCAATAGTCTTACCATGTGAAATATCACTACTTATGTCAGTATTACTGATCTACTACTGATCTCTATTACATACAATAACAGACTCCTAACCACATTTGTGTTACTAGTAATTCACTTAACTGTAAGTTATTTATCTATAGTATTTATACCCCAGCATGTGTGTATATAGTATAGTGTGTTTCAGATTGTGTTCTTTCTGCAGAGTTTTTATTGGATTTATTTAGACTTCATATCATATATTTGTGTCTATGTGTGTCTGTGTAGTACAATAAAGTTTTTTCTGATTCTGTGTGACTGCAGAAGTGCAGTTTCAGGCCAGTGACGCTTTTTGATGTGAGTTAATCAGTTTTTAAAAAAAAGATCTCCTCACAAGTTAGACGATGTTAGCCTAAACGTTAGCATCACTCATTTGACTTTGATTCATGACTTGTTCGACATTTGTTGTACATCATCACAAGCTGTGGCTGCTTTGATGTACAACAAATGTAATGTGCCGTAGTACATATGAAAAAATAAGGGATATGCTTGTTAAAAATAGTTTACAAAGGTGCTTAAAGAAAACAAAAACTTGGCAATGTCATTTGCCGCGATAGCTTTGATGCAATTGTGCTCAAAAGCTGCGCAAACTGACAAAATGTGATATGCAGCGTTGATATATATGGACATCTGCCTTTCTTTGTTGATTAAAATGGCCTCTTCTGTCCACTTCCCTTGATTTTTATCTGGTAGTCAGGTGGATCCACAGATCAGGGCTACAGATACGGCCAAATCAGGATGAGAAGGTATATCTGAGGAATATCTGATTAAGTTGTTGATTGATAGAGAAACAGCAAGAATTAATTCTTATTTTCCCCTCTAATGTCCAAGATATTGACTCAATACCAAAGCTCATCAATAACAATATGACCTCTCTGATCGCTATGTGGTTTCTGACACTGTATGAAACAACTATCTGTATTAGATTTCTAATAAATAGATTTAATTTTTAAAAGCAGCCATATCTTAAGTCTAAATTTGTCTTTACTTTTGACCATTTCTGACCTTACCTTGTTTTACTCTGGCCTATTTCAAGGGGGGATTTCATAAAGCAGGATTTTTCTGCAACTTAAACCCTAAGGGAAACCTGTCCAGTTAGAATAGAACATTCCAATTTGTCAATTTTCAATTTTGGGCTTAAATTATCTGGCTAATTAAAAAAGTCTGTTTTGAGAAATACCTCCTGTACCACATTTTGAAAAACACAGAAAGGCAAACAGCTGCGCAACACTTCATGTGCTTAGCCATTTATATGCAGGCACCAATCAGAAGGTCAGCGCAACCTAACTAACATCAAATGACATAAACAGGGCCTTCTCTCCAAGACGCGAAACCTTCTGCCTGAAGAAGGCTGCACTTGAGAAAGGGGCTAGCATTTGGTGTGAAATAAAGAGAGTGCGCTTGAAAGAGGAATGAAAAAAAGGATGAAAAAACAAGATAATTCAACAGAGTTGTTATCTTTGCAGTAATAAAAGGAGCATCGCAACCCCTTGGGTCAGAGCGCACCTCTTCATCAGCTGTCTCCATTAAAAAACGAAGCGGCGCCACCTCTTTCGTTGCAGAGGTGATGGAGGGTCACGCAAACACTGTCATGTGTGAGCGCCGAGCACAGGATGGAAAATGCTCCTCTTACGCAACTGCACCTTTCCAAGAGCACAGTCCACGCTAACACCTCAGCTCCCTTCCTTAACCCTTAGAACTCGGAGCGTATTAGTAAAATCTGATTTCAACAAATAAAACTGGTGTTTGTTCTCTTACATGCTTTCCCGCTCTACCTCTTAGTGCACCGCTGCTCGGCCGGTCTCCGGACCCCCTCCCTCTGCGGGTTTTCCCCACCCACTTGTGAGCGGAGACTATCCTGAAAGTTCTCCCGCGTTCAGAGATCTTGTGTTTTTTTCTGTTTGTTTCTAAAACCTAAAATAAAAAAAATTGTTCATTTTTGTTCTTTATGACTTTCAGAGAAAGACTGCATGTTCATGTTACCTCATTGTTAAAGGAAACAGTTTCACTTAAAGCTATCAATATTAGGTGAGGCAATATTTCATTTCGTCAATGGACTTTGTGCGCATCAAGCTCTTTTAATACATCATGCTAAAACAGTGGGATGGTGGTCGTTCTGTGTGTCTCTCGTGAAGGGCTAGAGAATGGCTAACACAGCAGGCTAATACAGTCTCTGTGCATCAGCAAGGTGACACTACAAAGCAGGGCATTCGGAGATGGCACATTACAAAATACTCAATAAACAGGACTGTAATAGTGTCTTGGATCTCAAATACACTTCTTTTCCACGAGAGGGTTGTTTTCCCCTCAAACTGTCAAATACTCATTTTGGCTCCTATCCAGAAACACGGCGCATCCACAGCGCCACCTCTGGAGACAGCCTGCCAGTCGCAATCGCCTTCTGGTCTGCAAGTGTCTTCTGAGTGTCCACACCTGCCCACTGACATCCGAGCTTGTTCCAAGATACAATCGGTGAGGCACGCATTTAACACCAGCTCTAAATGGGGTGCAAGTGTTAGAAAACTGCTGGCAAAAGAGCTGGGCGGCCATAGAATTGGACAGAGAAAGAAAAGAGAGTGAATATAAGAAAGATAGAAGATACAATGAGGAAGGAAAAAAAAGAAAGAGGGGGTTAGCAGTGTGTGGAAAGCAGATCTGATCTCATCAGGTTCGGCAAACAAACAAAAAAAGGCGGGTAAAATAGCAGGGGAGAGGAAACAGAGGGGGTCATCTGATGCCGCCGCGTCCGCACTGGGCCCGCACCTCCCGGCTAGGATTTCCCTCTCTAACAAAGAGCCACCAGCGAGTTCTGCCGGCCGCAGCTTTCGTGCCAAAGAGCCAACACCTCTTCCCTTTGGGGCGCCCCAACAAAACACTTTTGTTTAGGCGAGATTGCAACATGTTGCAAGATCACCCCTAGCTGCGGAAAGGATGCTTTCTCTTAGACGGAAAGTCTTAGCTTTGCAGTACCTTGGCTTTTAATGTTAGTTCTTTCTTTTAAAGTCTGTTTATCCTGTTTTCAAACACAACGAAGGAAGGTATTGGATTGTCGTGGGCTTTCCAACTTGGCCGCCTCTTGCTGGAATTTGCCTGGCAGCAGCTCGCTGAGCGGTACGTGTTTCAGTTCTGGTAAAGAGCAGCATCCGTACCGGATGTTGCCACCACCTTCCTATCCAATTCCATTTTTTTAAAACAACACCTCAGTGATCCAAAAGCAAGATCTGCCTCTTAACACAAAAACAAAAAGTAATGTTGCAAAGACTTCCTTGGATAACAAATGAGCTGTTGTGCATTTATGGACAAATTTGCAATATGCCTGAAAGTCCCTAAGTTTGAACCTCAAACATACTCTGAATACTCCTCAGTTTTGAGGGTTTTTGGCTTCAAAGTTGAGCAAGTAGCGCTACTTACCCACCTACTCTTTCCTCCTGAAAGATCGCTATAAAAATGCATATCAAAACAACATTAACTCAGACTTTTCAGGCCTAACTCAATTTCAGACAGCCCTCGGTTCTGATCTAAAGTCGTTCTGATATGCATTTTCCTAAGGGTCTTTCAAAAGGAAAGATCCCAAGCCTGGGTCACCGAAGTGAAGCGACCTCCATCCTCAGATTGAGAATAATGAGAAGAACAATCATAAACCAAAAGACATACATCAGGGAGTAGGTAGCGCTACTTGCTCAGCTTTGAAGCCAAACAGTCTACACCATCACTTGGAGACTAAATATTGCAAGTACGCATCGAAACCAGATCTCCATTTGCACCTCTCCTCTCTTAAGCCAGACATCCAGTGCTTTATGGCCAGACTTATTAGATGAGTCAGAAAAAACACAATCTTCTCATGGGCCACGGAAGCTTTTGCAGTCAGTCGAGTGGGTTGCAAAAGGTCAAGAACTCCTGCGATGTAAAATCGCAGGGCATGCAAGGACAGGCTGAGCAAACGGACAACTCATTTTGTTCTGGAATGGGCTGCGGTGAGCGAGCCGACAGAGAGCCTCAGCAGATGCTCCGTCGCAGCTGGAGAACTCCCAATTTCGGCTCCCCGGTCGGGGGTCTCTCTCCAATCGACACCAAGGGACAGCCTGTCCCCATGTGCTTCTCACAGTCTGCCAGCTCCTGTCGTCTATCAACGGTGCTTTTCCCAAGCGTTCACCCACACCCACTGCAATTCTTTCACAGAAAATCGAAACCTTATGTCTGGTGTCGCTGACCGCCTCACCTAGGGACAAGTTCCATTCCTCTTATATCTGCATATCTGTAACTCAATGACAGTTATTCCCATTCATTCTGTACTGTTTGGGCTTTCGTTACATTCCATTATGTGTCAGGGAAAAATATAGTTTAATAAAATGTGTAAAATGTGATACTTTTGTGAGTGTCAAGTGGACCCCTCAAAGGTCATTCCCCTGGTCACTCAGGTTTTGGGTTATATTTATTAGTCCCTACCTATGTCACATTATATAAAAAGTGACAAAATCAAGGACTCTCTGACTGGGTGTCTCGTACTCCTGGAGGTCCAAAGTTACAGCAATGCGGCTTTATCACTATTCGGGCTGCTGGCTAATTCCAAAAAAACATGAAAACTTTGCCAAGCTAACATTTTGGCTCATTGTCCACTGAGAAGATGAGGCCTCATCAATCATCCATTGTATCCAATAAATAATTGCTTAGTTGATTCTGGTGTTCATTAGCTCACCGCAAGAGGCAGCAACTGGATCTCTAACAAGATAACCAACCAATGTTCCTTAGTATTTTTTCTGCTATTGAATTTTGCCCTAATACCAGCGTTATTCCCTACAAAGGTATGTCTACAACCCTACACTTATTTTGGGCAATGCTTTTTTATTATTTACTTTTTCTTTTGGATTTTTATCCATTACCTCCCTATTTTAGTTATGTCTACTTGCTAGCTTGGAATCTGCAATCACAATACCACCAACACTAGAAGTCTAGCACTTGCTTCCTCCAAGAAGCTTTCATCCTTTAAAAAAAAAAAATCACTGGACAGTTTAACACGCTTGGAGGAGTACACTAACCACCATCAGCCTGCACTGTTTAGCACTGCACTGGGTGATGGGGAAAGAAGGAGGACCATCCTACCCACCCAGGTCAATTATTCTCTCCTGGATGGTTATGGCAGGACTGGCATTCCCCATGGCTAACCCAATGTCCGCTCCCTGCTGTATCACCTAAACTGATCTGAAAGACTTAGTTATTTGTTAAACGTATCAGAGCAGGAAAACCTTTGAATAAAGTTAAGTAGTCTTACAGGGTTGTATGGACTGAAAATGCAATGTCTTCTGATGTCTCCAATTTTAAACTTAAAATAGAGCTAGATTTCCCCAGTCGAAACAAGAAAAAAAACACAAACACTATTAGTCTAATAGTTTTTATTAATACATCTTGTGCAAGGCGTTGCTGGTATATCAGAGAACGTGTGCAATGTTGGTGTGTGATTTCAAGAAAACAAAAAAAAATTACAAAAGAACAGCGCCTTATATGGTTGTTTGAGACAGCCATAAATCTTAAATGTAATACTCCATGCTATTGTTGTTATCTTGGAATTGATACACTTATTAATATCAAGAATTACTTTTGTTTTTTTGAGATTTACTTTTTATACATCTTTAAGGCCCCGTAAAGCTCGCTAAGTATTAATCAGGACATATCATACACATCTGTACAAAGTGAATCACATGATGTTCTGAAGTTAACAAAACCATAAGGAAAAAAATGTAAAAATGCATAACAAACATGTCAAAAAAAAGTGTAGACCTGTGCTACTACTTCATAATTCAGTCTACTCCCTGACTGACAACTGATGTTGACTAACGTGTCAACTTCCCCTTCAGGGTACATTAACTATCATGGCTTCCGAGGTCCATTGCATAACGTTAACAGGCTGCTGCTAGCCTTCACTCATTATTAGCAACAATGGTTTTTAGCAAAAAGATTTGTTTTTTGGCTGGAAATATTCTAAAAGCAAAATTTACAGTAAATAACTTTTTAAAATAAAATTAAATAAATAAATTGGACACATTATTGCATCATTGCATAGGAAATGAAGAGCACTCCGAACAGGTTTCACGTGCGAGGGCGCAAAACGCCGTGCTCAAAACAACAAAGATATTGTACATCCAACGCTTCCGATTTACGATATCCTACATTAATGTCAGGACAGTAATGAAAATACTACCAAAAGTATTCGATTTCAAAGAAAAGGTGTCTTTTTAACCTCTGTTAATATCGACAGTTCTTTGCATGTTTTGAAATGGAGGTGATGTATAACCGATACAAAACGTAGAAATTAAATTCAGAAATTATTTACAAATTCTGAAATAGCCCACTCCACTTCATCATAATAGTAAGTCTTCATAAGAACATTGTACATCATACCTACAGGATATCATAATTCTAATCATACCATACTTCTAATTATTAACTACTATGACCTGAATTACTGCAATAAATTTAATTAATAGAGTAATAACTGGCTCTTATAATTTAAGTGTATGAATATGCTGGCGGACCCTCTATTGAAAAACTCAGTGGCGCTCTCAGCGATGCCATGGCTCAGTATGGAAGGCATTCAGAGAAACAGCCACCTGGTTTGGTTAACCGCTGGGAAACAAGTTTGCTCGCAGTATCTGGTTGCTCTGAGGGCTTCAGCTGTTATTAGGTAGCTGCACTTTGACCAGGATGGGCGATGCCAGCGTTTGAAACTTATGGGACTGTGAACTCTCAAAAAAGGTACTAAATAATGTTTAGATAGGGAACATAACTGCATCATAACCTATTACAATTGTCTATTTTAAGACCGTATACACTGTTTATATTCTTGCCTTTTACTTTACTTTGTGTGAAGGCAGTGTACGTTTAACACTTATTTAAGGGGCAAAAGGCCTTAAGACCATTAGTAGTACCTTTTGTGGAACATTTACCTTGTTTGTACTTTGATGAACCAAAGTGTACATTTTTCTGACAGTGTGGAGTCACTCAGACTTCAACAAAATCTACCTATATTGACTCTGTACCTACTCTGTTAGCCATAGATGGCCACTCTGTTCAACAGTGATTTAATCTGTACACAAAGGCCTTCTATTGTTAAGTTATCTACATATAAACAGGTTGACCAGAGGAGGATGGGTTCCCCTTTTGAGTCTTGGTTCCTCCCGAGGTTTCTTCCTTGTCGCCCTTGGCTCGCTTGGGGCTCGGACCTAGATTCTGTAAAGCTGCTCTGTAAAGCTGCTCTGTGACAAGATTGGTTGTAAAAAGCACTGTATAAATAAAACTGAACTGAACTGAATAGCATTTTTTCCAGTTCCTCTAAGCCAGTGGTTCCCAAACTGGGGGGCGCAGAGGTATTGCAGAGGGGTGCACCAATGGATTAAACTTGGATTAAAATTTGAATCTGAACCTGTGTAGTTTGAATGGGGAGGGCTCAACAATGGTCCTATCTAGAAAAGGGGGGCCCTGCAGAGAAAGCTTGGGAACCACTGCTCTAAGCTGATCAAGCCATTGATCAAGCCCTTGAAGGGAATTGTGTGTTTGAGCAGTGGAAATACTTTATTTGCTATACTGGAATTGCCCATCCTCGTACCAGGAGGTAGTGGCTCAGCAACTCGCTAATGCACTGCAAACGGTTCATCCTGTAGTGCTTTGCTGGTTGAGTATAACTGTATGATTTGCTTTAGTTGCTGTTTGGTTGTCTCATCTATACAATACAGAACTGACTTCTTTCATTTAATTACTTATGCTAAATTTCACATGTTCCTAAATTCTGGAATCGCTTCCATTTCATCATTCATAACTTGTACCTGCTCTTTTAGAGGAATAATCCAGCAAACAATAACATGTATACGTTTTCCCACTCGCTGTAGATGTAGTTGGTCAGCAAAGACATTTTTAGTGCTCAAATGTTGCTAATACTTGAAATCAATACTCATCCAAACTGTTTCTATAAAAATATATAAGCAAAACTTTTCTCAAGCTGTTCAACCTGTATCCAACTCTTTGTTAAGGTCCAACAGACTTGAGGGTGTGGTTTAAGACTCAGTATGACTTACTGAGAGCCGTAAAAATGAATGAAACTTCAGTGCTGAGGCAGCAGTTTTAAGACAACACTAAGGCTGGTGTTCACAAAACAAGTCGTGAAGTGGCCCCTTATAGTCACGGGTGAACACACAACACCACACCACACAGTGTGAATGAAACAGAGTGAAACAATGTGAAACTCTTTCTCTGTATTTAACCCATTCACCAAGTGAAGCCGTGAGCAGCCAGGAACACAGCACCCAGGGAGCAGTGTGTGGGGACGGTACATCAGTGGTGCCACTAGCAGTCCTGGGATTCAAACCCACAACCTTCCGATCCCAGGGGCAACTCCCTAACCACTGGGCCACCAGCCACCCCAGAGAACTGAATCCTAAACCACATCCACAAGTCTGCACTACCTTATTGCGCCATGTATTTTTATGGAAACGATTTGAGAGACATTAGCCTCGTAGCACCAGTCCTCAGAGAAGTAAAATTTAGACGTCTAGTCTTGGCTGATCGAATACATCTGAGATCAGTGGAAATTTGTGTACTGCTAATCTTTGAGCTTTACCTTTAGGATACACACTCTCTCTCTCTCTCTCTCACACACACACACACACACACCAGTTCAAGCTTCTCACTGAGGCTGCTCCTTTAGCTGCTCCTTCAGTACCCCCGTCTCGGTGGCCCTCCACACATGCAGGGCGCTGCTGGACGTGAGGAAGAGGAAGAGGAGGAAGGCAATGGGAAAGCCCACTGTATCCACCATGCCCCCAGCCAGAGCGCTGAAGCTCAGCTTTCCCAACACCTCCATGGTGGCCAAGAAGCTGTAGTGAGTGGCCTGAAATGGAAGACGAGATGATTGAACCTGAGCTACAATGTACTGTAAGCACCCCGACTCAACACTCTCCAGTAAACACAAACATCCTCCAGTCCTGGCCAGACAGAAGGTTTAGAAAAAGAAATGATAAACCAATGTGAATAGAAGAGAACATTCTAGAGAAGAAGTCTTCAAACTCAATATAAGTTTTTTATGTGTGCTGGTGCTTATTTATTTCTCTTCATCATATGAACTAACTGATATGCAATTTATTAGTAATTCACATTTATTCATTTAACACATTCATTAAAAGCAATACACCATTCTGGACATATTTATTCATTATGTACTGAAATAGAATTACCATTTTTAGAAGTATATTTGAGTTATACATATATATATATATATATCTCTTTGGCCAATACCAAATATGTGCATATATTCCAAAAATAAATGCTTGAAAATATATTGCAAATAAATGGTTCTTCCATATAGGAATGTGGACTCTGAATCTAGTTTCAAATCCTGGAATTTGTATTTACAGATTACAGAATTTAGGACTGAAAACTGGATTTTGGACTGAATTTGAAGATCAATGCTCTAGAACAATGTGGGGGGCGGGGAGCACAGGGGTCTCGAACCCTGTTCAAACAACCTACAAAGCCTGGTAAATAAACTAATGAGATGAATCAGGAGTCGCTGGAAAACTGCAAACAAACTAAACGCTTCCTTTAAAAGATCCTAAACCTATCCTGAGCCTTAGCTAGCCCAACAATGCATAAGCAATTTCACCCAGGATCAATAAAGTTTTCCGATTCTGATTCTTTCAAAAAAGTCTGATTAGTAAGGTTGAAGTTGAAGGTGAAGAGATACATTCAAGAAAAAGCTCGAATGCTAAGACAACTCTTGGGTGGGTAGAAGCACTGGCGGTATTATTTACTCCAGGGTGGCTGAGAATGGTCCTGCTATTAGCATTACAATGCTTCCTATTCCTCCAGGATGTGAACCTGATCTACAGTTGTTTTTTTTTCCCATCCTGGTCCTGTCAGCCTTATATTTTCACGCCGTCCATTTGAGAGGTAACGGTATGAATACGGACCAAGTCTAGCGCATACATTTAGCCACAATGCTGGTGAAGCTACTTCCGAAAACCTGGAAAACGTTCACCGCTGAGCATGAAACGGCATTCCGAAACTCGCTGTTAAGCACGGCGTTCTCACGTGAAGGCTCGCATGCGAGCACCTGCGCAGGGGCTCGGTGGCTGAAACACTAACCAGCACTCTTCCATTTAAAGGCCCCGCTGAAGCCGAGAGAGCCGCGGCTTCTCCCCGCTCACACAGCCCCGCCACTGGAGTTAAGTGAAGTACTTTTATTCCTGCAGACTTGTTTAAGGTGTTCCGTTTCTCTCTCCGGGGCTTTTCACAAGCACTCACGGTATCGGCTTTCCGTCACCCAACACCGCCTTAAGAACATGAACGGACGGCCGGACAAACACACACATGCAGGAGCGCGTAGCCGATGAGGTACAGTGTGTCATTAGGGCACTGCCAGTTCGACAATTAGCCGTCATCTTCGTTTTCACTCAGTGACGTTGGGCATTTTTAATTGGCCAGCTTTCCAGTGTCTTCGTCTTGGGTCTCAACTCGGGTCCCGCTCATCTGAAATCAATGGTATAAACGGGGGGGGGGGTGGGGGGTTCCGTCCCTCTTTGCCTCTACTCTTCCTAGAAGGCCTTAGACGTTTGAACATTGCCACAATAGCACACGTAGCATTTAGACTATTTTAGCGTTTTGAAACGTTTTATTTACAGTTGTTTACATTGTTTTATGTAAACAATGTTTTATTTCAGTAAATTTAGTATTAGTAAGCTGTGCCCTCTCTAACCATGAGGGTTGAGAGAGTTATTTCTGCGTTTCTGTTGTTTATGGCTCTTTGTTTGGGCTGCCTAATGCTAATGCAGCTAGTGGTAGCAACCGGCTCTTTGTTTACACCTGGAACCAGCTGAGATATGGAGGAGAAAGAGGAAAAGGGGATGCCGTGGAGGAGCAAAAGGTCGAGGGAAAAGAGCAGTGAGGAATTGGCAACAGTCTGATGAGCAGTGGAGGAGGCCACTAGGCAATTTCCTCTGGGACCAATAAAGTTTTCTGATTCTGATTCGTAAATGGGGTTCCAAAGTTGGATGAGTAGCTCCGGATCACCACTCATCACTCCCAGTTCCACTGCTCCACAGCCCATTGCGGGCGGGCTTTATACAACTCCAGCCAATGCCCACCTATGGACACTGTGACCTTGGGCTCCAGAGCGTCTCATTCTATTACAGCTACTGGGGCACAAAAAGTGAATTCACTATTCAGGGGAACCTATTTCTGGACATACAGTATTTACAAATTATTGACATGTAATATATATTTAAGTAATATCAGTGGTATTATAGGAAATGTTACTACATTTTATTCTTACTTTACTTTTTTATTAAATTCTTCTTCCCTCCAGAGTCCAGTGTGGATCACTGAGAGTGGAGAAATGTCAGTAAAGGGCAGAAACCAGCATCTACTCCAGCATCTACGGACACACTGCCCTGCAAAGTTTCAGATACTCCAAAAATCCAGATATTTCAGAAATATTTTGATAATCAGCTAATTAGCTGGATCAGGTCTAAACTGTGACCTCAATAAATCTCTTCCAGCTCTGCCCACTAAACAAAATATTCCAGTCCAGTAAACAGCATTTGTATAAAAGTTCTTAAAAATTTTACCTAACTATATATTAATAGATAAATGAATAATATTTTGTAGTTATTCATTATGTTGTATATAAAGTAATATTTTAATAGTATTATTAATGTTAACGTTAATTTTTTTATTTTAGCAAAAGAATTACTGTTAAATTGCATGTAAATTATTACTATCATTAATATTAAGGTTTTAGAAAATTGTTTTATTTTATAATTTTTTACTTCAGCAAAAAGAATTACTATTAAGTGCATATAAATTATTACTATTTTTTACTATTAATGCTCAAATGTTTTATACAATTATATCATGCTGTTATTTTATAAAATTATTCTAAACATTTTATCTAAAGAATGTATGTATTTATGTTTATGGCAGGCTATGACAAATATTAGTGTTAATAATAATAATAATAATAATAATAATAATAATA
>JBBPCZ010000042.1:1779362-1791837 GCA_037974445.1 Brycinus macrolepidotus | reverse complement strand
TGTTTGGCTGAAAGGGGGGGGGGGTGCGAGTTTAGACAGACGAGGAGGGAGGGGCTCGAGCCGGAGATGGTGTCTAAACACGAGCTCGAGAGACAGAAAAGGCTCGCGGAAGCATGTGAGGGGGAGTGGCGTCTGCAGCACACGCGAAAGGGGCGGGGCCAGAACGCGGCGTTCTCAATGCTCATGACGTCACAATGGGCTTCTCATTCCGCCTCCGTGTCGAGACACACACACACACACACACACACAGACATACACACACACACACATACAGACACTCTCTCACACACACAGACATACACACACATACAGACACTCTCACACATACAGACATACACACACACACATACAGACACTCTCTCACACACATATACACATACACACACACAAGATAAGATAAAGATAAGATAAATCTTTATTAGTCCCACAAGTGGGAAATTTGCATTGTACACGTACACACTCTCACACACACATACAGACACACAAAGACTCTCACATATAAACATACAGACACACACACACTCTCACATACACACATACAGACACACACATTCTCACATACACACATACAGACACACACACACTCTCACATACACACACATACAGACGCACACACACTCACAGACGCACACACAGACATACAGACACACACACACACACAGACAGACATACAGACATACAGACACACACACACTCACAGACGCACACGCACACACACACACATACAGACATACACAGACATACAGACACACATACACACACACACACACATGTACACACACACACAGACACACACACATGTATACACACAGTCTCTCTCTCTCCCTCTCTCTCTGTCTCTCTCTCTGTCTGTCTCTCTCTCTCTCTCTCTCTCTCTCTCTCTGACTCACAGAACTGATGAATCAGACGTGGCTTGATTAGTGTGCCTGGGAGACTCTTGGCTGGACCACACAACACGGGCGCACACGCACACGCACACACACACACACACACACACACACACACACACACACACACACACACACACAGTTTACTAGTTTGTATTCTTGTCTTTCTTGGCATTTTCCATTGCTGTGATCTCCAGACCAGAGCCTCCACCTCAGGAGCCAAACCTGAACCCCTTTTTACTTTTTCTAATAAAATGAGTCTTTTTTTGTTTTAAATTCTGAAAAAATAATGAGCAAATGAACACATATAAGAGAACCCAGCGGTGGCCATCCACACACACACACACACACACACATACATAATGCCACTGTGCCTGATGTCACAGAGGGATAAAAGCCTTTAATCTGCACTTCCCTCAGTAGGGCAGCAGTCTGACCGCCCCTAAATGTGTGTGTGTTTGTGTGTGTGTGTGTGTGTGTTGAGTCAATGGAGTTCCCAAATCTGCTGTAATCCAACCCCTCCTTTAATCTGACCCACTCATTGAACTTCCTCCGACAGCGGCGCTCACACAAACAACGCGTCAGTGAGTTTCGCTCCAGTCCACATGAACTGATAACCATCTCTCCACCCAAACCTACAAGAATACACACACACATACACACCCACCACACACACGGGGTGATTGATTCTTGGAAAAGTGTGTGTAGTGTACTCTGTAGTAGTTTGGAGCTACAGGCCGTTGTTTTTGTCCCAGCCCAGTTCAGGCTGATACAATCTGGTTCCTTCTCCAAGACGCCATTGCCTGAGATTAATGAGGTCCCTCCCTCCAACCACACGACCATTTCAACTCTCTAAAGAAGGGGTTCCCAACCCAGTGGTCCTGGAGGCCCCCCTGCGGTGCCCACTTAAGTGTTTTCCCTGCTCCCAACACACCTGATCCAACCAATCAGCTCAACAACAGTATCTGACCAGCGAGGCCTCCAGGACCAGGGCGGGGGACCCCTACCCTAGAGGTGCCGTTACTTCAGAGCATTTCTTCTCCACCATTCCACCAATTTGTCAGATGTTTATATAAGTGTTCAAGTCATCCGGAATGGTTTCGGTGTCAAATTCTCCGTTCTAAAGTAACTTACAGAGTCAGAATTGTTCGCAGTAATGGTGAATGGAACCAGACGTCTCCCTCTAAAAGCTCCCTCACAAAAAGTCCTTACAAGAAATGGTTATGGATGCAATGCCTGATGTCTGAGATGTTGTTCTACCAGTATTTTGAAAAGATTTAGACCACATTTGTAATCCATTCATGGTGGAGGGATACATGTTGTACAGGGTGTTGTGAGGCAAAATAGTTCCCAAAGAAAGACTTATTTCCCAGATTTGCAACTATTTCACCATCATCAACATCCAAATAAACACTCAGAGACACGTGGAGCTTCACTTGGTGATAGTAAATAAAATCGCTGTATTTGTGTTGAAGACGTCTGGTTCCATTCCCCACCACTGTGAAGAAGTCCAGTCTTCCCTACAATGAATCTAAATCTCTCAGAATGACTTACGTCTCAACCTCTGAATTATACAGTACAATGCAAAAGTCTCATTCACCTGAGAAAATTCTACTTAAAAGCTGTTTACTACTGGGCAGTAGTGTTCAGGTAGTGTTAAAACATTAATATTACAATGAATACCAATAACATTAATACAGTAAACAGTGGTTTTATGTACAGCAAAGTGTCTCTTAACCATTTCCAGACCTCTTTCCTCACGGAAGCCCAGTATTACTTGTAGCTCCATCGAATACCTGGTTTACTCTTTTTACTTCAGTAGATTAAATGAGGTGTGTTTTATAAATCCACACAATGACTGGAGGAACAGAGCAGAAATCTGGAACCGAACCTGTGTTCTTCTAACCAGCTCACAAAATATCAACTACTTTTTTAGAAAAAAAAAATATTGATACTTTTTACTGCTTTCTTGTTTGTTTGTGTTTATTCTAACGTTCTCTTGGGTTTTTGCTCACAGAGAGAAACCCGCTGTTGATACAAAACGCTTCAAACAATCTGCACAGGTGACTTCTGCACAGTACTGTATATCGTCATCTGCAACAAAGAGGATGTGTGTTTATTTTCCCTCAGAAAATCAATAAACAATTCAAACAGTTTGCATAGGCGACTTCTGCACAGTACTGTATATCGTCATCTGCAACAAAGAGGATGTGTGTTTATTTTCCCTCAGAAAATCAATAAACAATTCAAACAGTTTGCATAGGCGACTTCTGCACTGTACAGTAGAGAAATGGTGGAAAAATGGGCGGATTTCCTCTTTGCCGTATCTGGTAAAAGCACTGTAGTGGAAAACAATCAAATCAATCAAATCTGTCTTTCAAATAGTTGAAATCGTTTATCCCTCTTCACGTCTCCTGAATTAACCCCTCTATCCTCCAGCGTCACGTGACTCCAGCAGTCAGACGTGGTCACCGGAACTTGCGTCCATCCTATGACTTGCGCAACAAGGATTAAGTCAGCCAGCATGCATGGTACAGAGCGCAACACACACACACATGCACACACACACACACATACCACCGCACTGCACTTTTCACTGACTTGCTTTGTATTTATTGCCCAGTTGCTCTGACTCACACTGAACCGACCATTCAGACTTTACGGAGTCTCCTAATGGGCCTCGTTTCACTGTTGGGGGAGATTCTTAACTGGAAATGCCCGTACAGTCATGTGCAGGACCCCCGGCCAAACGACATATGTTGTTGATTTTCTGTGTGAAAATCAATACACGCCCTCTTTGTTGCATATGACGATGTACAGTACTGTGCAAAAGTCTTAGACTCCTATGCAGCCGTTTCTATCAGCAGTGGGTTTCTTTCTACCAGCAAAACCACAAGAGAACATTAGAATAAATACAAACAAACAAGAAAGCAGTAAAAAGTATCAAGATTTCTTTTTTTTCTGAAAAGTAGTTGATATTTTGTGAGCTGGTTAGAAGAACACAGGTTCGGTTCCAGATTTCTGCTCCGTGCCTCCAGTCATTGTGTGGATTCATAAAATTCCATAATCCTTCCTTCATTTTCTGTAACCGCTTAATCCTTACTAGGGTTGCGGGTACGGACGCGAGGCTGGGACTCACCTTGGGTGGGGCGCCAGCCCACCGCACGGTGTGCGCACACACACACACACACACACGGTCAATTTAGAATCCCCAACCCTGCAGGTGTGAGGCACAGCGCTACCCACTGCACCACCATGGGGCCAGAATTCCATAATCAACACACCTCATTTAATCTACTGAAGTAAAAAGAGTAAACCAGGTATTTGATGGAGCTACAAGTAATCCTGGGCTTCCATGAGGAAAGAGGGTCTGGAAATGGTTAAGAGAACACAAAACCACTGTTTACTATATTAATGTTATTAGTATTCATTGAAATCAGATTTGACCTGCAGTGTGAACGAATCACTTTTTATCCATTTGTCCAAGACCGTGTTCACACTGCAGAGTAAATCAGATCTGTCTCTAAAATCAGATTTTTTTAGACTTTAGACTTTTTATACTTTTCCTCATTAAATAAGATGTGATTCAGGTGATCACTAATCAGTACCTCATAAAGCAGAATGAGGTGCTTGTGGAGGAGTTTAACAGACACTGGCATGGAATGGTTCTCATACTCAGAGATGCTGAATTAAAAATAAATTGCAGTCATCTCTTATTTTTTTCCAGAGCTGTACATCATATACAGCAAACCAGCACACTGCACTTCAACAGTCTATTCTGTACATTTTCACACTTCTGATCTTGTCGGTTTGAATATATATTTTCTGCATATTTTTTTCTCACGTAGTTCTAGCCTTTAATTGTCTCACAGATGTTCCAGGTTTACAATTCACTACATGCTGTGCTTCTACAACTGTGCATGTGACAAACAAAGAATCTTGAATCTTGAGTGGAAGCACAAGGCAGATGTTTCTAATAAAGCGGTCGGTGAGTGTGATTTTATCTCTCTCTGTTTTCATCAAAATAAAGGCCCTCGTTGTGTCTCACCATTAGAGTTTAACCTGTTGAACCAAGAAATATCTGATGGAGGTTCACTGAACAGTCACATTCAGTCCAATTCATCAATATTTAGATAGCATAGTGAATCAGAATCAGAATCAGAAAACTTTATTGATCCCAGAGGAAATTGCTCATGCAATGACTGCAAAGACACACAGAGACACATAGACAAGAACAATATAATATAAAGTCTAAATAAAATCTGAATAAAAAATCTGTAGAAAAGAAAAAAAAAAAAGCTCAGTATGAAAATACACTATGCTTTATACAGAAATGCTGGGTATAAATACTATAGATAAGTAACACAGTTGAGAGAAAATCTACCAACACAAATGGTAGCTTGGAGTAAGTTATTGCACTTAGTGTATTTAATACTAAGCATTTTCTGAGTATTTCTGGAGAGTTTTGACTTGTACTTTGACTTCTACTATATTTTATATTGTTCTTGTCTCTGTATGTCTGTGTGTCTGTTCAGTCGTAGTGCAAACAATTTCCTCCGGGATCAGTACAGTTTTCTGATTCTGATTCAGTACTCGTTAGCTACATTAGCCTTGTAGCCCCAGGGTGCAAACAATTTGCCTGTGATTGAGGAAAAAGGACAAAAGTGCAAACCATCAATGAGGAACAGGAGAAACTGGAAGAAGACCCCAGGTCAGCTATCAGGCCCTGAGCTTTATGGGGCATTCATCTGTCCCCTTCGCTGTGATGTCAGGAGTTCAGGCAGGTTGAACATACCCAACCCCCCCCCCCCCCCCCCTTTTGGAAAACTCTGACAGAGAGAGAGAGAGAGCGAGACAGAGACAGAAACACTCAGACGCTGACACAGAAAACAGCAAGAGGAACAGGAACACAGTGACACAGAAAAGCGCTCTTTCCCTTCCTCACTGACCCGAGAGCAGGGCGCCCATCCCGCACCCCCTTCATATGCAAAATATCCAAGCTGCTCTCGGAACAGTGCAAATAAGCAGCGGGAGATGATTAGCGGACGCATAACGAGATATAGAGCGGAAAGGGGATGGCGACAAAAGTGTCGAGGCCTGGGGTGTGAAATCAACACCTGTTGTCACTTCTTAGCGAGAGGGTTGTCTCACCTCTCCAGCTGTTGCTAGGTCAGGCTCGCACTGTCAGCCCTCGTCACTCTTCCTGACAACAGCCGAGCCAGCTGCCTGGAGGCCCTGCGTGCACCATGTGCGTCCCGGGATCCCAAACAGGTGCTGAACACGTGAATCAGTCACTGAGAGTGGACGATTGGTATCCGTGACCGACCAAAAAGCTTGCTTGGCCTTCAGGAAGCCCTCTGGTCCAGCAGGTTCACAAGGCCTTACTGTAAGTGTGTAAGGTGCCCAGTTGTCACACGTGAACATACTGCGGCACGGCACGAAATTGTTCTCTGCATTTAACCCATTCACCCGAGTGAAACAGTGGGCAGCCAACAATGGTGCTCAAGGTGCAGTGTGTGGGGACGGTAGCTTGCTCAAGGGTATCTCAGTGGTGTCACTGGCAGTTCTGGGATTTGAACCCACGACCTTCTGATAACAGGGGCAACTCCCTAACCAGGAGGACACCAGCTGTAGTGGTTCCCAGTCCTGGTCCTCAAATTCCACTGAATAAAAAGCCCTGAATTAAAGTTCCTTGCAAAGGTTTGGACACCACTGGACAAATGACGCACAGAAAAACGTCCTGTTTAAGTTAGCACTAGGCACCTGTACAAATAGTTTGAAGCCATTTCTATCAGCAGTGTGTTTCTTTCTGCCAGCAAAACCACAAGTGAACATTAGAATAATACAAACAAACAAGAAATCAGTAAAAGTATCAGGATTTCTTTTTTCTAAAAAGTAGTTGATATTTTGGGAGCTGGTTAGAAGAACACAGGTTTGGTTCCAGATTTCTGCTCTGTTCCTCCAGTCGTTGTGTGGATTTATAAAATTCCATAATCAACACACCTCATTTAATCTAATGAAGTAAAAAGACTAAACCAGGTGTTTGATGGAGCTACAAGTAATACTGGGCTTCCATGAGGAAAGAGGTCTGGAAATGGTTAAGAGACACTTTGCTGTACATAAAACCACTATTTACTGTATTAATGGTATTAGTATTTATTGTAATATTAGTGTTTTAACACTAACTTAACACCACTGCCCAGTAGTAAATAACCTATATAAGTATAACAAGTATAATTTTTTCAGGTGCCTAAGACTTTTGCACTGTACTGTATATAGTGTTGCTTTATTTCTGAAGGTTTAAGAATGTTCTATATTTCTGCACAAATATAACTTAAAACAACAGTGATGTGGATGGCAGGGTTGCAAGAAGAAAGGCACTGCTCTTCAAAAAGAACATTGCTTCCCATCTACAGTTTGCTAAAACCAGAAGGCTGTTGGGAAAAGTTATGTGGACGGATGAGACCAAAATAAAACTTTCTGGTTTAGGTGAAAATGACATATTTGGTGAAAGGAAAACACTGCATTCCGTCCTAAGAAACTTGGTGAAATATGGTGGTGGTAGTATCATGGATTGGGTTTCACAGCCATCATTAATGGAACAATCCATTCTGAATTTTTATGATTCAGAATTAAATATTATTATTATTCTGAAAATTCTAAAAATTCTGAAGGGTTCAGAAACCTTCGAGCACCGCTGAATATTTATTGGCCTCTAGGTCAGTGGCTAACAGTCTGGGTTGGTTGAGCGCCACAGGGATTTCCAATAAGTGCGTGATCCACACTGGATATTACCGTGAGACATTACTAATGTGCGAAAACATGAAAACAAAACTGCGAATTCTGTCAAAGTCTGATGTGGTTGAGGGATATGACTGCTGTACCAACAAAGACTAAAAAAACAAAACAGGACAAACGTTAAATGCTAATTTTAGCTTGGAATGTCTTAAGTTGTCTGTGTGTTTCCTACCACTGTGTATCATACCCTAAAAATAGAGAAAATACAGGCCTCAGGATGAATTTTGTAAGTTTAAAGCTTGTTCTTTTTTTATAGATTTGCTGTTTTCCTGCCTTTACACAGCACCAGATCCAACTAATCCCTTCTGAGAAGAATCAGGTGTGCTAGAGCCCGGAAAATTTGCAAGGCGAGGTTACTCCAGGACCAGGATTTCAGGACTGGTTGTCTAAAGCCCTGAAAGGAGGTTCACTGGGGGCATGGTGGCACCCTCCCAGAATTCACAATCCAGCCTCTGAAAGCAAGAATTTGCAGCCACTCATGTAATGAAAAAAACAATTTTGGCCTATTTTTGTACTATTAGTACCAAAGAGTTCAAAAGTTCTGACCTTCTGACATTTGAAAAGGCATTACCTTCAGGAACCAGCTGTTAGACATTTAAAAGAAATGGAAGACTTGTTTGAGGCTTTAAGGTACTTTAGCTTGGCCTGTTAGCTTCTCTGGACAACAGATTCTTCACGGAGTGGGGAGGAAAGTGATAACACAAACTGGCTTGTCATAACAAGTGAGTCATCAGGCTTTAGTCACGCCACACATATGGCTGAGGCTCCGAAATGGCATTTGGAATGATCTCGGGCGGCCTGCGGTATGTAAAATGGGAAACTTTTAGAAAGCACTTCAAGAGCCCTAAATCTAGCATTTTAGGTTATTTGTTATATAAAGTATTCTTTAGCACAGCATGGCATCCCTCAGACTTGAACCCCCCAGTGCTAATGACTTCAGTTAGCCAGAGTCGCTTTAGCTGAAAAAAACTCGATGAGAGTTCATCCCTACTTGAGTTTCTGCTGCAATAATTGTTCTCATTCTTTCAGTTAGAACTTCCTACCCTTCTTCCACTCACTGTCCATTTTGAGCTTCACTTTATGAGCACAGGACTGCTGGTGTTCAGGTAATATTTGCGTGGTAGACTCCCTGCATCTTACCTCCACTGTCAACTTCAAGCTCCATTGGTCAGTTTCTAACCACAGGACAGCTGTTGATCAGTAATATTTGTGTGGTAGACTCCCTACGTCATACCTCCACTGTCAACCTCGAGCTTCATTGGTCAGGAAAACGCTGCATTCCTGCTGAAGAAACTTCTCCCATCTGTGAAATATGGTGGTGGTAGTATCATAGTTCGGGCCTGTTTTACTGCATCTGGGCCTGCCATTATTGATGGAGCACTGTCAACTTCGAGCTCCACGGGTCAGTTTCTAACCACAGGACAGATGTTGATCAGTAATATTTGGAATATCTGGGTGGTGGACCATTGTCAGCACAGTAGTGACACTGAAATGGTAGTAAAGTGGTGTGTGTGGTGCTTGTAGGAGTGTTGCTGGGGTGAGTATCACTGCTAGGTTGAGAGTGGCCCACCAGTCAAAAACAGACAGCCAGGAGCATCTCTGTGGTCAGAAACCCACTGATGACGGTCCAGAACAGGGGTATTCAACTAAAATTTAAAGAGGTCCGGCTAGAGAAAATTTCCAGAAACAAAGGTCCAGAAGATCATAACGTATAACTATTTAGTGTGATATATATTTAAGTAGCCTATTAGTCGTATCGACATTGCATGTAATCTGACTGACAAATCAAATTAATTTAGTACAATTCAAAAACATTTTGACAATATTTATTGTCACGTTACATAGAACTGAACCTACATGTATGACTGCCGATATGTGTGTTCTCTCATTTACTAAATAAAAGTAGGGCTGCTTTTCAAAATTAAGAGAAAATAACTAAAATGTGAAAATTGTGCATTTTTAAATAAAGTGCTGAACTTCAGAAAAACAAAGGGAGGAAAGCTGTATCTCTCCCTTTCTCTCGCTCAGTCGTCTGTATCTCTCCCTTTCTCTCGCTCAGTCGTCTGTATCTCTCCCTTTCTCTCACTCAGTCGTCTGTATCTCTGTCATCTGTTTGCCCTGTAGAGTCACAGTGTTTACCGCTTGGAACACACATACTTGATTGGCTGCGTGGTATTACGTGGGATGGCTTAACCTGCATGCAGTTGTTCTGTGAGTTTCCTCATCCACTAAACCACTACCGAAAAGACTATAAAAGCTGTGCTGGTTAAAACAGACGCGCTCTGTCATGTTTTAAATTATAACCTTCTGTTTTGGTTATAGGTCCGGTTCCGTATGGGACAGCTTCTGGGTCCGGACCCGGACCGCGGTCCACCCGTTAGTGACCGTTGGTCTAGAAGATCTCTTAACATGAACTGTGCATCTGTGAAGATGGGCTACAGCCTCTAAGTGTTGCAAGGTGAAGCTACAAGGGAGGGGTTTCTGATAAAGTGGCCAGAGAGTGTAGATGATAGGAGTCAACTGGATCATACTTAAGAACTTTTTTCTAGCATAGCATACCCCCACTAATTTGGAAGCTAACCACCAAGAGCATTCCAGTCTGGAAAAAAATATATACATTTTACATATCAAAAAGAACCCGTGATACACATTCAAAACATGGGGATGAAAATGCAGACGAGGACATTGCATTTTCTTTCTGTACATTTTTTTTTATTTACAATACTATTTTGCTTTAATGCCAGGTGAAAGGATTAAATGCAATACATAAATATGAACATGGTAAGGATTTTTTTTGTACAAATTTGCATATAACTAATAGCTGAAATTAAAACTCAAACGGATACAGTTTTCACTCCCAGACCCATCACAAGAAGGACAGAAAACACACACGCGCGCACACACACACACACACACACTCGCATGCCAAAGTTTAAACACCCCGGTCAAATGACATTTTGTTGATTTTGGTGACACATGCTCTCCAAGGAACAAAGTTGTAGCTTCTTTCTGCACATTTTAGTGCACAATTTCTATTTCTTTGCCAAGCAGTAACACATAAGATATATATACCATGGGCTCCCAAATGGTGCAGCTGTCCCCATCAATGGGGGATCTGTGGGAGGGTAGGAAAGATTAACCTCTTCCCCATCACTCAGCAAAATGCTTGCCTTGCTAGAATTGCCCAAAATATATGGGACAGGCCAGATTTTTGTTTAATATTTTTCCCACCAATATTTTGTTAAATTCAGCAAATAAACAGTAATTGTGCACTTTAGAGGATGTTTCCTTATTAACCTTAAGGATTTTGTGGTTGGGGGATGTGGGCGCCAAAACTTTTGCACACCACTACACACACTCGGACAAACATGGGTTTGGTTATGGGCACTTGCAAAAAAACTAAGAGTGATCATTCACGCTCATTCACAAAAACTACTGCTGTGTTTCAAATGTTAAACCATGATTGCTTCACTGCCTAAAATAAGGTTAGCCTTTCCTGTTTGAGCGTTAAAACACACACACACACACACACATACACACACAAACACACACTTGTTGTCACAGTCCCTCTCACAAATGCAAACACAAACATACACATAAAAAGATCAAATAAATGCCTAAATACCTCCACTCAAACGTCAACTCTCCATCTCAATAATGGCAACGAGGCCAGCCAGCCGTGGGCTGTGGGCAAAAAAAACTGTGGCGGTGAAAACGGGCAAAGAAGGAAGGCAGCACGTGCCTTGGTTGAAGCTAACAGCTTTCTGAAGAACTTCCAGTGAAAAGAAGTAGGTTGTCACAGTAGTGTGTTCACATTACGGAATAATACAGAAATAATAAAAAAAAAAAAATACCCCTATGACTGATGATGGATATGTCGGAACTTGATCCGTGCGACCTTAACACTTTAATAGCACACTCGAGGGGAACACCACGGAAAGAAAAATATAATCTATATAAACGTCTACAGATCCCAACTGCAACAGAACAGAACTCCCAGACAACTGCCTGTTCACATCCACACACTACTGCAGTCCAAAGCCACGTTTTGGCACAAAGCTTCCCGCAGTGAGAAACGAAAAGGTACGATTTCCTGAAAGGTGTCCTGATCTACGCTTTAGGAAAGGGGCAAAAAATAATAATAATAATAATAATAAAAATACAAAGGAGAACCAGCACACACACACTCCAGGAGCGCAAAGGAAAGTAAGTCAAGGAGACAGAACAAAAGGTTCATTCATGCATCATCCTCACGCAGGACAGTCGCTGCTTCTTTCTCAAGGTTGTGATAGAAAAACGTAAGTCCGTCAATCGCGTAGCCGCCACTGGCATATTCCTCTTTGAAGCAGCTCTCCTTCTTCCTCCCTCCATCCATCCATCCATCCATCCATCCTCCTACGCCAAGCAGACGGACACGCTTATATTCTCTGGATTTTGTCCGCCACCACCACTGGGTTTTCTTTGCGGATCTTGGCGGCCGCCTCCGCTTTGTAGTCGTACGTGCAGTTGTGCTTGTCTGAGTACCGATGGATCCCGCAGAAGAGGTTGCCACATCTGCAGTCAAAACCTGGACAAAGGGCATTTTCAAAACATTTTAGTGTCATAATAGTTTTCCAAAATGGTAGATTTTGCCATTAAGACAATTTTCATCTCTCTATCTCTTAGAATTAAACAGCCTTTTTTTGTTACTGTGCCTTTAAGAGTGTAAATGATCTCTTTTCTGACTGGCTATCCTTTCACGATTGTGTGGTTGCAATTAAACCAGTGTTTGGAGACAAAAAGTTTGTGTA
>JBBPCZ010000042.1:1758480-1774388 GCA_037974445.1 Brycinus macrolepidotus | reverse complement strand
CTGTACTGTTGGTATAGTTTTTATTCTATTGTTTTTAATTTTTTGCTGCTCTTATCTTGTACTGTCCACTTTCTGCCATAACAATGCAAATTTCTCACTTGTGGGACTAATAAAGGATGATCTTATCTTATGTAATTTCTTTTACTAATATTATTTGCTCAGCTAATGTTTGCTAAGATTTTGCTGATTAGCTGATAGGTTGAATCAAATGTGTTAAGTGTGCTTACATACTAAACTCTGTAGTCCAGTGATCAGAATGTAACCCCCCCCCCAAAAAAAACCCCCAACCCCCAATCATCTAAAACTACTGCTGCAACATAGTGATCTACCCCCCACACTGAAAGAAAATGAAGTAAGTATGTGCATCTGCAAATCTGAACACTTTCCGCAGCTGGTGATCTGGTGAAATGAAAGCTGCTCGCTTTCAGAGTTTATTTTAATTTCAGTCTTCCTTACATAAGACTCCCATGATGGAGTAGCATGCAAACGAATGTGCCTTGTTCTTCCGGACCCTTCTGGCCATGACGGGCTCCAAGACAAGCCAAATCAAAGTGGAGCTCTGCGCTATAGGCTGCCGACAAAGCGTGAAAATAAAAAGGACGAGAGAGATGATGTGGGAAACAGAAACGTTTCAAAGGTGCCAGATACTTCAAATCAGAAAGGAACAAAATAGTAAAAGTATAAGAGTTAGAGCTGACAAAGCAGATTATGAAATTTTATACTTTTTACAAAGTATAAATTTATAGGTGTTAGTGTGTGACAGTTGCGCCTTTGGGTTTATTTGGTGGTTTTCTTCTAAACCTTCCACTTTATTAGACCCTCTTACCCCATAATTTGTTATCCACAAACTACCACGTCCTTGTTTATCGTTGGTCAGTTTCTGACCCCAGGGTCACAGATCTTCATCAGATCTTATTTGAGTTGACACTGATATGGTGCTGTACGGAGGTCTGGTGGTATCTGGGAGACACCTTACAAATGTCACAAGTGGTCCTCCAGCCAAAGAGTGACTCTGAACAGGTCAAAAACTGGTCAGGGACTAGAAGATGACCTGCAGTTTCCATAAATCAGCAGTGTGGAGGGGTTTCTAACAGGCCGACCAATGAGTGAATGTTCCTAATTGACTTGTCTTTATGGTTGGAGCTATGAGTCCCTGGTCTCTTCCCCTTCTCTCCCACTGCCTCCTCCGCTGCTCCGTGCTCCAGCCGGTAGGGAGCTCGTCATTTATTCATTGCAGAGGGCGCCGCTAAATTAGTGCTCGTTAGCCTCCGACTGTTTGCTTTATTTTATTTGACATCATTAGCCCTCCCCTCCGTACGCTCACACTTATAGCTCCCTCACCTAGCAACATGCATCAAGGAGCAGGCGGGGCGCCCGCCCCCCCCCCCATCCTCGGCAGGCCCTCTTGGTCCTTGCACCTGCTGCGGACTCAATTCCGAGAGTCATACGCTTGTCTGAAGCCCAGGTGCCTCCCCTGATGACGTGTGTCATGCGTTCACCACTGTGCACGGACAGCTGAGCTTACTTTACCTCTCCATTTGACTCCCAACCTTTCTCAACCTCTCCATCTCTTCCCAGCCAGACATTTTGCGGCCTGCTCCGGTCTCGCGTGTCCATCCCTGTGATGGACCCATCCATCAAGTCCAAGGTCTAACAGAGGCAAAGAAACACAGGTGCTGCCAGGCTTTTGCTGTCTTTCGGTTGGTTTTGGTGCTCAGAAGAAGGCAGGGAAGATCAGGGCTTCTGCAATCTGGGGGCAACCCTGCCACAGGATGTGATGACCAAGGGGGGCAGAGCCGAAGGGAAGCCCGTCGATTTCACATGTGTCACGGGGTCAGGATGCACTTTGCTGCTGAGAGGGTGCACAGAGGATCTCGCCTGCGGCCCCTGACGCACATCTACCTTCCTTTTGCATGCTAATTTTCTGGGAGGCCCTTAGCAGGTTCTTTCTGGGACACTCAGGAGGCTTTTCCGACCATAAACAGAAGAGAATCTTCCACAAATCGAAGGCCTTTCACGCTGGTAAGAGGTCCCTTCTCAAATACTTTGATGCAATACAGCGCAAGTTAAAAGATACAGGGGTTTTCCTTTTCTTTATCTTTAACTGCTGTTTTCTACTGTTTAGAATAGTGGCGATGACATCACAGAATAACACATATGGTATTACTGTAAGAAAAGTTGTTTTTCTACCAAATGGAGCTATTTAGGCTCACTTTGCCACATAACATAGCGTGCATTAATGGGGATGTTTGCTAATGAACTTTTAACGAGGCGCGCAGTAATTAGTATATAATGACTGCGGTTCAACCTTATAACTAATGCTACAAATTAACGGAAAATACAAACGAAAACTTGGAAAAAAAATGGAACGGGCATCAACACTTTCAAATGCCTTTAGACTGAAGTGTCTTCAGGATTGTGATATTCAGTGAGTCGTGTCTGGTTGCTATCACTGTCCTGGTCTTACTAGGTAGGTCGTCTACAAGTGGCCACTCGGCCCAGTGACTCGCATTCCGCAGAAAAGCTGCTTCTACTCCATAACAAGGCTGACACTGCCTGTTGTGTGTGGTAAATAAATGATAGCTGTTGCTCGTCCACCATCTGTCCGTGACTGTGCGCTACGCGCCTAGCAAGAGGCTTTCTCTGCCATATGCTTTATTTCTCCGGAGGAGAAATCTCTCGTCAGATTGTATCCATTTTTCACTCCCTGGCTACTGTAAATAACCAGTGATAGCCGTTTTGCTAGGTATTGACTGGAATGTCTCACACAGAAACATCTATCCAGTCTGTTTTAGGATGTTGTCTGACAACTATGCCTCTAGATAGGTACAACTTTTCTTTTTATTATCATTAAGTTTGCTTTATGTACTTCAAATTAAGTGGTAACACAATGAGCACCACTTACTCTATAGGTGCACTCTGTAGGGGTACGATGACAGAGCACAATCTTCCCCATTACCGATCAGTTTTAACCACATATTTGGGTGGTTCTCCAGCTAAGAGTAGTTGCATTGGCAGAAACTGACCATTGATGAAGGGCCGGAGGATGGCTAATACAAATCATTGTGTACAGCCTGTTCAATCAGGGTTTAATTTGTAATTGAGGAGCAAAACTGAGTAATGATGGATCTAGCAGGCTGGTGTCAAACTCAGAACTGCACCAAAAAAAGTCTCTGGAACCACGGACTGGAACCTTGAAAAGTCCAAAGCCCAAAAGTTTCAGAATAATAGAGAAAAAATATGAGCATTTTAAAGTTATGTTGGCTTCTTTTTTAGTTGTTTTACAGGAGCGAAATTCAAGGTTCGGCCCAATGAAGGTGCCTCACCCATCCAAAGTGGCATTATTAATTGGCCCAGATAATTAAAAAAGCACATTTTCCTGGACTTTATGAAACTTTATGTCCACTCCCCAGTCCATACAGGCCACAAAAACAATCACTGTTTTTATGATGTCACAAAAAGCAACACGTTCATATATTCAGCCTTTTGCAGTTTTGCCTCACCCATTCATTCTGAAACTATAAAGAGTGTTTCAGCCTGAACTGCTTTTTGAAAACAGAGCAGCCAATTTACATAGAGGTCATTTACATATATTGGTCTTAAAGCTGAAGTAATGTAAAAACCCCATTTATTCTAATAGGAGAAGAGAGGTTGGAAAACAGCCACGTAGAAATGACTAATCATTTATACATAAACACAAACATTATAAGTGAACCCTGGAGGTAAGAAATAATGAAATATGAAATATGTAAGATACGGGCCATTTAAAATCAACAAGCGAGACAGATGTAGTGTGAGTGATGAATTGGGTATATTCATCACTCACTAGAAAATATTATGATTAATAATAATAATATAATAATAATTAATAATATTAATAATAATTAATAATACTGATGATAAATAGTACTACTACTACTAGCTCTAATACTAATAATATAATCTGTAGAAACTTATCTAGATTGTTGCATAAAATATATTTTATGTATGAATTCAATTGAGTTCAATTTTATTTATGTATGAATGACACTAAATTGAAATGAAACCCTGACTGTGAATGTAATAAATAACCAGTGAGTGAAAAATTCCAACGATATACAATCCATCTGCTATGTCTCTTCAGTGTTGTTTTTTTTGGCAAAGGAATCTCAGACAGGAAACGGTGGAATCAAACCTGGACTAATTGGGCTCAGTCTGCCAGCAGGCAGGATAACAGCGTCCGATTCACTTTTTATTTTATGCCGACAGTTTGCTGCTCGTTAGGGGCTCGTGCAAACACTCTGACACACACGGCGATTTGTCGATGTGCTGTTTGAATTATTGATGGCCGTGTGCTGCTAAAAATGCATCCTCGTCCTTTTTATCGCTCATCAAAAGGACATGGCAATTAGAAGTCGTTAAAAGGTGCATAAGTAAACAACCCGGCTGTCGATTGTGTGGTGAAAGAGTGTACAGAAAGCAATTCCCTGACACCTTGATGGCACCCGAATCTGACAGATTTTGCATTCGTAACTGACAAAAACACCCAGCTAACAAAATTTCCTTTTAGTGTCCAACGCTCTGCTTGGTTTCTAAAGGTTGCAGGGCCTGAATTGTGGTTTTTTCCTCTCAAAGAATGGCAGATAATTGAGGGTACACAGGTGAACGAGTGTGTGGCAAGGTAGAGAGAGAGAGAGGAGAGAATAATGAAGGAGGAGGATGGACAGAGAGAGAGAAAAAGTGATGAGCGAGAGTGGAGATGAGTTAGGGGACGGAGTGTGAAAGACGGGGATTGCTGGAAAGAAGAGGAGTGATGAAAAGGAAGGGGGAGGTGAGAAAAAGAGGGGTTTGAATGTGTGAAGTTCAGTAGATCAGACTCGCACAGCTGTAACAGCAACACAGTGTTCAAATGGCTTCAGAGAATGTATGAAAAAATGATCGTCCAAGTAGAGCTTTAATCAGGTCTGGAATTTAGAACTGAGAACATTCAGCTTGAGTTCGAATTGGCCCGAGCTAAGAAAATAATGTTGGAATCTGATAGTAGCCTGAGAAGATCTAATCCCACTCCAACTGTGCAGCCCAACAAAATTCTGTCAGAACCTGAATTAAAAACAAATTCTGAAAGAACCTGACTTTAGTCTGACAAAAATCTGATGGAACATGACAATAGACTGACATCTTTCTGATGGACCCTGACAATAGTCTGACAATATTCTGACAGAACCTGAATTAAAAACAAATTCTGAAGGAACCTGACTATAGTCTGACAACAATCTGATGGAACATGCTAATAGACTGACACCTTTCTGATAAAACCCATCTATAGTCTGACAAAATTCTGACAGACCCTAAATATAACCTGTCAAATTTCTGACAGAACCTGACTATAGTCTGACAAAATTCTGATGGAACCTGACTATAGTCTGACAAAATTCTGATGGAACCTGACTACAGTCTGACTAAATTCTGACAAAACCTGACCGTATCTGACAAATTTAAAACTGTAGCACAAAAAAATCTGACTGACCTTGACTGTATCCTGACAAAATTCTGTTTGAATATTTTAAAGAAAGAAACTTTCTTCCTCCACTTTAGTTGAAATTGTTTTCCTGGTGAATCTCCCAGTTTTTCTTGACCATTCTGCTCATTGTTGTCTTAGACTTGAAAAGAGAAAGCGTAATTATTCTCAGGTTCTTTGCAGTTTCAGACAGGTCGACACCTTTAAAATAGTAGATGAGCCTTTTTCCAGAGTTTACCAGAATTATTAAAACAGACTTTTCTAAGACAAAATTCAACATTTTGGAAAAGAGAGCAGCTCCTACATCCTGGCTTTTGTTTGTAAGTTGTTAGGAGGATGCAAATATCTTGATATTTTAGGATGTCTGATCAGTTTGGATTTCTAATTTAAAACTCTCTTCCATACTGCCAAGCCATTTGAAACATTACTATGCAATTAGTTTTGACCTTTGGAGAAAAATCTGACCTGAGATTGCTTTGCTCTGCCCCCCACCAGGTAATAGGATTCCATGACAAGAAAACCTCAAAGCAGGAGAGCTCTGCAACCACACGGTGCAGACATGAAGGTAGGAAAAACACTCTCGGTATCCAATCCGTGGGGAAAAAGACTCAAATTCACAATAAAAAAGTTATGCCCCCGGACCAAATGATCTTAATTCTAACACTAAATTCACACGACTTGCTTCATGTCTTGTTTAGTCCTTGACTTGTGAAATGAAAATTATATATCAGCTGAAATATGGACATCATTTCTCGTTCAAACCGAATTAAGTTTAACAAAGTACCAAGCACAAAATGATCTATGTCTTCACAGGTTATAACACCAAAAATTAACATTGGCAGATGTTGGTAGGTTTGGTCAAATTTGCCATCTGACCATGTAGACCTGGCAAAATTTTGACCTTCATCTTTTGTGCCAGTTCCAACTAAACCCACTTTAATAAGCCATACCATTTTATTTGATGAGGAGAAATACTTAGGAATTTAGGATTCAGTGTTAACTAGAAGCAATAGTTTGGTGAAAAATCAAATATACACTGGTGTTCACTTACCCCAGACATAGTCAACCAGTCAAGACATGGTTTGGGGTCCAAATTTTGCTTCTTGAGTTTAGAACTGGAACCATTAGGCTAATGTTGAGGCTCAAAGCATTTCTGTCAGTATATCCCCAAAAGCCTCTCTCAACCTTTTCAAACCACGTCAAGCCATTAAGGTGGACTTGTGGATGTGGTTTAGGACTCAGTATGACTTACTGTGAGCTGTAAAAATGAACAAAACTTCAGTGTTGTGTGCTTTGGAGAGCCTTCTTAGACAAAAGTACTGGTCCAGAAGCATCTTTGTGACAATGACAATCAGTGGACCCTTATCCAAGATAACTTGTTACTATTGAATAGTAAGTCATACTGTGTCCTAAAGCACATCCACAGGTCTGTATCTCCTTGTGGAAGAGCTGGATTGAGAGCTAAATAAGCAAAATTTAGACATGCCCATGCCAAACATGTCTTCACTGATTGACTACACCTTGGATAAGTATAAAACTGTGTAAGTTTGAGTTTTTGTATAATTATTCCTTTAAGTCATTTAGTTTTGAGGTTCTTGCCCCTTTATTAGCTTTGGAACAACACTGCCAGTAGCACTGAAATGAATGAAGTTCATTACCAAATGAAGTTAGCCAGCTGGCCAGCTCCGAACCCTGATGCCGTTTTGATTTGCTCTTTGGCATATAAGCAGTTTGCTGCTGAACCTACAACAAGAAACGGCTCAGGATTTTCGTATGGCAGCTCACCAACACAGCCCCAGGGAGGCCTAGTTGTTGTTCTGGTCTTAAAGTATTTCGGTCTTGCTTGTTTTCTTGGATTTAACAAGCAGTGTATTCTTTAAGCAAAACAACCTCTGTTAGTTTCAGTGGTGGTGAGTCAGTGTGTTCTGGGTTACAGGCACAGATTTGTCTTGAAGTCCCCTGAGGTTTTTGCATATTCTTTTGAACGAACACCTCTCGCAGACTTTCCCCACATGCTTAACCTTTCAGGGGCAAAGCAAGACGCTGTGTGAGTCAATTGCTCGCTGAGTCTCAGAAATACCATCAATTTTCATATGTAAACAATGGAAAATATCTGAAAAATTAACTATTAATTGTTCAGGTTGCTTGTACTTTATGCCTGGCCTGAAATGTAGGCAATCTAATCAGATCAGATCATTGGCTGATTTACAGAAGGATGAAAGAAATTAGCAAAATAATAATACCCATGTGTGGTAGAAAGGCTTTATGACAGAATTAATAAAATCTCATCATGCAAACCATTCACCACCATGGTGCCATTAGACACTGATAAACCATTGGCAATGCTACACTAAAGTTGATGGGGTATCTTAGCAACCCGCGGGTATGAGCTGGAAGGTCTGAGGAAGGATTTATGACCACTTGTGGTGTGTGTGTGTGTGGGGATGGGGGTGAACTAATGAGAGAGTTGGTACAGTTGTAATCCATTTTAATCTATCCTTACCCTTTTCAAAATGTAACTATATACACGTTTTTCATACTTCATCTTGCCCTCAATAGCAGTACATTGACAATTCAAAGCTCTGAAGCTTTTACCTGCGTGAACCCTTAGTTTGCATGTGGAAAATGGACCACCGGTTCCAAGAGTGCGACTTCTGTTCGGACATAACAATATTATCCGACATTGATCTTTCACCACACCCTTTCCATCACAGTCTTCCAGTTTGCTCGCCCATACTCTTCAATGATCTTTCCACTTTCCATTAACATTAATATTGAACTGCTTGGTATTTGTTGTCCCCCACTCTAATTGGCAATAACTGGAGCTTTTCCTCTCCTGACAATTTGTATGAGAAAGTGTGTCATCAGCACTCAAACAGAGACACACTCCAGAGATGAGGAAAACCCCTCAGCCCACCCCTCCTTCTCATAGTCTTGTTGCTATCGGAGACCACATCCAACCGTCCCAATGGACCGAACAGTCTCTGTTTTCAGTAGTGTACATCGCTGGGTCTTTAGAGAGAGTCAGTCATTCAAAGAAGGTGCTCTTTAACAGCATACCTTTCCTAAACTCCCAGCTAGGGTTAGTTGCTCATGTAGGGCTAGTTTTTGCCAGCTAAATGGTAAAAAGTGTAAAACTGTCCATGAACAAACTCAGGGCCAGTTCTCAGGTGGAAGGGCCACTGTTCCAGGCAATTCCTGGATGGAGGGTTTTAACTCGGGTGCTTTGGATTCTTACTCAGAAGCCGGTAATTTTTCATGCGATGAAAGTCAGCGAGGGCTTTGTATAAGGGAGGAACTGCATTCTTCTGGTGATTAAAAACAGTGTGACAACAGAGGAGCAAAGAGGGGGAATAAGGGAATTGCCGGAGGGGCCAGAACCTTCCACAACCAGAACGTTCTTGCTCTGTAACGTTCAGCCGTAACCTCCACTGTCTGTTTCTAAGTAACTCTCGAGGAGGGATTGGTGAAGAAGAAGACGAGTGAGGTAGTGGGGGATCGACAGAGAGGGGAGGGAGGGAGAGTGAGGGAGTGCGTGTGAATGAGGACGAGGAGAGAGAGAGTGAGAGAGGGAGTGAGAGCGGGGGATGCTACGCTCAGATCGTGAGCGGCTTGCTCAAACGTGCCGATTGTCTTTTGCCCGCTCAGTTTGAAGCCATGAAGAGGGAATAGGAGATCTACCCAGCGAGGACACACACGCACAGAAACAGTTTCGAGCACTGAATCTCTCTCTCTCTCTCTCATTCTGTATTTCCTGCTCTCTCTCTCTTTCTCGCTCTCTCTTGCTGAGCCAATCAGTGAGACAGCATTGGCACATGCAACAGGGTGTGAAAGGCAAACTCGTTTCATCTTTTTCTCCCCTCTTACAAAGAGGAGGAGGAGAAGAAGGGAAGGAAAGAGAAGCAGAGAGGAGATGCCCTAACACCTGTGCCGCAATTTCAGAGAGAGACCCAGTGGCCAAGCCGTAGCCCACTTTTCCCAGCTTTTCAAGTTCTGCGCAAGTTGACGGGTCGGCAGGGGATACTTTTGAGATCATGACCAAGCGCAAGTGGGAAGGACGGAGAGAGGGCTTCAGGGCAAGCTCCAGCCGCGATGAGACTCAGGGGCCGGGCCGCCCCACCAGCAGAGGGCGCTTTTCTGAGTCCTGGAGGAGGCTGAGCTCCAGACAGGGGTCCACCAAGAGGTCAGGACTGGCTTCGCAGCAAGCAGCGGTAAGAACCGGAACAGCATCTGTCTGTAGCAGGGTGTCCCGCATGGAGTGGGGTGGGGGGTGTGGAGTGATGCAGAGGTGTAAGGGAAGTGGGAGGGGTGCTGGATGATGGTTTGGGAACACACATAGAGAGAAACTGAGAGGGGTGCAGGCACAGCCCCAACCAGCCTTGATCACATTGGTGGAAGATATTTGTTTGGTACCAGGCAGTGTTCTGGTTGCTGTAGAAATTTGATTGCTTATGTAGGCCCGAACCACTCACTGTAAGAAAGATTTCTTGATTTCAATAATTGCAAGAGTTCTAACAATAAAGAACATCACAGAGGTGTACGTGACACATCACTTGAGACAGAGAGCTGGTACGAGAGGTGAGAAGAACCACTGTTCTCACTGTCTGTGGAGAGTTGTTACCTAGAAATAGACAATGGTTACTTGTTCTCTATGGAGTGGTTTCATTAGAGGGGGATCACCTGATGGTTTTTCTTGCTTGAAGTCGTGCTCATGTGCGTTTTTATGGATCCATCTAAGCAGTATAGCACTGGCCCTCTGTGATTTCCAACACTTCAAGCTCTTAAAAACTTGTCAACTTCTCAGACTTCTCAAACTTTCCCTCTAAGTAGAGTGTGTGTCATGACATGGAGTAGATATTTGCTTGCTGACTTGTGTGGACTTCAGAAGCTTGCGAGAAATAGACTCGAGGCTCATCGTTCTTGGCCTTATGTACACACATTTGGACTTTCCCCAGTGTGTCAAGATCCTCCTCTGAAAGTAGAAGAATCTCAAAGAACCCTAAGACTTGCTCACCTACATCTCTCTGGATTCACCATCACCATCAATGATCAGTGGTCATTATGAGAAGTGTCCCCTCTCTCTGTCTCTCTCTCTCTCTCTCTCTCTCTCTCTCTCTCTCCCTCTCTTTCTCTCTCTCTCAGTTGTGGTGGAGTGTGTAAGCATACCCTGCAGCGGTTCGCACGTCTTGGACCATCTGTGCCATACTGAAGCCTTCTGCTATATCCCCCCTCCAGCTCTCCGTTCCACTCCACTTTATGCAGAACTTCCTACGACAATTTCATTTTCTTGTTCTTTTCCTTTGTTTCCTGCTCTTGCTAACAACTATCTGGTTAGAAACATCGGCTGAGTTTAGCATTTGTTACAGTTGTTTGAAGCTCTAAAAGTAATTACGTAAATCAAAGGATTGTACTTCTACTTCAGTGACCGAGGCTACAAATAATGGTACAACTACAGAGGTAAAGCAACTGAAATATGCTGTTCATGTACATTATTCTAGGTAATTGTGGCCTCATTGACTACAGACTACAGTTCTGTTCATCACTGCCTTTTACTGTTCATAAATTGATGATGAGAATTCCTGCACATCTGAGATTGGGACATTCAAGTGGTGGGACTTCACCCTCCACTGTGTGAATACACCATACATGATCCAAGTATATATTTTATATATTTACCCACAATTGCCCTAATTGTACATTTAACAGAAAAAGAACAAATCCAACTTATCAGCCAGTGGAGCTGTCATGCTTTTTTGTTTATTGCTGTTTGGAGGCACTTTAAAACACCTGCAGATCTGTAGAGCCTGGTGACAGGTTCTTCACACATGCAGCGCTCCATAGATGTTTCGTACATAAACAGTAGGGTCTTTGTAGGTGGGTGTGAAACTATTTTGAAGTTGAGTTGCTATAGAAACACTGGTTGGAGGTTTCATATGGAACATGGTCTTGATACCTCTCCATGCAATGAAGACACCAGCTGGGAGCAAACACACTCACTGGGTCAACATTCAGCAGAATACAGAGGTGCCCACGGACCAACCTCCAACTGGAGTTAATTTTAATTCATCATCGGATGACCACTTAAGTTCATTCACCCTTAGAAATTAGTTCTCAGACAGTTTTGAGGTGATCATGATGGTGTTCTTTTTGCTATTCCTGATGGATAGATCTATCTATCTATCTGTCTATCTGTCTGTCTGTCTGCCTGCCTGTCTGTCTGTCCATCCATCCATCCATCCAAATAGCTATCATCTATCCATCCATCCATCCATCCATTCATCCATCCAAAAATGTATTTATCTATATATCCATCCCTCCATCCATTCATCTACATATCCATCCATCCATCCATCCATCCATCCATATATCCATATATTCATCCATTCATCCATTCATCCATCCATCCAAATATCTATTTATCCATATATCCACCCCTCCGTCCATCCATCCAAATATCCATCCATCCATCCATCCAAATATCTATTTATCCATATATCCACCCTTCAGTCCATTCATCCACATATCTATCCATCCTTCCCTCCAAATATCTACTTATCCATATATCCATCCATCCATCCATCCATCCATTCATCCATAAATCCATCCGTTCCTACAAATATCCATCAGTCCATCTATCCATCCATCCATCCATCCATCCATTCAGCCATCCAAATATCTCTCTATCCGTATAGCCATCCCTCCATCCATTCATCCACATATCCATCTATCCATCATCCCTCCATCTATTCATCCATCCAAATATCCGTTTATCCATATATCCATCCATCCATCCATTCATCCATATATCCATCCATCCCTGCAAATATCCATCAGTCCATCCATCCATCCAACCATCCATTCAGCCATCCAAATATCTATCTATCCAAATAGCCATCCCTCTATCCATTCACCCACATATCCATCCATTCATCCATCCATCCATCCCTCCATCATCCATCCATCCAAATATCTATTTATCCATATATCCATCCATCCATCCATTCATCCATATATCCATCTGTCTATCTGTCTGTCTGTTTATCTGTCATCTTATTTAATTGTATCTTTATTTAATTGTATTTTTCAGTTAAGACATTTATTGCATTCCTTTTTTACAGTTCATGATGTCTTTACTAGGAAAATAAGTACTTATTTTTAAAAAAATTAAACATTTTTTCTACATTTTATAGCATATTTTTGGGGGGTTCATCTGTTGCTGCTGCTCGTGAAAGTGAAACTGAGGGACCAAAGTGTGTGGGTTCTGAAGGGCAGAGGACGCTGACCTTTTGCTGGGTGCAGCGTCTGCAGGGGAAGTGTGATTTCATGCTCGGCAGGCTGAAAGCGAGGTATTAAGCACCAATGCAAACAGCAAGAAAACTGTAGCATGCCAACACAAGTATGCCCAAACAGTTGGTGTTAGAACTGTGTGTGTTTGTGAGTGTGTGCATGCTTAAGCGCTAATCTTCTAACTAAAGAAGAAAGTGTGTGGGTGCACACACACACACACACGCGCGCGCACGTGTGCACATACGTGTGTGAATAACAACCTTGGCAGCAGTAACGTGTTATCAGGGTTTGCTGTCTACCCATTGTTTCTTTGTGCTCGTTTCACGCTGCAGTGTTGCTTCATGGAACAGTGTCACACCGAGAGATTGGGACGGGAACGTTCTGTTTGTTTTAATCACAGCCACTTTTTTCTACCGTTCTTCATCAGATCTGAGCCCAAAGCTCAGCCTGCAACAGTTGTCACTTAGTAGAGAAACTGTTTAATGTGTTGAGAACTCTTCTGTCATGAAACTGGTTGCTCAAGCCCTAAAGGACCTTCAATATGACTAAATTCAATATATCGCTACACATGACCTTTCATTCCTAAAGAGCCGTGACTTATGAGGGCCTTTGAGAAGCTTGCTGTTGTTGTGGCCTCGGCACTAATTTGAAAAGAACCAAGGGCGGCGCCTGACCTTTTCAGTGGTGTGACCTATTGATTTTATTGATGTTTTATTAGGCCTGCATTCTTAAAATCACATGAAGTGATACTCAACAAGTCTGTATGACCTTAATGAGGATCTGAAGTCATTTTTAGCAGGTTGAGTGACGTTTTGGTGGCTATTTAGTCGACTATTGAGTCCTAGTGTTTGTCAGCAATTTTAGCATCTCAGTAGCAGTTCTAAACTGAAGAAGCAACATTTGGACACTAAACACATCTCGGCTGATGAACTACATTTGGGGAGGTGTGGTGTGCATTCAGTTTATGGCCAATCCATCCCACATTTGTATACAATCATTTGCAAAAGTTTGGATGGCTTTGGTCAAATGTAGACTTTCTGAGTGACAATGACTGCCAAGACTCATTCATTAAACCATAGCTGATTTGATTTTTCATTAAATTAAATGTAACTTTAATGATGCAACTGCAAGGGCATAGAATTGGGTATGGACGCATACCTACCAATATCCAGTGACTGAATTTTTCCTAGCAATAATTTGAAACCAAAAAAATATCAAATAAAACCACTGTTTTCTGTTGGTGTTTGGAACACAAACAGTTATCGGTTCTATTTCTCTACTGCGAGTCCTGCCTTCCTAATCCAGTATCGTTATATGATTGGTTTTGCCGTTTCTTGCTAGTGTGTGATTGGCTGAAGCTCTATCTGTCTTTAAGAAGCTCTAAAGTGCTCTAAAGTGCTCTAAGCTCTAAAGTGCAGTAGTTTGTTTGGATGCAGGAGAGGACCAACAATTCTATGCTCAAAAATATGAAATACATCATGAGAAAACCAATACTCAAAAAGTACCTGAATACCCTGTCTTTATGATGAGGATAATGTTAAGAGTTTTTTATGTTTAGACGGAAATACAAATTTCTAGATCATTGGCTGGAGTCACAGTCCCTGCCTTAAATTGTACTTGAAGGTTCTAGTCAGATGACACAGGAATTTCTTGTGCTCTGTGATTACGTGTCTTCGTTATTGGTTACTGAACGACAGTACCAGCCTGTAGTTTCCCATCATATGTACTATGTACATGTACAATGATGTTAATGTATGAAAGATGTTAGTGATCACACTATGGCTTAAATAAAGTTACCACTTTTGTGTCTCCATCAGTGTCAAAATCAAACCTACACCCTTGTTTGAATGCACAGGATTAAAACATAAAGTTTGTGCCAAATTCCAGAGGGCCCCACCATCAGCACTGCGGGACCACTCCACCCTTCACCTACTTTAACCTGAGGCCTCATAATGCCCATTTCTTTTACCCTCTGTCTCTCTCTCTCTCTCTCTCTCTCTCTCTCTCTCTCTCTCTCTCAATCTCTATGTCTGTCTTTTACTGTTGCTTAACATTTCTGAAATCTTCTTGGTTTGTCTCTCTGTGGGAGACAAAGCAGGCGTTAGCAGCGGGACACTAAGGAGAAGCAGGAACAAATCAGGTGAGAAGTAGCCAACTGTGTGACTGTTGTGGGTTTGGACATAGGGAAGGAAAGGAGGGGCAGATTTTGTGCCGCTACCAGGGGGCATTAAGCCTTGTGGACATGGCTTACTTTTGGTCGTCATGGCAACCGTGGAAGAGCTTGCACAGTGCAATGTTATAAAGTCTTCCAGCTAAAGGCAGTCGTGAAGACGCGAACACCTTCATTTTTTCCCTGAGTTTTCCTGCTTTTACATCCCTCGTTTTATCCTCCCTTGAATAAGCCCTTCCACCCATATCTTCTGGCTAGCTTTCCATAACAGCTTGGCTGTGGTTCAGCGTGGTCTGATCTCACCTCAATTACCTGTGACGTAGCTGGGGAGAACAAAGCGTTATGTTACACACACACCACTATTGATGAAATTTCCATGGAACGTTGTATTGATCACCCCTGTGGATCACTTCCACAGGCCTGCATGATCAGGTCACCACTGTGAAGGAAACACCTGCTGGGTACGCTGGAGAGCTGCAGGGCTACACGGCATAGGTTGGAGACACAGCAAGTGTTAACATTTGTCAAAGCCTGACTTTTTGATGTCATAAGTGGACAGTTTTTAATTATTAATACATTTTTCTTAGATGCAAGAACAAAAACCCTATCCAGCAAACTTACATCCACCAGCCTAACATTGTGTTGGTCCCTCTTGTCCTGCGAAAACAGCTCTGACCCATCAAGGCATGGACTCTTTAAGACCTCTGAAGGTGTACTGTAGTATCTGACACCAATATGTTAGCAGCAGATCCTTTAAGTCCTGTAGCTGCGAGATGAGACCTCCATGGATCAGTCTAGTTTGTCCAGTAAATCCCACAGAGGCTGCATCAGATTGGGATATGAGGAACTCTTTATCATGTTCCTCATACTGTTCCTAAATACGTTTACGTTTACGTTTACGTTTACGGCATTTAGCAGACGCTCTTATCCAGAGCGACGTACATCAGTGCTTTA
>JBBPCZ010000042.1:1736016-1758380 GCA_037974445.1 Brycinus macrolepidotus | reverse complement strand
GAATGATTCCGCAGATCTGATTGTAAGAGGGAGTTCGTTCCACCACTGGGGGGCCAAGACTGAGAAGAGTCTTGATGAATGTCTTCCTCTTCTTTTGAAATAGTGTTTGCAATGTGTATCCTACTGAAAGAGCTCAATGCTATTAGAAAATATTATGTGAATGAAGGAGTATACTTGATCTGCAACAATGTTTAAGTAAGCATCCTGGTGCCACCTCTTCCCCAAGTAAGCAACACACACAAACTCAGCATTCCAATGATCTAGAAGAAAACATGCTTTATAAGACCAGGCCACCTTCTTCTGGTGGAGGAGAGGGGTCAGCATGGGCACTCTGACCGGTCTGAGGCTACGCAGCCCCATACACAGCAAGTTGTAATGCACTGTGTGTTCTGTCTCCTTTCTATCAGAGCCAGCATGAACTTTTTCATGGCTGGGTAAGACTAGTATTGCTACTAAAGAGAAAAGCTATAGGCAACACTTCACTAAAGTTTTCATCAGGCTACATAACACCTACATAAACTATTCATGACAAATGGTTAGGTTTATGTCAGGTTTACGTAGGTGTCATGAAGTTTTATGAGTACTGGCCTTCAGGGATGTCTCCAGCTACACTGATAAAACTATCTAGCTCCTTGGATATCATCTGGTTTAGTGTAGCCACTATTGTTTTTTTTCCTTTTTGTTTTCAGTCATGTTGGAAGCTGTAACTGATGTTTTAGCTCTTTTAGAAACATGGATATCCATTGTATTAACTGTGTTATTGAAAATCTGTAAGCTAGATATCATTGATGGTTCTATGCCCCATAATTACTTCATTCCACCAGCTCAGACAGAAAAATTAGGCATGTTCTTTCTGTCACATTTTATTCTTTTCAGCCGTGTTGGGGTCAACATAAAGCAATCTCAGATCTAGCCAATAGGGGGCATACTGCAAGCCCTGCTACCCCTCAAACTGGGTCATACTCCTCCTTTAAAAAACGGGTTTTGGACATGAGACCCTGCACAATGGGTTTGACCACCTGATGCTACTAATCGGCATAATATTGTGTTTGGAAAAGTGATTTGATAATGAATCAATACCACCACGTTAATCCTATTTTATTATTCAGTATCTTCGGGAGGAGGTAAATTTGTGGGAATTAGCTCAGCCCTCAGCCCCCTTTGTTCAAGTATTGGGTACTTTTATCATAAACAGCACTCCCCCCCTCCCCACCCCCACCCCCACCCAGCCTCAGCTGGAACAACAGGCGTGAATTGGAGAGGTCCTCTCCGCTGCAGAGGCACCTGGGCTCGGGGGAGCCAGTGTCTCTGACAGCTCAGTCGGTCCGCTGGGACCCCCGCTCTGCTTGTGCCGGTCTAATGAGCTTACAGCCCTGCCAACATGCTGCTGGTAAAAGTCTTATCTACAAACCCCTGGCCTGTGGACAGTGCCAGAGGCAGCTTGCACGGTAGCCTCGGACCCTTCCATGATTTGTCAGAGGGGGATGTGTTGCAAGCACAAACAGAGTTTACTCTTCATTAAGAGGCAGCGTTGCACCTGTTGTGTGCATATAATCTGTGAGCTAATTAAGGCGCTACTGGGTGGACTGTTGGTTAATGAGGGCTATTAGTAGACTAAATTCTGTTTACTGGTCTGCACCTGTTCAGCATGACATAAAATATTGAAAATGGAGACCCAGAATTGTATTCTGTGGCCGTATGAGAGGTTGCATGTGTTGGACCCTCACAAGTGGTTATTATTATTCTGCGCCACCATTGTCAGTGAATGGCATGAAGAAGCACAGTTGGTTTGCATATTTTTTGGTAATTACACACATTCTTGAAGAGAATTTGCATTGATTAAGCAAGGTCAAGCCTCATTTCTACTTAGCTGCCACGACTTTGATTACAACCATTAGGCAGCATGGAATGACTAATGATTTCTATCCTAACTCCGTTCATAATGAATGATCAATCCACTTATGGTTAATCTGACTTTTAGAGGGTTGATTTAAATAAAAAGGACAAGAAATAACAGAAGCAAACAAGACAGATCAAAAACATGTTGACAGCGATTTTGCGTAGATGGCCCTCAGATCCAATTTTGGCCTTGTTTTTGTCATTGAAAAGTGATTTAAACAAATCATTGGCTCCTGTGTCATTAACTGTGTCCTCAAGGAGTGATCCAGCATCAGACTGGCTTTTGAAAGGTAGCGCTTTTAAGATACTGACTGAATTACTTCAACATTGCCTAGGGTAAATGAAAATTTGGGACTAAATTTCAGTCCCAAAAGTCATCAGATATGTTTAGTTGTCTGCTAAATATGTTATAATTAATGCATTAAAATGTACAGAAATACATTTTGACCAAAACATTTGCACGCGACTGTATTCACTCAAATTACAGCATGTGCAAAATTGTATAAAAAGTCTATATGCCATAATGTTAATAGGATGTAAGGGTATGAGGGTTTGGACACTGATCCATAACATTTGGGGTTATGGAGGAATTTGAATTATTTTAAGCTATAACAAGCCTCAGTTGCATTAAAATTTGTTGTCGATAACGTCAGCTCTCTCAGACTGTCCCCCATTTCCTCCTACTCTGGACATGGGACATACATCAAATGACCTGCCTGTGTGAGTGTGGGAGGCTCACAGAGTGGAATGATGGGTGCTGCCATCATAAACACCATTGTATCTGCCCCCATAGCTGCTGTTGGGGCTGTTTTTATTGCCCCCCTCCTATTAATGGCTAATTTAGTCGTTGCCCTGGCAACCCGTGTGACATGGGGGAAAGTAATGTAAAATTTATGTCAGGCGATAGTGGCATTTCCTAGCAGGGCTGTGTGGCACGGGGAGGGGGGGTGGGGGGTGGTGGGTGGTTGAGGGCTACAATATCGTTTCAGTGTTTGACTCTGCCCTATTACGCCTGATACAGTCAATCAAAGGCCTGATAGTTATCTGCAGAGCAGAGTCAGGTGTGTTAGACTGCAAAGCACCAAAATGGTGCAGTGCAGGACTACTTTGGGACTGGGAAAGCCCATCCCGGCTTAATGGCTGCAATGAGATGAAAATTGATCAATTATGTCATCTCCTCTGGGGCTTACACTAGGCTCCATCATGCACACTGTCCTATTTCTAGCACTTAGCCAGCCCTGCTTTCCAGGTCTATTCCTACTGATATTGTTTTGAATATCAGCTTTGCAGGAGCGAAACATGACTATTAGAGCTAGGCCTTCAGCTCAGGCTACTGCTGTTCACCATCTGAAACAATCCACTGGTTGAGCTCCTGATTGTATTCACAGTCAGTGATGTATCTAGAACTTCTAGAGTATCTAGAGTGATGTTTTCCATCACGAAAGTGGTCCCACCCACTGTAAATCAGACCACGACTGCTTGATTCCTCTTCTTAATTATGTTTGTGGGTAATCTGACATGGTAGGACTTTAGTCCCAGCACCTGAAGGCCTGACCAATGGGAGAGCTTGCTTGGTTACATCTACTAAGATACCACAGAGAAAAATTCTGATGGGATCATTTTTTTTACAATCAAAACTTAATGATGAAACAAGAGTAGAGTAGACCACAGACGTGTCTTTTTTTCAATAGACCCTAACCTAGAAATATCTGAAGGTTCCTCTCTTTGGCTTTGGTTTTACTTGTATAATTTATAGAGGTGGGTAGAGTACCCAAAATTTGCGTTCAATTAAAAGTATGGTTACTTTAAAAATGCTAATTATTAAAGTAGAAATAAAGAGGCCTAGCCTTCAGTTTACACTGTTGAGGTACATTTTAAACCCCCAAGGTACAGTGTAAAACAGAGGTTCTTAAGGTCCAGTTGGGTACCTTAAATGAGCTTTGAAGGTACAGTGCATTCACTCTATTATTAAGGATTCCCAAACTTAATGTATTTAAATAAAAAATAAAATAAAAAACATAGAGTTGTGTGTTACTGTTAGCAAGTTGATTCATGCTGGATTATCCTGGAGGATGAGTCCAACCATTTCTGTGTTGTTAGTCTTCATTTTGTTTTTCTTTCATCACTCCATCCTCCCATAGATATAAATTTTTTGAAGCCGGAGGCAATATGATATATAAGTTAAAGCTACAGGGACTTGCCTGTACCGTGCATTCATATTCAAGTCCATACCTCCCACCTCCAGAATGTTCTTTCCATCCTGCTTTTCGTCCGTTTCTCCCTCATTGACTTACAACAGAGTGGGTCCACACTCAACTTTAAATAGGCTTTGAAGCCTCAGGTTTTGGACCCAACATGTAGCACCACATTATACAATGAAGCGCATCGTTTATCCTCGTCCAGCTATCTGCAGTCTATTCATCCATGACATTTGCAATCCTCAGCCATTTAACGAAGAGGTTAGCGGATCAAAATCTGCAGATAAATGTCATTAATTCAATATATTTGAATAGTATTAAGGAGGTCATTAGCAAGCAACTGTGATTGCACTTGATGGGATGGAATCAAAGTTGAACGAATGGCTTTAATGGTGTCTTGGAGCACTTATTATAACACGGCCGGGCAATCTGTTCATCCATGCCCTTTTTCCATATCCACGATTTTTCGCATTTGCACCTAAATCTGTTAGATGGGCAGTTCGTGTCAGTTCACATCAGCCCCTACATTCTTCATGGCGTAAATCTATGAAGCAAAAGAGCTGTACTAAATTCAAACACTGGAATCAATGTTCAGTCAAATGTGACAGCATTTATAAGTTGGAAAATAATATGTGCGACTGATTTTTTTTGATATGCACCCTTCCCTTGTAGGTTCACCTTGCTGTTGGGCAAGGAAAGACTATAGATGCAGTTTCTATTAGCCATTCATGAGCTCTTCATCAGTTGTTCCTGTGGGGAACCCTCAGGGCCTTCTAGGAACTACAATTATCCTTATACTTGTTGTATTTAAATTCTACAGGTATGGTGGTCTATTGAGTTAGAGTTATGGTGTTACATTGAGGTAGACACAGTCAAGCCACTTTTCCCCACTGGTTAGGCTTTTGTGAGCTGGACAGAACGTGTCATATTAACCGCCAAGAGAACTAGGAATCAACCAGTCACAATTCTCAGTGAGTGGGACTATTTTTTTGAGAGAAATCATAACCCTAGGTAGAGGTCTGCTACCAGATCCTGGTCAAAAGGAGCCAGACAATATGCCAAGGCAAAGTAGGGTCCGGTTCAGGCTCGAATTTTATAGCCGTGCAGTACTGAAGTTCTACTTTGTCAGATTAACCACCACTGTAATTAAGAAGAGCAGTCGGTCAATCACTAATTCTATGATGGAAAACCTCACTCTAGACGTTCTGCAAGTTCTAGATACGTCATTGACTGTGAATATAGTCTAACCAGGTTTCAGTAAAATGTTAGAAAAAGAAAACAGCTCTATGCCAGGACTGAAGAAGTCCATGTAAAACGGAACCATATAAGCTCAAATATATGTTAAGAGGGGAGCTGATAAAAATGTGCAACAGATGGGCTACAGTCTGTTCTTGTGCACTGGTAGAGCTCATAAAGCGTCCAGTGAATAAAAACAGAAGAACGCTAGTAGAGTGGATTGCGCGTGTAGTGAGTTCAGAGTGTGCCTTTTATGTGTAATTTGGACAACTCCAGATGAACCGTTCCCCTGGAGAAGATCATAACAAACCTTGGAATCCATGTGTAAGATCATTTGCATAAAGTATTCCCATCATCAGGGGTGCTTTGACAGCTTCCGCTGCAGAGCTCAGACTCTGTGACTGTATTCTTGAGAGCTTTGGATATTACAGAGCTGACAGCGGAGCGGGAGCTGCTGTTCTCTCTGAGCTTATGTTCGAAGCCAGTGTCTGTTGACACAGGAGATGAAAGAGGCGTAGTGGTAAGCTGGTGCCAGTCGGCCAGTATGTTCCCTCATTTTGCCGTAAGGCTGAGCGAGAGGAGAGCAAATGGCTCTGTGGCCGCCGGCCAGGCACGAGTCGCAGGTGTATTTCAGCCAGAGGTGTACTGGGAGCTAAATTCTGCCTGGGAATATGTATTACAGCAAATTGGTCCGAAATAACAGGTCCAAATAAGACCAGCTGTCATATGATGGCATATCACTGCTTTTTGGAAGAGGGACCAAATGATATTAAACCTAGTATAGGCTAATGTAACTTTTCTGTACCTTTTTTAAGTTTTCAAATGGTGATCAAATAAATAAATAAATAACAAATTATAGTTATGACAGCATGAGCAGGCTACACCAAGAGCAGGCTTGTTATCTACTTTTTTTATTCCAATGCCACCTTAAATAGTGCAACGGTTGCGTTTTGGTTCCTGTAGAGGCAGATCCCAGATTATGAGCACTATTTAAGGTGGAATAAAAAATCCAGATTAAAAAAAAACCTTGGCTTGACCAGGGTCTCAGGGGATTCTGGATCCCATCCCCCGTGTTCATAGGGCAAAAGGCAGAGGAACACCTGGGTTGTCAGTCCATCCCAGGAGAGACACAAAGACAAACTAATTCACACTCACACCTGGAGCAATTTAGAATCTCAAGAAACTGGAGCACCATCACACTCCACACAGAAAGGACCTTCAGCCTAATACGAAGCATGTTTAACTCACAAAATGATGCTTGACATTTATCAGCCCAGTCCCTTGCTGAGCACTTTGCTTGCTTTGGGCTCATCTGGTACCCATTTGGATCAGTTTATTTAGTTAATCCAGGACGAATCAAGGAAAAGAAGATCCGTTCAACTATTCCTAATTAGTCAATATTGGCTTACCCTGAAACAATGGTGGATCACCCATTAGATGCATTACGTTTCAAGGACCTACTGGAAGCACTCTGTGGCAAAGACTGGACTTTTTATGTGATATGTTTAAGAAGATTCGGCACAGAGCCTTAGTGTGGCTGCAAAAGTCAATTGTTCCACAAAGTGTATTGCTTTGGCGGGAAAGAACACCACTATCTCTTCATCACTGAACTATAATGTTCTCTTTTGTCTCTATCTGGTTTGCTCTATATAACTTTTAAACCCAGATGAGCAACCAGTTAGCAGAATGTGAGCAACCAGTATGCAGTTTGCACAGCCTTAATAAACTGAATATTAATTCATATGTACTTTAAATGACACACACTGCCTTTTTCCCTCATTTCCCCCCATTGCCTCTCTTTGCTGTCTACTTGTGGTTTATTGTTTCTCTCTCTCTTTCTCTCGCTCTCTCTCTCTCTCCAACACTCACCTGTTGCTTCATCTGTTGCTGTTTCCATCTCCGTGCTTCCTTTCTTCACCATCATCCTTTCTTTTTAGTTCTTTCCTTCCTATTCAAAGAACCACTAAAGATATCTTCCACCTCACTGTTTTTGATCATTTCCAGCAGGACGTTTGCAGCAGCAAACAGATTTACACCCAGAGCCAGAGGCTCCATGTTAGGATGAGGTACAATTTGTGAGTTGTGGACAGGAACATCTATATGAGTGACTCACTGGAGTGTTGCATTATTCAGACTTTTGATCAGGAGCCACAACGGCATCATTTCTGTCTGATTAGTTCACCTCCTATCTCTTTTTCATTTGTTCACAGGAGAGAGCCAGACGAGGCATTTTAATTGGCTGTGCAAAACCAGAGCAGAGTGTTTCTTTGCTCTTCTCTGTACTTCATCTCCATGCTGTGTGTGGCTGGGGGGAGGGAGCATGGCAGCATCTGAAACAGGACATCCTCCTCACACAGGCCTTGGAAACCCAGGGATTTTAATGAACTAGGTTACAGAGTAAGCCCTGGACACCAAACAGCATCATAGGCCAAAGTGCTAATAGTTTAGCTGAGGTCTTTGAGAAGAAAAGTGCATTAGCAACAGGGCCACTTTCCCTCAGGCCAGTGGTGTGACCTTTTCAGCAGAGCGTTTATCCATCGTGTGACAAGACAGGAAGCGACGCCCCTGCCGGACTTTCCTCAGTGCCCTTTAATGATGCCATAATGCTCGGCCATGACCTTTCTAATGGAATCATCATTATTGGGATTATGGGAAAGTTGTACATGAGAAAATGTTTTTTGGTGAGATGTTTGGTATTGACAAAATTTCACATAAAATCTTTTATAGTACATGACGTCTTATAAATGTGTGTCTGCATTACCCAGGAGATCAAATCCTACATTACACACATGTCTTCTCTACCATGTTCTCAAGACTAATATCCTGTCTGGTTATCACACAGTACAGATCTTTGGTGGAAATTACCATCTCCTGGAAAGGGTTTATAAGTGATCTATAATCGGACTGTTAATTAGGTTGTAGGCAGTTTATAAATGATTAATAAGCAGTTATAAACAAGTTATAACAGTTGTCATACATTTCTGCAGGCTCAATATTTGGCAAGGTCTGGTGTTTTAATGGTAGTAGCATGTTAAGCAAGCTAAGCAACAAGCAAGATCTGAGATCTTGTCAAATAGTGAGCCTGCATCAATTTATGACAACTGTTATGACTTGTTTGTAACTGCTTATTAATGATTTATAAACTGTCTGCAACCTAATTAACAACGTGATTATAAATCATTTATAAACCCTTTATAAGGGTAGTCTTATTGTAAAGTTGTACCATGTTACATTAGCATGATCATGAAACACCTTTGCAACAAATGTATTCTTGGAAAAACACTCCACTTGTATCCTAGTCTGGCGATTTCTGAAACTGCCAAGTGTTTTCTTTGTTATCCCGAAAGTTCCCAAGGTTCAGGGTGTCCATACCAACCTGGTGCAAGCTGTACAGGTAGCTAACAAAAGTTAGTCATAGTCTTAAACTTGAAAAAGGTGGTCTTGGTATGAGCGGGATGAGGCAACTGAGAAGAAACAGAGAAGGCCCTAATGCTAAAGGATACCTGGTTTTCTGGTCAGACTTCAGAAGAAGTGAGAAACAGTGTGTTGCTGTGGTGACAGCTTTTTCATTGGCACATGCTGGGAGATAATGACACTACTAGGACTCCTCCCTCATAAAGGTCAGAGGCTCAAGCTTGCTGCATCCCTGGAATGAGGAGGGAGACTCTTTTCAAAGTGCTACAGAATCCAAGTGTTGCTCTCCTGAGGTTTGAAAAGATCAGATACTTTCTGCAAATGATAGAAAAATAGACATCAGCACACACTCAGCGATGCAAGTCATTCTGTCTGGCAGAAAGGAAAGTGTTTCAGACTATAACAAATTGGAGCCAGGTGTTAAAGGCGTTATTCAGGGCTCAGGCATACAGCACTCGGTATAATCTATAATCATAACTCAGAAAAGAGGCAGGCAAGGTACCATTCAGAAACTATTGCATGCCTAGTGCAGTATTTCTCCATCTTATTCAAAGTCTGCAGTAGATCCTGGGTTGATGCAGCGTCACGGTAGACAAATGCTTATAGCAGTGACAGGGCTTTCAAATGAAAATGTAGAAGACTCGCCTAGTTTTCTTTATTTATTTTACTAATTTTCTCCCACATTAGTCATGTCCAATGAAGGACCAATAGGTGGGAAGAGAGAAGAAGAAGGGACAACAGGAAAATCCTCAGAATTAGTTGTTAACACAAGCAAGAATAGCCATGACAATAGATGGACTATGTGTTTATGTATTATACATATTTATTTGTAAGGAGGGGGGTTTGGGGGGGGCGGGGTTGTTGATTGGGGGGCGGGGGTGTTGTTGATTAATGTGAGTTCATGTGAGGCTATTCGACATTGTATTTTCTGTAGGTAAATAATACACCATCATGTTGCTTCTGGCCCATTTTAGATGTCTAGGTTAAGCCTACTTCTCTGCAACAGTTATTAAATCTAAAGCATCCATCTGGGTTTTAAACTTTTGTGTACATTCAGGCTGTTGTCATTTAGGCTAACATTATTACCAATACCAGCCCTGTTTAGGGTGCAGGGAACAGAAGACCCCTTGAGAAACTTGGTGTTTGTTGGCACTCAGCTAGACAGTGGTTTCACTTAGTTTGAAAGCTGAGTGACTTCTGCCCTTTGGAATAACCCCAATTTACTGTAGTGCCTGTACAGCACTGAACAAATGACCCCATGATTGCAGTCAGTAGGTCTAACCATGGGCTTACATGCTCGTGTGTTGCTGGACTTGCTTGATGATTACGACTAAGTGCAGTTTGGAGAGCTATTGAGCCAAATACACACGTCTCTGTGTGTATTCCTGCACTCGTGAGGTCTTTCCTCCTTCATCTGTATGATTCTAGCTAAATGTTGCTGTTCAACAACTAACCCAACCAATTTTTACTAAAAACAAAGTCCAACCAGAGATCCCCACAGTGCTTTTCATCAATCTGGGGGCATTAGCCCCCCAAGCAACAAATATACAAACACAAATGCCCTCCCAGCACCACAGCCTCATGGAGGACTTATGACAAATAAATATGCTTTCAAGAGAAACAAGTGGGTACACACATTGGAATCTAGCCTCCAGGGACACGACTGAGTACACACGCTCGCGAGTGATGCAAAGTCACATCTGATGTTTTCTCCCAAGTCGCTCATTCAGATATGCACATCTGTGGGCATGCATACACAAGCATGCACTCAGACATTTGTGTTAGATATACACTATACTAAATCTGATCTAGCTCAAAGCCCCACATTTCGCCGGGCCTGAGAAAAGCCCCTATATTTATCCCATTGCATGTACTCGCACGCCAGAGAAATTGATTTCTTTTCTAAAAGTGTTTTGCGCTGAGCCGCGCTGACTGGCAGGTGGGAATTGGATTCGCATTCACAACTTGTCACTTTTGCAAATGGGCACCCTGAATGTTGTCCCCTGGACCTGAATTTATAGAAACCTTGTTCCATGATAAGACTTGATTTCTGGGTCATGGTGGTAAAGTGGTTCCTGAATTGGCTCTTAGATCAGGACTGACACACACTCTAAGTTTGCCATGTATTCAAAGCTACAAGAAACTGGCAGTGGACTTCATTACGATATTTTAGTTAGAGCGGCAACAAAATCTGTACAAAAAGCAGGATCTTTATTCATTACTCAGTATGGTTTCATTAAACAGCAACGTTGATTCTACAAACAGCAGGATAACTGGGGTACTTAGCACAGCATCATGGTGGTAGCATGCCAACCACCATAACCAGGCATCGCTGAATCATTTGATGAATCATTTGATGGTCTAAATGAAGCTCATTTCAAACCAGAAGCAGTGACACAAACAATGTAGGTGCCAGTTGCTGCACTCAAGCTTCAAGTATATTTTGAGCTGCTTGTCAGTAGAAGCATGTGCATGAACATATGGTTTCTGGTATGAAACAGCTGGCGTTAACATCATTTGTGCTATTGATGTTTAATTTTCAGTGATTCAGAGCATGCAGTAGACTGACTAAAATTTATCCTAGGTAGACTGATGCCAAGATACAGACCCTGTCTTTATTAATGCCAGCAAATATTTGTATGAGTTTTTTAATACCTGCCACCGTAACACCATCTGGATGTTCTCCTACAGCCTTACTGTTGAGTACTTTAAACACAAATACACACATTCTATAGATTTTCATAGTCTACAGTTGACTTTTGGTTCAGATCAGCAGGCCCAGCTGGGTTTTTTCTTCTTTGTTTTACAAGCAGGATATTTGCAATTATTTTCTACACACCTGCAACTAGCAGGACAAGTTTTGGTCCCACAAACCTTCTTTCTGAAGATTCATCACAAATCACAATTTCTCTGTTTGCTTATCTTTGCCCTGCCCCATCATCATCTTTTTCATCATCATCATGTTTAATCTTTCCCTTAATTTAATCTGCATCATACTCTTCATCTTCCTGTCTTTTTCACCATAGTTAATGTCATCGTCACTATGCTCTTCCCCCTTTTCTTCTTCCTCTCATGTACTCCTCACTGCATTCTTTCTCTTACCTTCCTCATCTTTCATTACAACCCTTATCATCATCTTTCTACTCTTCTTCATCTTCTTCATCGTTATTCTTCTTCCTCTTAATCTTGCTCTTCTTTTTCTTCTTCTTGTCCTTCTTCTTGCTCTTTTTCTTTTGCTTTTCTTCTTTGTTTAAGAATGATGTTGTTTTAGTCAATTACGATCACTGTGACACTGAGTAAACACAGATGAAATAACATGTTTTTGTCAACCTGTTGTAGTACATCTTGGCTGGGAAATCTTAAATTTCAAGCTAAGGCTTAGGAACCGAGGAACTGCTTTTAAAGTCTTGTCTCATCTTGTTTGATTCTATCCTCCATTTATATTCCTCTTCCTTCTCTTTTTATATGCAGTGATCATTACATGTTTCTTCAGTCCATCTTCCACTTCACGGTGCTCATTCTCACTTACAGATAAGAGGTGGAAGTTTAGTCCAGTAATCATTCGAAACCAAATTGCTTTCTGATTTGTTGATATTTCTCCTCTCACTGGCGTTAATGACTCTCAAAGAGAACATCAGCTTTTGTTCAGGGTGGTCAGTAATTAACCCTGACAGATTCAGTTACGCAAGTAAACCGGCAGGGTTCAGTGGACTCCCAGTGTTTATTTAACAACAGAGGATGTCTGTTATTATTATTATTATTATTATTATTATTATTATTATTACTAATAATTATTAATAAATTCCATTCTTTGCCATAATCATTATTTTTTATCAACAGCAGCAGCAGCATTAAATTTTCTTGTTCAGCTTCAGCATCATCGATGTTTTCTTCGTCCCCTTTCCCTTTTTACCATCATCATCATCATCATCATCATAATCATCACTGTGTTCTTTCTTATTTTCCCTTTTTTCTCATCATATTCTTCCTTTTCTTCATCATCTTATTTCATCTCATTCTTCCTTCTCTTTCTTTCTTATCGTCATCGTCCTTGTCATCGTGTCTTCTTTTTTCTTTTTCTTCGTCATATTCTTCCTCCTCTTCCCTTTTTTTCATCATCTTTTTCTTCTTTCTTTTCCTTCCTTTTCTGCCTCACCATCATCATATCACCATCATCTTTTTATTCTGTTCTTTTTCCACTGTCATTGTATTATTTTCTTTTTCCTCCCTATCATCATCATCATCATCGTGTTCTTTTTTCTCTTCCCATCTTTATCATATTTTTCTTTCTCTTCTTTTCATCTGCATTTTTTTCATCATCGTATCGTTTTCTTTCCTTCTTTCTTTCATTCAAGATTCAAGAATCAACATGGTTATTTGTCACATACAAAGTTATACACATATAACATGCAGTAAACTATAACCCTGAGTCGCTCCTGAGACAGTGCAGTAACAATAAAACAGAAAATAGAACAAAGAGCAATAGAATGAACAATATGGTCATAACGCCGCCGAGCTGTTTGAACAGATGGGGTGGGCTTTGTGGTCTTGTACAGAGCAGTTCCCAAACCATGAAGTGATGCTCATGGTCAGGATGCTCTCAACAGCAGCTGTATAGAAGGGTTTTAGGGTCAGAAGAAAGACCCTAAACCTCCTAAGATGTCTCCTAAGCTGGTAAATGCACGGACTCAGTTCATGAACATTGTTATATTCTTCCTTCTTTTCCTTTCCTTTTTATCATCATTTTCTTTCTTCTCCTCCCTTCTTTCTTCTCTTGTCTTCATAATCCTCATCATCACTTGTATCTTCTTTTTTCTTTCTTTTGCTTCTCTTATTCTTCCCTCTCTGTCTTCATCATCATCATCATTATCATCATCATCATCATGTTCATCATGATGTTTTTGAAATCCTCTGTTCTTAATCCATTGTGATGAACTGGTAAGAACTATTGTTCTTTGTGGTGTTTTTGTTCTCCTCAGCTCCCCTAAACCTGCTGTCAGCTTGAATTTTCATATCTTTTGCTGGATGACTCAACCACTCTGCAGCAGGTGAGAGTGTCAGAGGCTTGGAGTGTGTGCTCACTGTCCCTGCTGACAGTGTGCGGAGGCCTGCATGCATGCTTTTCAGTCCAGTGCAAGACCCTTCAGTACTGGAACTAAGACTTTCCACTGGTCATCATTCTAGTACTGGGCCCCTCAGTAAAGGACACATCAGTATGCAACACTTTAGTACAGTCACTGCGCTGTTTCCATTGGTCACCGGTCTAGTACCAGACCCTTCAATACTAGAACTGAACTTTTTTTTCCATTGATTTTCAGTCCAGTGCAAGACCCTTCAGTACTGGACCTGAGACTTTCCATTGGTCATTGTTCTAGCACTGGGCCCCTAAGTAAAGTACACATCAGTATGCAACACTTTAGTACGGTCACTGCGCTTTTTCCACTGGTCACCGGTCTAGTACCAGACCCTTCAATACTAGAAGACCCTTCAGTTCTGGACCCTTCAGTAAAGGACACATCAATGCTGGACACTTTAGCACTGAAACAGCGCTTTTTCAGTACTGGAACTGAATTTTTTCCATTGGTCTTTAATCCAGTACCAGACAAGTTATTACTGGGACTGAGCTTCTTTATTGATCATTGGTCTTGTATTAGACCCTGAAGGGTCCAATGCTTTTGTTAGTGCTTTTGTTTTGCTCAAGATTGTAACCAATGACAATTTTAAGAATCATTCATTCTTCCAGGTGATCAAGCCTTGGTCCAGGAAACTGAGCACTATTATATGACCAATCAGTGGACCAGAGGTAGTATGGTATGTTGATGTGCTGATTGCTACTGTCAGAGTTAACACTTTGGAAAGACTTTGCTAAGGTGACATAAACTAGTTATGTCCTACGGTGGACTTTTTCCATTGATGGATGGGGTTTAATGGGGACTGAACTAAGTGGGCTACACTCTGCAACTGCGAACCCAACAAGTGCACCTACATGGTGAGTACTTCTGATGAAATGGCCAATAACTACTTCATTAGGGGTTCTGTTATTTTGTCTACCATATTGCCATGGTAGGTTTGGCTGTATGTTTTATGTATGTATGTAGTCTGAGGTGAGCTTTGGTATTCCATCAACGCAGGTGTGTGTGTGTGTGTGTGTGTGTGTGTGTGTGTGTGTGTGTGTGTGTGTGCCCGTGTGTGGTACGATTTGTTTTAGATGATTGCCCTCTAGTGTTGAAGGGGAAGCATCACACCAAAGGGCTTCTACATTAGATCCACAGCAGAGGCTGGGAAACACAGATGAGGTGAAGGGGCTGGCAAGAAAAGAAAGCCGTTTCATTAAAAAGGAGGCAGTATAGCAAGAATGAGAATGAAAGAAGGAAAAAAAGAAACATAAGTCACTTTAGAAGAGACTCTTTTGTGCATTTAATAAATGTCTATATTCAGCAGTGACGTTTTGACTCTAATAAACTCATAGTTCTTCCTTTGTACCATTTTCAGTGTCAAACCCCTGTTCTGTTCTTTCTTTTTTTCCCTTTGTCATCTTCTTTATCTTCTGTTCTTTTTCATCACTGTAATCTTATTCTTCATCTTCCCTCCTTATCATCATTGCATTCTTTTTCTTCTTTTTAAGCATTTTCATTTTTGCTCCTTTTTTATCTCCCTTATCAAATCTTCCTCTTATCCTCATTTTCACCCTTCTCCACATCACTGTATTCTTCTTCCTCCTCTTCTTCTTCATCTTCTCCTCCTCATTTTTCTTTTTCTTCTTCTTCTCATCAAACTCATTTTCATCCTACTCCACATCACTGTGTTCTTCTTCCTCTTCTTCTTTTTCTTTTTCCTCCTCCTCTCCTTCTCCTTCTTCTCATTTTGTCCTTTTTCACATTGCTGTATTCTTCTTCTTCTTCCTCCTCATCTCCTCCTCCTTCTCCCTTTCATCTTCCTACACATCATTGTATTGCTCCTCTTTTTCTTCTCCTTCTCCTCCTCCTCATTTTTTTCCTCTTCTCTCCCCTCATTATTGTTCTCTTTGTGTTTTTATTCATCATTACCACAACCCTAGTTTCTTCTTTTTCTTTAATTTTCAATCTTTAAAACACATATTTTATGCATAAAGGAAATTCATTTTTCCTTTGGTTTGTATCATTTTTAAATGGACAAATGTGTCATCCCTGCCCACCAATGTTGCAACAGACAGGCAATTATTCTCTGCATGAGGAAACAAAACAAGGTCCGCGGTAGCCCACTCCTTCCACCTCCGTTTACTCTGGGCCTTTTTTGTTTTCCAGAACACGCTATGCAGCACTGTTAGGTCTGAGGTGTGACACGATGTGTGCCCATTCTAACACGTCCCGGCACGGCAGCAGCAGAAGACCCTCGGGCTGTTTGCCTTGCCCGCGATGAGGACATGTCCAAAGCTTCTTCCTATGAGATGCTGTCTTGTTCCACCTACATCTCAGTGATCCTTCCTGTCACGAGCTCCACAACTGTGCTTAGTTTGAGTCTAGTTTCACTTAAAAAGGAGTCTAATTTGGCTGAGCAAACCTGTTGAAAAATGCCATGTCCCATTGCTGTGATTTGATTAAAGAAAATGATTGATCTAAATGGATCATTAAAAATGATCAAAAGCAATGGCTGCAATCAAATCTTCACACCAATGGTCCAACATCTACAGCCTTCCCAGAAGAGTACAGGATGTTACTGCAGCAAACCCCCTACTGATACCCTCTTCAGAAGGAGCATTTGGCTAACAAACAAATCCAGTAATGTATTGAATTGTTCTAGTAATGTATTGAATTGTTCCAGTAATGTATTGAATTGTTCCAGTAATGTATTGAATTGTTCCAGTAATGTATTGCATTGTTCTTTCATTGTGGCAGAACAGTTGGAAAAAAAAAACTACTAACTCTCCCAAACTTGAACTAGACACAGCACCAAACCAATTTCATTGATCTTCATTCCCTTAACATTACTGAGCATGATTGTAAAGGGTAAGAATAATCAGGCTCGTGCAGACCCCTGGGTTTTATTTCCACAGCCCGCTGTGGAACTGCATTCATCTCAATGACAGAAGCTTCTGCCTCTGAAATAAGTGCGCTTAGGAAATCCGGAGGGCTGCCTATGAATACAGATGTGCTCCTGCCAATGCACCAACAGCTGGCACAAATCACGCCTTGCCTGACGCCTGCCAAACGAGCAGCTCTCGCTTGCTGTCCCAAGTGTAGTAGTGGTGTGTCAGTGCCTCGTGAGGAAATGCCAGATGTTTGATTCAGAGTTGGAGAATTAAGTGAATGCAGGGCAAATAATAGACCTGCATAATGCTTTTTTGAATAAAAAATAAAATAAAAAAATCACAGGTAAATTGCAGAGAATTGTTATGTCAGCTCCCTGTGAGCTGTTGTCTGACTGGGTCCTGAGTGGTCAAGAAAATGGGGCATGTTCAACTGTCGAACACCTGGCTTTTCAAAAGCTTTTCAATAAAGGAGATTATCATTTATTGGTTTGCAGTAACGTAACATATTAAATAGAAAGCTGCTTAAATCTTACCATTTTCTTCCCAAAAAGATCTCGCAGAAACCTGTTGAAAGATGTGCAATTTATCCTCTTGTGACCAGCACTCAAGCTTTTCTGGTGTTCAAACCACCTTTGGGCCAAAGAAGCTTCAGTTTGGGCTTTTAAAAACAGTTAAACAGGAAACAACAGACTGCCTGTCTATGGTTGGCCCTCTGTGTAATGCTGACAAGTAAGGGAAAAGCAACTTTCCTTTGTCTATAAGCAATAACAGTGTATTTGTCTGGACAAACGCTGTTGAATTAAATTGATCTCCACATGCTTCTTTGAGCTGCCACAACTCTCTTCTTTATTCATGATGGTGGCTTATTTATGGCAGTGGTTCTCAAATTGGACCCCCAAAGGGTCATATTTTTGTTCTTTCCCAACCTGGAAAACATAGGGATAGAGGAAAAATATCTTGGGGTCCCTGAGAACCACTGAGAACCATTCAAAGTATTAAATCTTGGCATTTATAGTCAAGTAAATTTTTTAAAAAGCTTATTTATGGTAAACCCATTGGCCTTATTGTGAGCATGATCACAAATGATGCCACAGCCATTCTTAACAGGGAGTGTAAGAAAGCATAACTGCCCATGCTCTCTCTGGGTTGTTATAGCTTCTAGGTTGGCAGTTAAAGTTCTTCTCCAAACATGTTGAACTGTTCATTGATGCTGCGCTAGTGGCAGTTTGAAAAGAAGTGGTGGCATTCCATGAATCTTAAAGAAAGCATTGTGTGACTGGGAGACAACCAAGAGGTGGAAAATGACCAGGAATAATTGGTGCAAAAATTGTAACAGTTAAGTAAGAAAAGTAAAAATCAAACATTAGTCTGTAATGTCATCAAAGTTTTGACAGGCGGTGTACTTACTCAAATATTATGCCTGTCCATTGTACTCGTTTAAGACTGCATTAGCCTTACGCCGACTGCCCATTTGACATGACTGAATCTGAAACTGAGGATGGGCGACTCTGGAGGTTGTTACTTGAGTTGGAAAGACATATTAGCACCAGCTTTCAATTTTTTTGTAGGAGCACAAATGGGATGGTGATTTTATTGCGGTTTGAATTTTATAATTTTGTCCTTTACATATCCAGCATGTTTGGTACGTAATTTCTTTCGGTTAGCTTTTGTCCCAGAGTGCATCTACGCTGCAATATGTATTCACATTCCTTCTCACCTAACAGCCAATTGCTGGGCTTTACTCCACCAGTTTATCGCTTGGCCTTGGGAGGTGAGAAGAAAAAGCCAATTACAGATCGATATGTTCTTATTGACCTGAGCGAGTGAGCAGTCAGAGGCAGGTGTTTGGGGATTTGCTGTGTTAGTAGATGGTTTCATTAGTGGGCTTGAGGGTAAATGAAGGGCTTTACATTGCAGAAAAATAGATGCAAAACATAAAATATACTTTCTTTGAGAACCAAATGGTAAGAACTGTCATAGTGGTTCACATATGTGTGCATGGAAAAGAGCTTTCAACAAAATGAAGTAATGGGGAAAGCTGGACTCAGGCCAGGATGAGCCTTTAGTGATGGTTCCATTAACTCAATACTCCAGCCTCTTCAAGGTAAGCCATTAGCACCTCTAACTGCTAATACACATCAGATGTTGGGTCCACAGGTAGGCCTCAGCAATTGCATTATCGTAGCCAAGACCATGGCTATTGTGTGACATGTATTGTGTGACCATGGGTGACATGTAAATAATAAAAAAGAAGGGGGCCATATATGTAACCTTGGGGCACACCTAATGTATTAACTTGTGTTTTCCTAGACTGTTCTCTCTTCGAAAGTTTTGACCTGAACCAGCCTAAAGCAAGGCACCTAAAGAAAAGAGTGACCCTGGTTAGGATGATGAATGTATGAATAAGGGAATGAAGGCTGCATTAAGGTCATGGATTAGAAGAATATTTAGATACATTTGACTTTAAGTCAACAGGCCATGAAGACACGTAGAAAATAAATGATGATGAATAATAGCCATGCCACAAACCAACAAATATGTTTCAGAGTATTTAGACTTTCTGAGGACATGCGATGGGTATCGTTCATGTGCATCTTTGCACAGCTACCAGCATCTGACCAGAATTTTACCTGTTCTTCCAGGAAATTGAATTGTTATTTGCTCTTACTCCTTATGAGACCCACCATGGGGATCACCTGACTATATGGTCAATCAGTATGTCATCTACATTCTGGATTTAATTTAATGCCCACACCAGTGGTCATTTCTAATCATGAGACATCCCCAAAGACCAATTTGTCCAATGGGAATAGGGTCAACTCTTAGACAGTAGTGCCCTTTAGGATCCCCTTAAAGGAATAGTTTGGAGAAAACCTGGGAGGCTAGTATTGCTAACAAACACTGGAAGTCAATAGTCACTTATTTTGTTGCCTTGCTTTAGGCTGCTCCTTGCGGCACTTAAATATCTTTCAGCCCACTTAAACTGCATCTAGCTTTTCATTAAAATGAATCAGACTTGTGGACATGGTTTAAAACAGAGAATGACTTACTGAGGGCAATAAAAATGGATGACAATCGCTGTTACGTTTACGTTTACGACATTTAGCAGATGCTCTTATCCAGAGTGATGTACATCAGTGCAACCAACTGCAGAGGTTTAGATCAGTTTGCTCTGCATTCATTTTCACAGCTCAGAGAAAGTCACACTATGTCCTAAACCACATCTACAAGTCTGCTCCACCTTAATGAAGAGCTGAATGTAGTTTGAACATGTTGAGAGAACTTTTGGGGGTGTTTTTACAGAAAAGATTTGGGAGACTGTTGTCTTCTAGTGTTTGTAAACTCGCGGCTCCGGTTCTAAACTAAAGAAGGAAAATTTGGGCTCCAGCCATGTCTATGCTAATAAACTACATCAAATTGTGGATATTTACATTTTCAGTGAACCACTCCTTTTATGGCGCTTTAATGTGTTAGACCACCTGTCATCTTCAAATTATTCAACTGTATCCATGGGTGGCTCAGGGTTGAAAATGAGTGGACAGTTGCTGGATGGAGCTTGTGGTTCAGGTTCGGGTCGTTATTGCATGGGTCCATTTCTCAAAATAGTAAGGTCCAAAAATAAATAAATAAATAAATAAATAAATAAATAAACCTGCCTCATGCAGCCCTGTAGACCGCAGTTCTCCCATATGTTACGCCATGTGATGTGTATGTGTCCGACTGGAAGCTACAATAGCTTCAGAAACGAAGAATATATAAACATAGTGTGTGTGTGTGTGTGTGTTTGTGTGTGTGCGTGTGTGTGTGTGTGTGTGGTAGCTGTGAATAAATGAATAAATGAGTAGGCCTCTTTGTCCGTTTGCATGCACAGACATGCCAATAACTGTCAGGGGAATTCTTCTCCTGGATCAGCCAAACCCCTGAAGAAAAAAAACTCCAGTCATTCCAGTCCAGTGGCCTCGAGAGCTTCGCCATCACTCACCGACTCAAAGCCTGACAGACCGCACACCCTGTCGTCCACTCCTATTTACTGACCCCACAGAATTACTGTTTAATGCGGCATCTGGAGCCGCTTTTCCTGGACGGATCCGGACGGATGGCTGGATGTCACTTTGAGTTGCACGTTTGAGTCGCATTATTTTTGGCCCCTGAAATTAAGGAAGTCGGCGGCCTGTATATTCCCGGCTGTCGGTCTGAGTCAAACCCAGCACTTTTCATCTTGGAACACAAACTGACGGCCCCCTCTCACTTTACTGGCACGCCAAGGTCAAGATAAGCAAAAAATACAAAAGACAAATTGGAAAAAAAAAATGTGAGGAATTTAACTTGAGATTGAGAGTGATTTCTTTTTTAACTGCACAAATTTAACCTTAAAAAATGAACGAAAAATGAAATAATTACAATATCACTAGATATATGACACAAATAGAAACTATAGTAGAATCAACAAAAATCCTCATTAGTTCTGAAAATATGAGAGAAATTTAAAATTAGAGGATCAAAAATAAAACTTTTTGTCAAAAAGGTCTGAGAATATGAGAGAAATCTAAAATTAGAACGAGATCAAATATATAAAGACTTGTACTCTAATTACTAAAATATTTACTTTGACTTAGTAAATGCTTTACTGATATTAAATACTGATTTAAAAAATGAATTTTAAGTAATGAATTAAAAGCTACTGAAAATATATGCCCAAATCTAACCTTACTTAAATTAAAATTCTCTCTGTCACACAGAGCATAAACTGAGATGAACAAAACTGTGCCCTCATTAAATTCTTAGTAAAATATGACCGTAAAACTAAAACAGAAAATTTTCAATGAAATTAAAATCATTTTTAACGGAAATATCACTGAAAATATTGTTACAGAAGTTTATTATGCAAAGATTTTGTTCATCTTTATTTATTTTTATGTACTTTTTATTTTTCATAAGTTGTTCAGGGAGTGCCAATCCTTTTGAGATTTATTATAGTTTAATGATTTTTGCCATATTTGAGTAATTGTATAATTTCAGACATATTTTTAGGGTAAGATGACTCTAATTGTTCTTCCTCTTCATCCTCTTGTTGATTGTGGATGATGCAGTGATGACTGTTTTTCTGGGTTTTTTTTTTTTTGTAAAAAGTCAGAGAAATTAGGAAAATTAACCTTTATAATGACATTTCACATTAACATTAGCATTTTAAAACAGTGCTACACCAGCGCCTGTGACTCAACTTGCCAACGGGCCTGTGTGTGTGTGTGTGTGTATGTGAGTGTGTGTGTGTGTGTGCGTGTGTGTGTGTGTGTGTGTGCGTGTGTGTTGGTATGAAATCAGATCTGATTGGAGGCCTCATACCTGCTCATTAGAGCTGGTCCCACACCCCAAAGGATGCTGAGTAAACGGGGGTTGTCATGGCAACCCGCACAGGCTTCAAGACATGTGTGACACTTCGGGCACGCAGGGGAGAGACGCGAGGAAGAGGAGCGTGAGGAAGGCTCACGTGGCACGTGTGGTGGTGCTGTTGCTCATGTGTGTGTGTGTGTGTGTGTGTGTGTGTGTGTGTGTGTGTGTATGTGTGTGTGTGTGGTGGAACTAGAGCGATCAGAGAGGTGATGTGTGAG
>JBBPCZ010000042.1:1722027-1734527 GCA_037974445.1 Brycinus macrolepidotus | reverse complement strand
GGACTTTGAGTCTAAGTCAAGACCAAGTCCAAAGACATTTAAGTGCAAGTCAATACCAAGTCCAAAGAGGTGTGAGTCCAAGTCAAGACTGTGTCCAAAGAGGTTTGAGTCCAAATCAAAACCGAGTCCAAAGAGGTTTGAGTCCAAAGAGGTTTGAGTCCAAGTCAAACAAGTCCAAAGAGGTTTGAGTCCAAGTCAAACAAGTCCAGAGAGGTTTGAGTCCAAGTCAAGATCAAGTCCAAGGAGGTTTGAGTCCCAGTCAAGACCAGGTCCAAAGGGCTTTGATTCTAAGTCAAGACTGAGTCCAAAGACGTTTAAGTGCAAGTCAATACCAAGTCCAAAGAGGTGTGAGTCCAAGTCAAGACTGTGTCCAAAGAGGTTTGAGTCCAAATCAAAACCGAGTCCAAAGAGGTTTGAGTCCAAAGAGGTTTGAGTCCAAGTCAAACAAGTCCAAAGAGGTTTGAGTCCAAGTCAAACAAGTCCAAAGAGGTTTGAGTCCAAGTCAAAACCGAGTCCAAAGACGTTTGAGTCCAAGTCAAGACTTTGTCCAAAGAGGTTTGAGTCCAACTCAATGCTGAGTCCAAATGAGAAAGACTCCAGTTAAGATTGAGACAGAACAAAAGAATTCTCTTGCTGACTTTTTTTTATAATGTTTATGCGATGCTAGAGAAATGGTTTATCTTCTGTTCTAAGATGATCATTATGCCATTAAGCCATATTATTTATTTAAGTATAGTAATGTCACTTGATTGACTTGGCTCACAGGCATCATGTCTGTAGCTGAAATGCAAATTATGAGTATGGATGCATTGCCCACCAGCCAGTGGCAGAACCCATTCTATATGAATTTTGAAATAATTGAACCTGTGCCTGTTTTGTGAACACGCCTGATTCATCATGGGTTTTGTAGACTGCTGTGGCCATTTCTATTTTATTGGCGGCGTGAGTGGGAGTTAATTTTGTTTCATTTGTTTTCATTTTTTCAGTCAATAGTTTTTAAATTTCTGTGGCAGCAAAGATTTTGGTGTGGTTGGCCGCCATGGATAGATAGCCAAGGATTACTCATGGAAATACTGTTTTTTAAAGGCAACTTGACTTGGTTGGGACCCTCTAGAATATTTGGTGAGACCAGTGGCCGAGAAGCGTCCAAATGCCAGTGAGTCCAAGACAAGTCTGAGAAAAAACATTCCAGGTCCAAGACCAGACTCAAGCACTCAACAGTATTAGATAGATATTACTACAATCATGTGGTTCAGCCTTGGATAATTAGCTGGAATGATTGTGATTCATGGACATTTATCTTTAGCTCGCTAGCTACTTACCCAGCAGGCTAAGGCTTCCTCACTGGTGTCAGTAAAGTCACTTGCGATGGGAAAGAACTGTTATCAGTTATCTCTAGAGTGTCTCAATAAGTGATTTTATGAGGTTTGATGTTTGTCACAATGCTGCTAACCTGGACAACTGCCTACATTCTTAGGTCATGTTTCATGAACTGCAGGTTTGGGATATAATCACAGATTTTTAATCATCTGGGCACTGTTAAAGTCATCTCAAAACCATTATCTTTTATTTGTTAAAGTAGTTCAAAGTTGAATTTGAAGCGCGTTTAGGATCATTTTCTTCTTGTAATGTCCAACCTCTTTTCTATTCCAGTTCCCTCACTGACTGTGTAACATAAACTTCCAAGATTTGTTGATATTTAGTAGAAGCAATCATGTTTTCAGAAACTTAAGGAGACTCAACAGTTCTCCTTCAGTCCCATTTCTCAGTTATTCTTTGGACTGTGAGAACCTGTGAAATTTACAAATGTGAAGTGTTTAAATAGTTTTCTCTTTTTTTATAAGAACCTCCATCAGCTGCTTAGATTATGATAATGATGATGATGATGATGATGATGATTGATCTGTAAAACTGTAGTCCTTAGATTGTTTTATGTTTTGTGTTTGTTCGTCAAAAAAGCTAGTGGATGTAACTTTCTATTTCAGTTTGGTTTTATGTTTAATTCAGCAAAGGCATAGTAATCATGCATTAAAATGTATAGATGTGTGTCTTTTTTGTTATAAGTCTTACAGCTGTAGAACAAGCTGGAGACACAGAAAAAAATGATGAAGAGATAGCGGTGTTCATGAAAATACTGGTCGAATTCTATTCCATCTAAGAAGTGGAATTTGCGAAACAGGGACACTGACATAAATGTACATTGCAGCTGCATTAGGGTAGGTCATGTGTTGCATCTTCTCATGCCTGTATGTCTGATCCTTATTTTTATGGTAAAGGACTGTGTCTCTGTTCAGTTGCTATGGCTGCTACAATTGTTTAAGAATGCCTCCCAAAAACACCTTTTGAAACCAAACTCCAAGTTCACACCTGAGTTAAAATGCAGAGGGTAATGCATGTTGCTCAAATTGAGTGGAACAGAGTCCGCAGCATGTCCAGTATCTCTGGTTTCTGTGCAGTCCTCCCTCAGATCCATACTTTCCATGATCCTTCCTATGAACTGCATTTTTAGGCCCATGTGACTGTTTTGTATTGCACCCAAAACTGGCACCAAAGGCTGAGGAGTTTTGACCCTGAGTGTCCCTGTTAGTTGTCCTGTTTAGTACGAGCAAGAATTGGCAACACTGCTCCTAAACCCTCGACAATACAGAAGTGACCTGCCACCATGTTTAAAAAAGATTGTCCTGGAAGGAATTAAGGACAAACAAACAAAGACATAATTTGTACAATCGATATCGACAGTGTTCTTGGCAGCGCTCCTTTGTACTGCTGGCAGAATTTCTTTCGGCCGTGGCCACTTAGCGGCTCTCTCTACGTTGTGAAATAGCTGGCCTGCGCAGCAGCCTGTAATATCCCGGCAAAAACAGTCTTTAAGTAATCAGTGCATGCTTTAATTACACAGGGAGGGGAAGAATGCTTTAATCTGTATTAAATGAAGTCCCAGAGGAATGCCACGGCTCCAAGCCCCACGTCTCGGCGAGAAGGAGCAGGCAGGAGGGATGTGGACTGCTGGGAGACCGATATAGAACCGCCAGCGTACAGCTGGGTTAATAATGGAGGGAGAGGGAGGGAAGGCGAAAGAGGGGGACAGACTGACAGCCAGGTGGAGGGAGGGAAAGAGGAAGAGAGTGTGTGATGTGAAAAAGAAAGATACCAGTTGAAAGCAAGCGAGGCACCAAGAGTGGGAGGGAGGAAGATGGCAGGGTGCCGTCCATCAGTCTGGCCCGTGAACAGCTTGGTTGCAATTTCATTCTGTTCTTCAGGTAAACACCACTAATGCCAGCAGAGAGGAGAAAATCAGTTAATGCAATTGCTATCTCTGCAATGGGTGATGCTGCCACACAGCTGCTTTGTTCATATCGACCAGTCTATTTTCTACCAGCAAGACTCCCAACGGCATCTTCTACCCTCTTCTTAAGCAGGCCATGAGATAATCCAGTCATGTTATGCCCTTTCAGGAGGGTCAACATAGATGCTATCACTAATATATGAGGTCATTGACCACTGCTTTGAGATCTCTTGTCTATCATTTTGCCTTGGTTTCCCTCTATCTCCACTCTCTCTCTTTTCCTCCCTTCATTCCATCTCAGCCCACAGCTGCTCCCTTTATTCATGTCTCACTGTGCACCGAACTATATAAGAACTAATTTTACCAAAACTGCAGATGATGCCTTGGTAATTGGGCTAATTGGCAGCGGAGATGACATTCAAAGAAAAAAGAGGCAACAACATTGTCGCTCAAAACAACCTCCATTGTGCAGTTACTTGTTGACTTTAGCGGATCCAAAGGCACATGTTCCAGTAAATATCACTTTAGACTGATGCAGGAATGGGATATAGCAATACTGGAATCTTTTTTACCCAACATTTTCCAAATGAAGTCATTGCATCATGGGCTAGATCCCTCATCACTTGGGGCTAAGGCTTGCAAATATTTCCTCCAAATCATGTGAATCAGTCACTCAAAACTCAACAAGATAACACTTTCATTCTGCCCATTCTTTCATGTCAGATAACAGACACCCATGTCCAGTTTGCATTGGACTGGGGGAATGGGAAAGCCATCTTACCCACCCAGAGAGAGTGAGGCCAGTTTTAGTTCCATGGACACCCAGTTACAAATGGCTGTGGCATGGCCAGAGATCAAATCGCAAAGTCCTTGCGATTTATCCAGCGCTGTTATAAGAGAATCATCAAATCTGGTCTCAGATCAGTGGAAAAAAGCTTTCACTGACTGGCAAATGATGGACAGTGTAGGATGGTAATTTATCCACCCACCAGTGTGTGTCAGCAGTATGTGTGTGTGTATGTAGATTATATATGTTCTGTTTGTGAAGGGGTGGTAAACACCATGTGACAAAAGTGGATAATGATCACTCTCAACACTGCCTTTCTTCCATGCCACCGTAACCTTCCGTTTATCGAGTAATTTTGGGCTGCTGCACGGAAACACTTGGCCAAGTTTTGTTAAAATTGCTGAGGCAGGGAAGTGGTAAAGTTCTCTGGTGGTGTCGGACACTTACCGTGACCAAGACTATAATCCAGGGGTTCAGGAGGGGTGAAGTAAGTCTGGAAAGATTTTTGCAGCCAATTTATGGAAAAATAGGATGGGGTCTTAATAGTGGGGAGTGTGTGTGTGTGTGTGTGTGTGTGTGTGTGTGTGTGTGTGACCCACTGATTTGCTCTTGCAGGGGGTTGGTGGAGTGGCCAGGAGTGTGTGTGTGTGTGTGTGGGTGGGTGTGTGTGTGTGTGTGTGTGTGTGTGGGGGGGGGGTGTGTGTGTGTGTTTGTGTGTGTGTGTGTGTGTGTGATGAGTGTGTGTGTGTGTGTGTGTGTGTGTGTGTGTGTGTGTGAGAGGAGTGTGTGTGTGTGTGTGTGTGTGTGTGTGAGTGTGTGTGTGTGTGTGTGTGGCATGGAGGGTGTCCTGTCTCTATTCTCTGCCGGCTGTGGAGAGATTAGTCACTGAAATCCCAGTACAGATCAGTTGAGCTACTGGGGAGGATGTGGGTAAGCATATCTGGTGGAACTGGGGTCCACGGGACTGTGGACTGTTTCGGGGCACTCCTGCTATGACCAAGGCTTCCTTATACACCGAAATGATCCGCACAGGTACTGGAACTTTTCTACACTTTTTACACTTTCTTGCTCAGGTATTAGTACTTTTCTACACTTTCACACACTTTCTTGTGCAGGTGCTGGAATCTTTTGTACATTTTCTTTCTCCGGTGGTTCTGAGGCAGGCTTTCGGTCAGTGAGGGAAGCAGGTGGGATGCCTGCAGACATTCTAAAAGCACGGAAAAGTGAAAAATCGAGCTGAGCTATGAAAACTGGATTGACTAGAATGACTACTGATTGTAGAGTCTTCTCTCCTCTGTCAGGATTCAAATCTGCCTTCATATACCACCTCTTGCATCCCATGTACAAAACACTACTGGTATTTTGCATAAAGCCTGAATTTGATTGTAGAATCGTACTATTGCTAGCATGCTGTTATTGTTGTTATTACTGCTCGGCACCCAGGGCCAGTCTATAAAATGCCCGCGGAGATGCCGAGAGATTTCCAGCTCCGAGCAAAGCTGTTCGGCACCTCTCGGGGGGGCGAACCCGAGGATGATCTTAATTACACCACGGGGCTTTTTGGCTGCTGTAGGCTGTCAGAGAGTTGCAGGCTTCTAGAATCATGTTGCTCCAGTGGCAAGGCCTATGAAAGGTGCGGAGAGGGAGGTAGAGATGGCTAAAATGTCTCCCTGGCTAAAATGTCTTTTAACGAAGTCATTTTCATCTGTTAATATGGGTCCACTTTACCTGCCCTTCTCGCACTACAGACGTGGCCTGGAACTAATGAGTACTAAAGTAGGCTCCAGTGTCACAAATTCCTGGTTCACTTTTGAAACTTTTGAAAGTCTCTTTTACTTTGTGGCTCATTTTGCTTTCACTCCCTCCGCTGATTAGAGTTGACTGCACCGGGGTTTCTTGTTGTGCTTGCAGCGCCGGGTTAATGCATCGCCTTTTCACAGTACATGAACGCAACCGCTGTTCTTCTGCCAGCTCTGTCACAAAGCATCGCATCTGCCCGGGACCTACTTTGTGCGTGCTCATGCCGGCGTAAAGCTACGTGAATGCGGGTCGTCAGTGGCGCGCCCTGGATCTGCTGATTCATCGTGCCTGGGTTTTCCTTGTAAAAGCCAGGGCCCTTCCCCCCAGAGACGGCATTTTTTTAAGAGCCAGGGTTTACCGTGGGAAGGCAGGGATAATGGAGGATTGGCTGGTGACTGGGTCTGGGTTCAGAGGTATTTGGTTTTTCAGTTATTGAGGTTCCTCTGCTGGTCCTGCCACACTGAGGTATGTTCATAAGACATGATGCTTGGCAGGTTAAGGAAGGTTTTTGGACACATTTTGGAGTCACACATCTTGTGCTATTGTGTAAATGAAGGCCTTATTTGGCCATTCTGACAGTCCTGTAAGTTCGTAGGTAACATTAGTGATTTCAGCCAATGAAATGGCATCCATGACGCCAGCTTGACAATCTAAACATGTCCTGCACAGAACACTTCTTCAGCTGTTTCTAAAAATTTATTTGATTATCTAGGATGTCAGCTGCCCACTGCTTCACTCGGGTGAATGGGTTAAATACAGAGGACTCAAGCAATTTCCTCCTGAATCAATAAAGTATATAAAAGAAAAGAAAAGAAAATTAGCAACAATTAAGAACCTAGAAAGTGTTTATTGGCAAAATGCCTTCCTAAAAATCTAGGGAAGCAGATGGCAGAATACCCAGTTGTTGCTCTAGCCCAAGAGTAATTTAGCCATTTCTAGTTTCGTTGGGGTGGTGAGGTGCAGGCCTTTTTTTGATCCCCTATCAGGTGCAAACCTACATTTTTAGCAACCGAGGAAGAGGGGGGTCCCCATTTGCCACCCCTATTCAAGTGCCGGCCCTGGGAACAACCTAGTTTGTCTATATGGGCACACCGGTCCTGGGCATACCTCTCATTTGTATAATCCAACTGGTACTGGTTCTTCTGTTCCTAGTTGCAACTTAGTCCATCATTACTGCATCTAAAGCATCAGAGTAAAACTTTCACGTGGGATTTTCTGCCACAGCAGAGCCATGTAAATATGCAAATCCTCTGAGAGAAAACCCCAGGATAATGAATTGATGCTCTGCTCCAGGTAACGAAGCCAGCCAAGCATGTGCAGACCGAGAGCTTGTTAGCGGATTTAACGTGGATTCCCTGATTGGCTTCCTGCGGTGGACGGATGTGGCCTGCCTTTCTGACGCTAAGCTTTCTGTGTGTCTCCTCAGGCGCAGAAATCGTGGATCGAGAGAGCTTTCAGCAAGAGAGAATGCGTGCATATCATCGTCAGCACCAAAGACCCCCATAGGTAAGATTCAACACGGGTCTGTGCTCCAGCATTGGGCCGGCCTGCATTATCACTGATTCCATCAGATGGAGAGGTGAATTAAAGCATGCAAATGGAATTAATCCAATTAATTTTATCAGTGAAAGGGGGAGGCAGATGGGGGAGAGTGCAGGCAAGTTGAACGTGGCCTCATTTCTGAAACATTTTCCAGACGAGGTCCTGATTGGCCGGTCGGATGTGGAGATGATATCTCCTCCGGTGGGAGGGAAAGGAGGAGAAAAGAGGCACTGGTGAGGGTGAAGACCCCCACTTTCAATTCAAGTGCACTTCCAGAAATCATTTCAAGCGATGGGACTGATACAGGAGCAATAGCATCTCCCTGCATCTTAAATGTGCGACTTTGGTTTCAAGTCAACAAAAAGGAAATCGTCACACAATTCTGTATTTCTGAGTAAAACATGCTATCAGGGAGGATCTGTGAGTGTTTAGATGGGGGTGGTGGCAGGAGGAGGTGATTTCCCTGCCTCCTGGTCCATGATGATGTAGATAAGTTCAAACCTCAAGAGATATTTTAGAGAAATTCTTTATATTTTAATGGAAGAAGAACAGGAATTATCAGGAATTTTGGCTTTTAAATGGTATAATATGATGAATTATGTTTAATGTGCCAAGGGGCATGAACTAATAACATAAAAAAGGTCACTCTTGATTTCAGGCTGACTTTAAATGAAAATTAATAATAATTATTTAACTGTCTGAGTTCATGTTTAATACATAATAATAATTGTTCAAGGTTCAAGGTATATGTCCCTTATTATACATTTTTCTTACATTTTATTTTTCTTCCAGATGTCCACCCATACTGTGGTTTTAGTACTAAGTTGTTTTTAACCATTTCTGTTGTCCAAAAGCAACTTGGTTTATTTTTCCTCAGTACAAGTGCTTAAATTATGTAAAAAAAAAAAATTGAAAAAAGAAACACAATTTTTTTTTGAAAAAAAAATTGTATTTTTTAAATGTTTTTTATGTCTGTTAATTTTTTTATGTATGTTAATATGTTAGTTTACATGACAGCACTAAAACATGTTTTCATGCATGAAACTTCCATATCTGGACTTCCATATATGGACTGTAATACTTCCATGAATGGACTGTATGGATTTCCATATATGGACTGTAGTACTTCCATATATGGACAGTATAAACCTCCTTATATGGACTGTATGGACTTCCATATATGTACTGTAGGAATTCCATATATGGTCTGTATTAACCTCCTTATTTGGACTTTATGGACTTCTATATATGGCTTATATGGAGTTCCATATGTGGACTGCATGAGCTTCCTTATATGGACGCTATGGGCAAGGCTGTTTGCTGTTCACATTTTTTAGCAATATCAGCCAACCATGATGTGGTCCATAATGGGACAACGAAATATCGGAAATTCACTTTTATAGGGCCTCCCACCCTCTGACTCTGACAGGAAGTGGCTTTGATATTGATGTTACTCAGCTGCCAAAGTTCTAAAACCTTTCTAGTTCCTAATTGAGGTTTTAAAAACAATTCCCTCTGCCATTCATATTGATTAGTCAGGCGGTTCACGATCAGTCCCCACTTACTCTAAAGCCGGTACCTTTTTGAACGCTCCCTCTTATGCTTAAGGATGAGGAATCGTCATGCTGCGATGCTTTCGGAAAATGGCTATCTATCCTGAAGAAAAGGTGGGTTAATATGAAAGAAAGGAACCTGAGTCAAACTGAGCTATTTAATGAGATCTTATTTAATCATGAGCCCTGGGGGAAAAGGCCTTAAAGGTTTTAATACTAGTAAGATTTGGAATAGAAGGCTAAGAGTAACACTGTAGGATGTTTTTGTGCCGTGACCTGGTGTGACCCCCAGAATTTGGTCATTTTCACATCATGTCCCATTGGAATGGATTGGCATGTACAGTTTAGTTTTGGTTCCAACCAATCAGCTGAAATTCAACTCACAACTGACATTCCTAGGTTCACCTTAATCAGGTTTCCCAGTTCCTTAAAGCAGGGTCCTGGAGGGTCAGTTTTCAGCAGAGTTTAGTGATTCCCTTGTTCAAACACACCTCGTTCAGCTCCCCTGTTCATTACTAGGTTTAGTGAGTGTGTTTGAGGGGAATGACCAAACTGTGCTAGACCCTCCAGTACCCTTGACTTAAAGAAACTAATTCAACTAAAAATCATATCTATAGTTTTCCACTTTTCCCAGATGTAGCCAGATCAGGCAAGACATAAAACTTCATCATTATTAGTTACAGATATGGCATTTGGCAGACGCCCTTATCCAGAGCAACTTACAGTCATTAGTTACAGGGACAGTCCCCCTGGAGACACTGAGTGTTAAGCGTCTTGCTCAAGGACACAGTGGTAGAAAGTGAGAGTTTGAACCTGCAACTTTGTGGACATTGGATTCACAGTCAAGGGCTTTACCCACTAGACTACTACCACCCTATCATCACATGAGTCCAAGCTTTGTCATCACATGAGAAAAATGGCTTTAAACAATTTGCATAGGTGCCTAAAACTTGCACAGTACTGTACCCGAGTAACTGAACTGGTCCAGGGTGTAGATCACATGTTCTCTGCTGGGTTCCTCTCCCTGGCAGGTGCTGCTGTGGGCGTCTCATTGGCCAGCACGTGGGCCTGCCCCCCAGCATCTCGTCCAATCAGAACGACAAATCAGAGCGTGTGCCGAAGAACGACAGCTTGTCGGAGAAATGGTCCATCAGCAAGCACACGCAGCTGAGCCCCACCGATGCCTTCGGGACCATCGAGTTCCAGGGAGGGGGACACTCCAACAAAGCCATGGTAACAGAGTCCAGGTTTACAGACACAGATTTTCACAGGAATCCAGAGGTCAAAAGGCGGTCACCATCCAAGGGGTGTTTCAAAATTTCCCACATAATTCAGGGATGGAGATGTAGACAGTCATTCAGAGTGGGTTTGCTGTGAAATGGTTAATTGTAGAGAAATTTACCAACTTCCTTTACAGTGGTGGTGAATGGAACCAGATGTCTCCGACACAAATTTAGCCATTTTATTTACTCTCCAGATCTACTAGTGAACCTGCACATGTCTTCTGAGTGTTTATATGGAATTCTGATGATGGTAAAATTGTGGTAAATCTGAAGTAAATCAGTTTTCCTTGGGGACTATTTTGCTTCATGATGCCCTGTAAAACATGTATCACGCCATCATGAATGCATTTCAAATGTGTTTTAGGCCAAAATCTTCTCAAAACTCTGCTAAAACAATGTCTCGGGCATCAAACAGCACATTCATAAATATTTCATTGAATAACTTTTTGAGAGGCAGCTTTAAGAGGCAAACGTCTGGTTCCATTCACCTCCACTGTGAACCAATCTGACTCAATAAGTTTCTCAAGAACAGAGCATTTCACACCAAACCCGCTCTGAAAGACTTTGTTTACAAGTTAGTTATTTAGTTATGCAAGAATTCTGCTCCATGGGATTCCCCTTTAGAGAACTTAGGGTCTATAGGATCCATGAATGGAATGCTTAGTATGTTAAAATGATCAAAATGAGCTACAAAATGTTTCAAATATTAACTAAAATGTAAATGTTCATTATATTTAACATGTACTGCATTTCAAACACATTTCAGATTTTTAAATAAATGCATTAACAAATGCATAATAAATTATTCATTGCTATTATTAATGAATGAGTCAACCCTTCTAGATGTTAAATGATCTGTCAAGCATAACTTGATGTCAAGGCTTGTCATTAATTTTTTATGGACCTCATTTGTCAGTACGTGCGGGTGTCCTACGACACCAAGCCGGACCTGCTGCTGCACCTGATGACCAAGGAGTGGCAGCTGGAGCTTCCCAAGCTGCTCATTTCCGTCCACGGGGGCCTCCAGAACTTCGAGCTGCAGCCCAAACTCAAGCAAGTGTTTGGCAAGGGCCTCATCAAGGCTGCCATGACCACTGGGGCTTGGATCTTCACTGGTGGCGTCAATACAGGTGTGTTCCAGTTGCACGTAGGTGCCATAACTTCACTTAGGTGAGGGTTTAGGTTGTACTTCCTATATATATATATATATATATATATATATATATATATATAGTGTGTGATGATTGGTTATTCATCTCAGTGTTAATGACAAATTTAGCACTGATGTCCTGAGGGATTGTGGGAGCAGTGGTGGACTGGGAAAGGCATTGACAACCAAAAAATGTTGGGAATTTAAGAACTTTGTGAAAGCATTTTGACAAACTAGTTCAATGAAGACCAGTATCAGCGAGGAACAGCACAAATGAAGTAAAAGACCAGTCATTTCTAAGCAAAAACAACTTTATTCCGGTTTTGGTTTGTGTAATAAACTCTGATCTCCATGTGCACAGGGGTCATCAGGCATGTGGGGGATGCTCTGAAAGACCACGCCTCCAAATCCAGGGGCAAAATCTGCACCATCGGCATTGCTCCCTGGGGTATAGTGGAGAACCAGGAGGACCTTGTGGGCAAAGATGTATGTAATCAAATATACACTCATGACATGAGAACATGAGTAACTAAATGCATTTGTGAGAGAAAATGCGAAGTGTGATTGCGTGACTGCAATAAAACCAATGTTTGGAGACACCCAAACTTTGATTTTATGGGCAGAAAAAAGTTTGTGTTAAAAAAAAATCTTCTCGCACCGTAGATTCGAGCTTGCAGTCTTCTGATTCAGAGGCCACCACCGTTGGCTCTTACCAAGCCATTTATGGGCAAGGAGTATGCACCAGCATTCATGGGCTTATTATTTTGAATTAAACCACAGCAAACAGTGACGCACATCTTTTTTATAACTAACCTCAGCGTTAGTGTCTGTTTATAAGTCTGCTGTGTGTTTTGTTCCACGTTTGTTTCTGCGCATTTTCGTTTCTCTCCGACACGTGTGGCTCAACTGTCTTCTCTCTCTTCCCATACATTACAGAGGGGAGTCAACCACATTTTTGATTTTTTAAACGGTCAATACTTGGCCCCTGATTAACTGATCAAAAATCTGAATACACATGCACAGAAGGGTATATTAACAGATATTTTGATGTTGGAGAAGCTGCACCAAAAAATGGGTGGAATAAAAATAATAATAAAGC
>JBBPCZ010000042.1:1697700-1710112 GCA_037974445.1 Brycinus macrolepidotus | reverse complement strand
CCACCTGGTCAGAGATGTGAAAAAGGTATGACCTCCCTAAGCATGCTCTTGTGTGAGAAAGGGAAAGAGTGTGTGGTGGGTGTGCGTGCAGTTGGTAGAATAGTGTTTTTTCTTTTTTTGCACATTTCGGGAAGTCCCTTTCACTCTAGATAGCTTGCCAGTTTCCCAGGAACCGTGCTGCCTAATTAGACACCTTCTCTGTCTCTGCATGAATCCCCCTTTCTTGACTTTCTGTCCATTTTCATCTGTGAAAGAGTTGTCTTCCTGACTTTTGAGTCCTCAAAGCTCCAGAGAAGGGGCCGCTAGACCCAATTATAGCAGCCACCGCCTGCTTCACTGTCGGGACACTGGCGGCCAGCTATGTGGTTACTCCCGCCGTCTGTGATTGCCAGTTTTCTAGACGCTCATAAAATTGCCCCCAACCCCGTACACTCCCTGTACATGAAGGAGTGGGACAGCCCACTCAGTTCAACTCCACAGACCGCTCACACTGCTAATTTGTCTCTTTAAAATGGAGCCGTGCTGCCAGTACTATGCCCCATTACTCTGGAGGCAAAGCCTTCCCATGGTCTTTACAAAAACACTGTGTGCTTTTGGTAAATGTGTTCAGCGGGGCCTAACCGAGAGAAATCAAGGCCGGCCTGTTTGAGATCATATCAAGGCCTCTGCTGGTGGGGAAAGCAATTAGCCTGTTTGGAAGGATCAATGGTTGGTTTGACTATGATAGCCACTGACGCCTTTAATATTGATGCAGCAGTTCGATGAAGGGCTGATGGGTTGTGATGAAGATAATATGTGAATACCATAGCACAGTCGGCTTAATGCTCTATGAACTTAATACTAGAAGAATTGCTATCTAGGGTAGGGTATAGGGCTACTAAATATTTTCATTCTGTCAAATATTATCTGTTTTTGAGTATTCTATACGAAAGTGAAAAGCTCAGAATATGTATGTAAGATTATTTATTATATATTTGTTCCTATTATTATTATTATTATTATTATTATCAATCAATGTTAAAGTTAAAAATAAAGGTAACGGAAAAAACATCCCTCTTATATACTAATTATCATGGCGAGTAAAATAAAATGCAAATCTGAGGAGTCCTTTCCAATCTGCCGGCCCTGAACAGGTTCCTGAGGCTGTTTGAATGTCTTTTAGCCACATCTTAGAAACTGGGAACAACATACTGGTCAACTCTTGTCGACTGAATAAGACAGATATTAGTCTTAGTTAGTATTATTAGTCCTAATAAAAACAGCTAGGAATAGGCTTGGCAACCCAGTATATGACTGTAGCTGAGATTCTACCCTGTCAGGAAAGACTAACATGGTGAAAGAGTAACATGGTAAAAGGCTAAAGATAAACTGCAGACAAAGTAGCTGCTACTACGTGCTACTAGCAACATTTAGCTTGAAAAAAACTAGATGTATTTTCTGCTGAGGTGATAAAAATGACACACAAATTGCGTGGTTTAATAAAATCTGATAAAAGTACCAGTTATTCACATGTATTTTCAGTTTTTTTATGTATTTCATATATATTTGGTCAAAATTTGTTGCAGTCATTGTGGGGTATTAATAATAGCACAAACTGGAATGTTAATAGAAACGTGAGCAATTTCAACGCCTTCACTGATTTCCTCAACTGCCCTTTCTTTTGCTTTTAAAAACTTTTTTTATTATTTAATTTTTTTCCAGCTCTGTAAGAGTAAACATCTCATTGAGCCCTGTAGATGCTAGCAGCAAGATTTGTCTGAGCTATTGATGAACGTTTTCACAAACTTTTCAGCATGTTTAATTTCAGCACCGCCATCGGTAGTATTTATCGCTTCCGCTAAAGCTAAGAAATTAGCTCGTGTTGAAAGCCTTGGTTTAATGATGGACGCTGCTTTCTTTTGTGCTTTTAGGGGTGTTGGCGTTTTAGCATGGTGTCTGTGTTTAGCCATATTTTAGCTGTGTTTTGGGGATGTTCATGTCATAGGAGCTTTTTTCTTTTGGGATTTTTCTTCTTTTAGCTGGGTGTTTCTTGTACTTTTGCGTGTTTAAAGGGATAGTTTGACAAAACACCAAATATGCACATCAGCTATAAAATGTTTGATCGTAGAACTGGAGCTACGAGGCTAATGTTGCTAACACTAGAAGTCAATAGTCACTCGAATCTTCTTTCAACTCGCTCAAACCACAATCAGCTCTTCATTAAGGTGGAGTAGATTTGTGGATGTGGTTTAGAACACAATATGACTCTCAAACTGCACTCAGGACTGGGAGATTTATCAGGACTTATCTAGAATCACAGAGATTATCATACATACAGAAAAATGTGATCCATTATCAGTCCTGGTTGTTTATAGTGGTGAAGTTTTTTTCACTTTGCAGCTCACATTAAGTCGTACTGTGTCCTAAACCACATCCACATATCTGCTCCACCTTAATGAAGAGCTGATTGTGGTTTGAGCAGACAGAGAGAAGTTTTGGGGATGTTTTTACAGAAGATATTTGTGTGACTACTGACTTCTAGTGTAAGCAACATTTGTAGCACCAGTTCTAAACTAAAGAAGCAACAACAGGACTCCAAACATATCCTGACTGATACACTGCTTCTGGAGGTCAGTGGAAAATTGTGTATATTTGAAATTTTTGCCTAACCTTTCCTTTGATGTCTTAGTGGAACATTTGTGTTTTAGAGACGTGTTATGGTGGAGGTCTTTGTGTGTTAGTGGGGTGTTTTAGTGAGGTCTTTTTGTGTTAGTGGGGTGTCTTAGTAGGGGTCTTTGTGCGTTAGTCGCCGGACCCCTCGCGTGCGATCCTGTCTCACTTACCTTGTGTGTTCTTTCCAAGCAAGAATATCCAGGTTTCAGTTGGATCTATCTCAAGGTGAATCCGCTAGTCCCTTATCTTCATAGTCGTTTTAGCGACACGTCAGTGTGTGTGTGTGTGTTTATGTGTGTGTGTTTGTGAGGCGTGACTGTATTAACTACGTCAATTTTTTTCCTACTTCATAGCCGATCTCTTGCTGAAAGTGTCCAGTCCAGTCTGAGTAACTTTTTTATCTCCAGGGTAACCTGCCGCCCGACTACCGCATCAGTCTGATCGACATCGGATTGGTCATTGAGTATCTGATGGGCGGAGCCTATCGCTGCAACTACACACGGAAGAGGTTCCGAACCCTCTACCACAATCTGTTTGGCCCTAAGAGGGTAAGTCCCTCACTATCAAGACCACCTCTTTTGGTGGGTTGTACAAGAGAAGTGACGCCTATGACTTTATTGGGTGACTTCTGGGGGGAAAAAAATGAATCGGATCTCATTCTGTGCGAAATCCAGCCTATAATTATTATTATTATTGTGGTTATTATTATTGTTATTTATTAATCAGTTAATGTTAATGTAAAGGTAAAAAAGGGGGAAAAAAACATCAATCATAAACAACAACTGTCATAGCGAGTAGCATAAAATGCTAGTTTCGGGGGATTCTTCCCATTTTGGTAACCCTGGCCAAGTTCTGAGGCTGTTTCCAATTGTCTTCCTAACCACATTGTCTTATAAACTAGAAACAGCTTGGTGAGTGGGTCAACCACCAAAAAACACAAAAAAAGGCTGTGTATATAAAGGCCTGCAAAATTTTGAGGAAATTCAAAATTCAATTCATTTCAATGGAAATTGTTGCGATGGATGAATTCATATCAAACCCTGTGAGTTGAGATTTCGGTTTGGGTTTGGTCAATTTTGGCATGAAAATTTCCATAGGCGACCAATTTTGACCTCTGAAGGGGCAGGGCTTCATATAGAAGCACTGAATCAAAGTCTGTGCACTTTCCTATACAGCCATCTTCCTATTTTTTTTTATATGTATCCAGTTTTCCCCCTAATTTAGCTAAATCAGTTCCACCCACTAACTTGTACTCCCCTGATCACACGATGCCACTAGTGAAGGACTAGCACTCGCTAACTCCAACACCCGGGAACCCTCTCATCTGTTTAAATTGTGTCCAAATAACCCCAAAATAAAAGCTGCAGTTAAAAACTATTTAAAAACCAGACAAAAATCAGACATACATTGTAAATCTCAGTCATAAATCATAAATAGACAGCAGCATTTGGCTCAAATAATGCCCCCCTGCCCTGAATTCGGTCATCAGTTTTTATCGAACTCTCAACGTTTAGACAGGTACGCCACTCAGGAGCCTCCAAATGATCTCCATTTCACAAAGAGCAGTGCAGAAGAGTAATCTAGACAGAAAACATAATTACCATACCTTTTAAATGGCACTTAAGAGAGTATAAGCTACAGTACACCTCCTAGTACCTTATGTAATCTCTGCACATGAACAGCAGGCTTTGCAATTCGCTGAAAACAATCCTTGCCATTCAAGTACCCTGACTGGAAGGAGGTGAAAACAAGTCAAGGTACCCAAACAGAATGTGGGTGTTCTGCTTAAACCCCTTTAAGCAAGTTATCTGCCGACAGAGATTCCCATTTTTCCGAGCCGCTCAGGCTGAGATGTGGAGCCGCCGCAGATCAGAGATTGAGTGCAGAGAGAATTATTTACACTGTGGCACGGCAGCAGCAGCCCCAAGCGCACAAGACCGAAAAATCCTGTGGACAAAATTGACATGCCTCTCCCGAGGTGCCTGTTGGGTTTTTTATTTTTTTCATCATATTTTGGTGTATTGATTGAAGCAAGCAGGTAAATAGGTGATAGACAGCTATGTATCTGTTCCATAAACCCTGAACCTCCAGGATCAGAGGAGAAGATTCGGAGGGAGAAGATGAAACACCTTAAACTGAACATTTTATATGTTTATGCAGAAAAATGTGTGGAAATGCGTTTTTGAGAAAATGTGTTTGAGAAAACCAGGGAAGCCTACATTTCCAACAACACGCTCTTGACTCATGTTTCATGTTTCGTTTCTTTAAATGTTTCTTTTTGATTACTGAGGTTAAGGTTGTGGTAAGATCAGGGTTAGCAAACTATTATTACATAACCCTTAACCCAGATTCGTACTGGCTGCACAACAAATGGTAAATCACTGTCATACGGCCAAACAGCTCCGTGTATGGAAGTCCCCCCAGTTTGTGTTGATGATCAAGGTGTCAGATGTCTTGCTGAGCTTTGTTTGGTGTTCCTGTGTCACATACAACCAAATGTATTGTAATTTAAAAAACATGTAATAATAAAAACCGCTACTGGGGTTTTAAAAAGGTTCCAGAGAGCGTCCGAGTGGCGGCGCACCAAGAGAAAGAGCAGCAAACGGCGAGCGTGTAGGAGAACAAACACCGGTTCTAGACTGTTTTACACCGTTTATATTTGTTGAAATTAGATTTTACATTTACATTTACATTTACGGCATTTAGCTGACGCTCTTATCCAGAGAGATGTACATCAGTGCTCAAGTAGTCCACATCTGTTCTTCAAACCTGAAAAGCTATACTTAAATCAATGTCCGCTATTCAACCAAGTTACTGCCAGCTAAGCTACACACCTTAACAGATCCTGTCAAAAGAAAAGTCATAAGGTTAAAACATAAGTAAGGAAAACATGGAGTTAAGAGGGTGAGTGCTAGTGGGTTTTTTTTTTTTAAATATAAGGAAAGAGAAATTAGTAAGCAATGACAAAGGCATAGTTAGTCACCAAGGTGTTCTTTGAAGAGGTGAGTCTTCAGACGACGCTAGAAGACAGCGAGGGACTCCGCAGATCTGATCGGAAGAGGGAGTTCATTTTACTAATACACTCAGTTCTAAGGGTTAATGAAACAAATTAACCCTTTGACTATTTGCACCTGTAGTAGTGCAGGCTGAAGCTCAGCTGCTCATGTCTTGTATGTTGCTAGGATGTAGACCTCTTATTAAAAACTTTGTCCCACTTTGTCCATCCAGTTCCAACTGTACATACACTCCTAAAACACACACACCCACACCAGCATCAAACATAAACATATATGCAGGCTTTTGCGAATGCTAAAAGACCTAAAATAGATGGGCAATATTAACCGCCACACAGGAGAGCTGCTCCAGATTTTCCTTTGCTAAGCCCCCAGTGCACGCGCTAGCTCATCGGTTCATTATGCATACATGCCCTCCTTTTAACGCAGATACATCCCACTTTAACACCCTCACACACACAGATGCACACACACCAGGGGTCACCGACACTGCTCTAATAAGCGTCTTAGAGTGTGAGAATGGGGGAGCGAGTTTGGGGGGAGTTTGTGGGGAGAATAGGGTACATGGGGGGTCTTAGGATGTCGATGATTTAAGTATGCAGGAAGTGTATCTGGCTGTGCTCCTAAATGCCACTTTTTGTTTTCATCATTTATAGCCAAAGGCCCTGAAGCTGCTTGGAATGGAGGTGAGTATGTGTGTGTATTTTTTTTTCTATTTTCCAACCCCCTCTCTCGTTGGCCACACTCTGAGAAGTGTGATTTCCTGCTATTTTTGAAATGCCAACCCACACAGTGTGCTTTTCTTTTCATCTCATAATACATGTGTGGTTGTGAAAATATTTACAAAATAGCTATTAATTGTTTTGTCTAATTATGTGGGTGTCAAATTTCTTGTCAGATCAGAAACATGTATTTTTTTCTGTCCATGGCTATAGTGAACAACTACCGTGAAATAAGACTTGGACCGTTCCCATTAAAATTGTCCAAGTCCAGCAACTGTACGAGATTTATCCTGGACTTCCACCTGATTTCAAATTTCTTGCCGTGACAGGACGACATGCCAATCCGACGGGGGCGCCAGAAGACCACACGGAAGCGAGAGGAGGAAGTGGACATTGACCTGGACGACCCAGAGATCAACCACTTCCCTTTCCCCTTCCACGAGCTGATGGTGTGGGCAGTGCTGATGAAGAGGCAGAAGATGGCACTCTTCTTCTGGCAGCATGGCGAGGAGGCCATGGCTAAGGCCCTGGTTGCGTGTAAGCTGTGCAAAGCCATGGCGCACGAGGCCTCGGAGAATGACATGGTGGACGACATCTCGCAGGAGCTTAATCACAACTCCAGGTGCAAGAGCAGATTTAACTGTGTAGAACTATTTTCCCTGTTTGTTCTTTGGTCCTGTTCCCAGAATCTCATGGTAACACCTGCCTCAGGTCTTAGTGATATCAGCCTTATGTCTCGATATCACCGACTTTATCTCTCTGTAACACAAGTCTTGCACAAGCTTTATTTCTCGATTAACTAAACATTCTGTCTCGGTAACATCAGCCTTATGTCTCGATTATTCCAAACTAGTGTCTTGATAACATCAACTTATTTTTGTTTCTTTATCGCTTGGCTTTGCCATCCTTATTTCTTGATAGCACCATTATTATCTCTTGGTTACATCATGCTTGTCTATTAGCAACACCAGCCTTATCACTTGGCTACATCATGCTTATCTCTTGGTTACACCAATATTACCTACACAATCTTCATCTCTTCGTCACGACATCCTTATCTCTTCATAACACCATCTTTGTCTCTTGGTATCACCATCTATATCTCTATGTTTCCCCATTTATATCTCTTGGTATCACCATGTTCATTTTTGCTATCACCATCTTTATCTCTACGTTTCTCCATCCGTTTCTCTTCGCTACACCATCTTTAACTCTAGGTATCACCATCTTTATCTCTTGGTATCACCATCTTCATCTCTTGGCTACACCATCTTTATCTCTTGGTATAACCATCTTAATCTCTTGGCTACACTTATCTCTTGGAATCACTATCTTTATCTCTAGGTTTCACTGTTCTTATCTCTTCACTACACCATCTTTATTTCTAGGTATCACCATCTTTATCTCTTGGTATCACCACCTTTATCTCTTTGTATCACCATCTTTATCTCGTGGTATCACCATCTGTATCTCTTGGAATCACCGTCTTTATCTCTAGGTTTCACCAAATTTTATTTCTTGGTTTCACCATCTTCATCTCTTGGCCACACCATCTTTATCTCTTGGAATCACCATCTTTATCTCTAGGTTTCACCATTCTTATCTCTTCAGTACACCATCTTGATCTCTTGTTATCACCATCTTCATCTCTTGACTACACCATCTTTATCTCTTGTGATCACTATCTTTATCTCTAGTTTTCACCATTCTTATCTCTTGGCTACACCATCATTATCTCTCAGTTACACCACCTAATCTATTTTTAAAATCTGCAGTATCCTTTACCCTGTTTCACACCTAATTTTAACCACAAGATAAATTTCCTGGGATTTTCCAGATGTCTTATTCCATGACAGAGATTTCAAATGCCACCAGTCTCTCATGTCCTTGCCCATAAGTCTCCATCCGCATCTCTTCACTACACCATCTTTATCTCTAGGTATCACCATCTTTATCTCTTGGTATCACCATCTCTTGGCTACACTATCTTTATCTCTTGGTATCACATCTTCATCTCTTGGCTACACCATCTTTACCTCTCGGTATCACCATCTTCATCTCTTGGCTACACCATGTTTATCTCTTGGAATCATCATCTTCATCTCTTGGAATCACCATCTTTATCCCTAGGTTTCACCGTTCTTATCTCTTCGCTACACCATCTTTATCTCTAGCCATCACCATCTTTATCTCTAGGCATCACCATCTTTATCTCTAGGAATCACCATCTTTATCTCTTGGTATCACCATCTTTATCTCTAGGTATCACCATCTTTATCTCTAGGTTTCACCATTCTAATCTCTTTGCTACACCATCTTTATCTCTAGGAATCGCCATCTTTATCTCTTGGTATCACCATCTTTATCTCTAGGTATCACCATCTTTATCTCTAGGTTTCACCATTCTTATCTCTTCGCTACACCATCCTTATCTCTAGGCATCACCATCTTTATCTCTTGTTATCAACATCTTCATCTCTTGGCTACACCATCTTTATCTCTAGGTATCACCATCTTTATCTCTGCGTATCACCATCTTCATCTCTTGGCTACACCATCTTTATCTCTTGGAATCACCATCTTTATCTCTAGGTATCACCATCTTTATCTCTAGGTTTCACCATTCTTATCTCTTCGCTACACCATCTTTATCTCTAGGAATCACCATCTTTATCTCTTGGTATCACCATCTTTATCTCTAGGTATCACCATCTTTATCTCTTCGTATCACCAGCTTCATCGCTTGGCTACATCATCTTTATCTCTTGGAATCACTATCTTTATCTCTAAGTTTCACCATTCTTATCTCTTCACTACTCCATCTTTATTTCTAGGAATTACCTTCTTTATCTCTTGGTATCACCATCTTTATCTCTAGGTATCACCATCTTTATCTCTTGGTATCACCATCTTCATCTCTTGGCTACGCCATCTTTATCTCTTGGAATCACCATCTTTATCTATAGGTTTCACCATTCTTATCTCTTCGCTACACCATCTTTATCTCTAGGTATCACCATCTTTATCTCTTGTTATCACTATCTTCATCCCTTGGCTACACCATCTTCATTTCTTGGAATCACTATCTTTATCTCTAGTTTTCATCATTCTTATATCTTGGCTACACCATCAGTTACACCACCTAATCTCTTTTTAAAATCTACAGTATCCTTTATCCTGTTCCACGCCTAATTCTAATTTTAACCACAAGATAAATTTCCTGGGTTTTTCCAGATGTCTTATTCCACAAATGCCACCAATCTCTCATATCCTAGCCCATAAGTCTCAACTGTACCTCTTTGGGCTGGGAAGGGTTTTGAGAGGAGAACTTATCTTGTGCCAAACTTACATCACATTAAAGGCACAGCGACTGACCACACTGTCAGAGTGCCAAGCATGTTCCTTTGAAATATATGCACAGGCTAATTAAAGGGCGTATTTCTGCATATGTATGCGCACCCCTGCACGGTTGTGCACGCATGCACCTGTCTGCCTGTAACTGTGCACCCGTCCCTCATACACCTCTCTCCTTCAATCTCTGTCTCACTCAGGGAGTTCGGGCAGCTGGCGGTGGAGCTGCTGGATCAGTCCTACAAGCAGGACGAGCAGATGGCCATGAAGCTGCTCACCTATGAGCTGAAGAACTGGAGCAACGCCACCTGTCTGCAGCTGGCTGTAGCTGCCAAGCACCGCGACTTCATCGCGCACACGTGCAGCCAGATGCTGCTGACCGACATGTGGATGGGGCGTCTTCGCATGCGCAAGAACTCCGGCCTAAAGGTCAGACCAGCCCTACAATAATGCTAATTTCTGCTAGCTCCCATATGGGGTTTCTAACAGTGGGTTAGCATCAAGCTATGCAGTGCTGCCAGATTGGGGATTTTTAAACCTGTTAAATAAAAATTTATTCAAAAGAATATTCAAAAGCTAAATATATAAATTGAAAAAAGTAAATAGCTAAAAATAATAATAATAATAATAATAATAATAATAATAATAATAGGGCTCCATGGTGGCACAGTGGGTAGCACTGTTGCCTCACACCTCCAGGGTTGGGGGTTTGAATCCGAGTCCTGGTCTTGTGTGTGTGGAGTTTGCATGTTCTCCTCGTGGTGGCGTGGGTTTCCGCCAGGGTCTCCGGTTTCTCCCACAGTCCAAAGACATGCGTGTCAAGTGAAATGGGAATTCTAATAGGTGTGTGTGTGTGTGTGTGAGTGAATGGTGTGTTTGTACCCTGTGTTGGGCTGGCGCCCCACCCAGGGTGAGAGGAGAGTAGTACTACAGTACCTGCAGAACTTAAATATTATTAAATTTATTATTCTGTTAAATACAAATGAAGTAAAAGTGACACACTTGTGCTTTCTTTGGTCTTAAGAAATCTTCAGACCTGGAGATTATAGCCATGTAATTTATATATATGAATGTGTGTATGTGTGTGTAAATTGCTAAAACTGCCACCAAAAACAGACGCGTAGTGAGTGTAATAGCACCTGTCTCATTTGCAGAGCTTTCCTACCCCCTGCTCCTCTAATTGACAGATAATGAAGTTTTGATGGTTATTTTTCAGCATGGGGCTTTCAGAGCTGAGCTCTTCCAGCAAATTAGATCAACCTTGTGTTTTTTGGGGATTTAGGGAGTTAGGGCTTTTTTATTTTTTTGTCTTAATTAGATTTTAAGTTTTGAAATGAATGCCAAAACCACAGCTCACACAAACCACAGCCCTGGACCCTTTAAGGCTGAAAGTGTCGACTATGAGACATGGCCGTGTGAGGCCTCATCACGGTTCCACATCCTCATTAAACTAGAGAAGCAGAACTTCTGGCAATGTTTTACTGTGTAGCATCCCAGGCCTGCACATCTCTAGGGTTATCTGGATGTTCTGTCCACTTTAGCACAGCACATATAGATCAACAGTCAGTTTGTAGTGGTGGGGGTCTTAATGCTTGGCAGCTAATAGGAATTTTTCATCTTTTAAAACAAATATCTGTGTTCTTATAAAGTACAACTGATACAGTGCTTTTGCTGAATTGGGGGACAGATTAAGGGACTTAAAGTGTTAATAAGCTAATTCAACCCTCAGAAACCCAAGCACTGACTTTACATGAGAAGTAAAGAACGTTTTTGCCCAAGATACTTATTTTTATTAGAATTGTAAATACATGTCATATTTTAATTGAGGTCTAATATTTAAAAAGCTTTGTCTAATGAACCCGATTGTAACTGATTTTAATTGACTGGACTAATTATGTCACTCACTCACTCATTCAAAATTAGGAGGCTAAAAATTCTCCAAAAGGAACTCAGGTAGCTTTTGGCGCTGCATGAAAGTGGTACTTTGCTTCAATGACAGTGTGTTTCCTTCTTGGTATAGGCACCCAGGTGAAAGTCCATAGGAATACCCAAATTTGGGCTTATGATGGAACCTTCCACTTGTTTTTTCCTCCACTAGTCGCCCTGCATTGTTAGCCAGGCAGGGGTCTGGCTTGGTCTGGCGCACTCTCTCTCAAACCACTTTGGCAACTTCTGGAGCAGAGCATTACAGCACTAAAAGTCAGAAATCCCCCTCCTGCCTGCATACGTTGCCCACTTTTTCATCATGGCACATCGAAGCAGCTGTGATTATGCAGTCCAGTGTGGGCAAGTGTGTTTGCTCATTTCAGCTGGTGTTGTCGGAAGGTTCTGGTAGCATTTAGGACTGCAAATCGGAAGTGCTCATGGAAGTCCCAGCAGGATCTTTACCTAATCAGCGTAGTACACTAAAGGGTATTAGCATTCTTTGTTCTTGGGAAGCTCCTTCAACTTCAGAGTGGAGGTGTAGCCGGAATTTCATTTTGGAGAGCCACAAGGAAGCATCCCTATAGTGAGGCTGACAACCAATTAGCTTACTTCATCGTAGCAATAGTTTCAAATAGTGGTAGAATTCTTGTCTACCACCCAGGAGGCCTGGGTTCAATTCCTGGTCAATGCACAGCCTTTCTATTAAGAAAATAATAATAATAATAATAATACATTTTATTTGTCAGC
>JBBPCZ010000042.1:1667287-1681107 GCA_037974445.1 Brycinus macrolepidotus | reverse complement strand
ACCGCTACCCACATCGGCCACCCACACCCCAAAATCTCACTCCAAGGTTCTTGGAAAAGTTGGGAGCCCTGGTGATATATCATTCAGTATATAAACGTCTGCCATACGTTGCCACCCCTCAAAAATTCCTGCCACCCTCTTGCCACCACATAAATATTTTTCTAGATCCGCCCCGATCTTATTCAATTTTTTTTTAAAATTTTTTTATAATACTCTTTTTTGTTGAAATTTCTTCCAAATTAGCTTCCTACAAGCAGGGGTGGAGGTGAGGGGTGTTAAAGCTGACCACTACATTTATATATATATATATACATATATATATATATAAAGATAGAGAGAGAGAGAGAGAGAGATTAATTCATTTTTACACTAGCATATTCACACACTGAATTTTTTTAAATCTAACCTTTAACTCAGGTAAATGAATTTTTTTTATTCCATTATTAAGGCATAATTACTTTAAACAAAATCACTGGCACCCCTAACAATTCCTACAAAATGAATGTAAGTGAAGAATTTTTGTAATTTATGCTTTACTTTTTTAAGTTCATTAGAGTGTCTAGGAACGTTTTATTAGTAATCCGTGACTTCCTGTGTTTCTGGGATATAAATATGACGTGACACAGAGGCCCATTTCTGCCATTCAAGTAAAGGAGATGTGTGCTGATCTTCAAAAGTCAGGAAATGGCTACAAGAAAATAGCTACTCGCCTAAACTTCCCCATATCCACAGTCACAGCAGTAATTAAAAAGTTTAAAACAACTGGAACTGTGACAAACGAGGCTGGACGAGGACCCAAGTTTATCTTGCTACCAGTGAGGTGGATGGTAAGGACGGTAAAGAATTCTCCAAAGTTCTCGTCATTGGGTCTTTCAGCAGGATAATGATCCAAAACATATGGCCAAATCAACACAGAAATGGTTCACCAGATACAAAATCAACTTCCTTCCATGGTCATCTCAGTCCCCAGACCTGAATCCCATAGAAAACCTGTGGGGTGAGCTGAAGAGGAGACTGCATAAGAGAGAACCCAGGACTCTGGACGATATAGAGAGACTGTGCAAAGAGGAATGGTCAAAGATCCTCTCTCTGTATTCTCCAACCTTGTGAAATGTTATAGGAGAAGATTAAGTGCTGTCCTATTGGCAAAAGGGGCCAATAATTGTGGCACCAGTGATTTTAACGATGGATTTAAAAATAATTATACTGTATATAATAAATTTACTTGGGTTAAAGGTTAGATTTTTCTATTTTTTTTCCAGAGTGAGAATATGCTAGTGCAATAAAAAATAAATGAATTTTAAGGCATTTTACACATCTTTATCAGGGGTGCCAATAATTATGTTTAGAATTGGTTTCACTTTGTTTAGAACAAAAAAAAGATTCTGAATTTTGACAGATGTTTCCAAACCTTTGAACAGCAGTTTATAAGTCAAGTTACATTACATATGATCATTTTTACAACAAATACTCTGACTGTGGCTTTAAAACCTGGAGTTCCTCTGTGTGATGCAGTGGATGTTGTGTTTTGACTTAGAAACTCCCAACTTTCCGTTCTGATCTAAGCTGTTTGTGAAAGAACTGGATGACTCCGCACGAATGAGACCATGTGAGCTATCAACAAGGGCCTGTGGTTTCATTCTTTACACTGTTGTTCATGGAAATAAGGTTTCTTTCCAGGATCTTATGAGTCAATAGCGGTAACTGAGACAAAATGTTTAAAAGGTTCCTGGGGCACCAGCAGTACCACACACACTGATAAATAAACACACAGCTAGATAGATAGATAGATAGATAGATAGATAGGTAGATAGGTAGATAGATAGATAGATAGATAGATAGATAGATAGATGTTTATGTGAATCATGGCAGAGCATTTTTCTTCCAGTGCCTGTTTAGGACATGTGTTCCTCAGTATCTTGCTTTGGAGACTGGCCCAGAATGAAGAAGCCAACTGTTTGCCATTTTGAGGTGAAGTTTCAATCACTCATGCCATTTGAAGTGTTAATGCTTAACCCTGAAGATGGACATATGAAACGGAGATCAAGTGGAGACTCAGACTTGAAGGCCAGAAGAACTGGAGAGCTTTGTCTATCAAGGGAAACTGAATGAAGAAGAACATGAATTTCAAGACGTGTTATAAACAGTGACCCCAGTGTTCACGACCAGTCTGAACTGAACATTTTAGCAGATTGCCGGGCAAAAATGGCTAAATTTGGCAACAACAAGGGTAAATTGTCTTGAGTGTGTATATACTACTCACCTTTCCAAGAAAGACTGAAGAAACACTACATTGTTTCAAAACAACTAAATTTGCTGGATGTTAGTCTATTTCTACTGTACTGTAAACTATCAGAGCTTTGTGGGTTACCTTGTGGGTTACCTTCTGATTACAAGGTGTAACCCTTAGAGCGACTAACCCTCCAACACTTCCAAGTTGGACAGGCTGCCAATTATTTTGGTTCATTTCTAGCTGTTTCCAGAAACATGGGATTTCTCCAGACTTTTTGTGCACCTGATGTATGTTTAGATCCTGGTGATTACGGAGTCAAGTGTAGAATCCATAGCACTGTATGGTTGAGTTTTTGTACGTGTTGCAGTTGTGAGATAAAGTTTGTGGACACTTTGAAATTTAATTTTATGGATTTCTGCATGAATGGCACCTAAACTGTGATCTGACTGTGATTTGTGAAGCCTTCAGGACCTTCTAGGCCGTTAGAGAACATTTCTGAGAGCTAAAAAAAAGACTGAAATTCTTGAAACGTCCCACAGAAAATGAGCCAATCAGAATTTTTTTCCTTCTGTGGTATCTAGGTAGATGTGAGCATGCTCTCCCACTGGTCAGGGGAGTGACTGTGAATATAATCAGGAGTCGAACCAGTGGGTGTGTGTCAGATGGTGAACAGCAGCCAGGACTCTTTACTGAAGGAGTCATTGTAGAAATGCTGCACACAAGTTTATATACATGTTCATATATCTGTTAAAAGCTTCACACACAACATAGGCATTTCATGTTTAAACTGGAACAGACAGAAAATGCTTTAGCTTGGTGATTAAATACTACTAGGATCCCATGGCATGCACTAATAGCCATGGGTCATCATCAAGAATAATGAAAAATACATTTTATTTAACAAAAAACACACAGCATTTCAGTGTGACTTATCTTCTTGAACATATTATCTTTAAAGACCTTGGGGTAGAAAAAAAAATGTTCCACAAGTCAGGAAAGTGGTTTTAATGTAGAAAGATTTGGCCCTCCATCATTTGGCCCTCCAAGGACCAGTACAGATCATGCTGTGGAATCCTCAACGTGGCAAACTGACTCTTTTTGGGTAAAAGTGAAGGATCTTCAGCATCTCTGGCACCTGATACCATATGTGTTTGGGGGTCTGATATAATAAATACAAGAGTGGTATTGGTGGTAAGATACCACTGCTCTCCAAAAAAAATGCCAGTGTCAAGTTTGCTAAAGACCTGGATGTCCTGCAGTATTGCTGGACCAACGTCCAACATCCAAATGATGGTGTTTTCACTCCCCTGGAGTACTTATTATAAGCTATATTATAAGCTAATTATCATGTATAAATGACTAGTTAATGTGTGACAGTGTTAAGTCAAGTTGCCAGAAGTTCATTGGTTTTAAAAGCAGCTGCTGAATGGATACAGCTCAGGATAATCCAGTGTACAGCATTAGTGATGGAACACAGTGGGCTTTAGTGATGTTTGTGAGGTGAATATGAGCTCATTCTGACACATCACTTACAGTGTGAACTGCAGGTTCATAGAGGGGCGCGGTCATTTAGTTTGTTAGAACAGCAGCATGGAGGGAAAGCTGATAACTCTGTTGCTTCACGACGTACACCAGGATGTTTTCTTTACAGCTGGTTGTTTTAAGAAAATGCTCATAGACTTAGCTTTTTTCTCAATATTCTCAGTATTATCACTAATGTATATTAATTGTTTAATCTCTAAAACAACGACAATCTTTGTAATGACTTTATAGATGAGGTCCTATTTTTGGAGCCATTTGTGCAGAAACCTGAACTTTTCTCATAGCTGTATCCCATGTGTGTCTGTGAGTGCGTGTATATACATATATGTGCGTGTGTGCTGAGAGGTGGATGGCCCAAAGACAAGAGAGCTGAAATAACGCTGTCGTTCTTTGTTTCAGATGTGAATAGTAGGAAGCTACAGAGCAGGCCGAATGACAAACTCTGGCTGGTCGAAAATTACATTCGAACTCAAGGAACTGGGCGTAACAGTGGTCCATCCCATATAGGCAATTTTTCCAAATACATACATATATATACATATAAACTGATTAAGTTACTCAGTAAGAGTTCCCTCACCAACACCATTCCAGTTTCACCATGCCATGTCACCCACCTCACCATCTCCCCCTAGCTGAGCAGGGAGAGTATGACAAGCGTGCACGGCACTGCACAGCAACTGAAGCGCGTTTCCATGCCGGGGATTCTCTTTAGAGAATCTCTTTTGCACTTCCAGATGATTCCACAGAAAAGAACAACAAAGCCAGATGTTTTATTTCTGATCTCTGTCATGGAAACCTGATGACGCTGAACCATCCCCCCCAACCCACCATCCACAATGATACTGTAGCACTGCATTGCATGTCCGCTTCCAAGGAGCTTACCAACAGCAGTGCTCCTACCATCCATTCTAATACGGACTTTAAGTACACCCACCCAGACTGACGTCAACAGGCTGGGTGGAAAAGCCCTACTAGAAGCTTATCCCAGGCTACCAGTGTAACCTACTTGACCTGAGTGCACGGCTAACCAAGCTAACCAATCAGTTCTAACCTCAAATGTAATTTGGTGCAAACTCTCGGTTTGTAAAGAATTTCAAATTTATAAATGACCATTTCCAGTATGTTGATTTGTATAACGAAGGCTGACACAACACCCCCCACACATTTGTCACCTTTCCTCATCAGCAAAAGTTTTTTCATGTGGTTCAGTTGTCAGAGTTTTTTGACAGATCTGAGTTTTATAGTGTCCAAAAAAAAAACCCTGAAAATTTACAATTTGAACACAAATTGAAGTTACTTCAGTTCTCTACCTTTGGGCTTCCGAGTGTGATTCGCAACCGTAAAGCAAGCATACCAGCAAAGGCGAACGGTTACGAGTGTGACTGTCCTTTTTTTCTTGAAAGCCACAGCAACTGAACCATCCCTTATGGAAAAAACGTGCAATGTTTTTTTTTCCCAACACATTCTGCGCAATACCCAGCCATCTGTTACAAGACCGCCACACTCCGCCGTGTCAATATATTTTAAACATCGAAGGTGCATGTTTAAATATATTGGAGTGTGGGATCGTTGCATATAATAAGCGAATATATTCTGACATATATTTTAGCTCCACATCTCAGTGCATACGGTCTTGCCATTGAGGTCCTCACTCCTTATCGCTCACCTGAACGGCGGGAAATGAGGGCGATAAGAGATTGACTGTGTTTCACGTCATTTCGGCTGTGGTTTCTGTCCCTGTCCATGTGAGCTCTTGTCTCTCGGCCTCATCCACACACTGAGGTGAAAGCTAACTAATGCTGTCTCTCTGCAGCACCATGTGGGCAGAACATCACCACAGAAGATGGTGCCATTGTGCCGCTGCCTCCCTGCAAGACTGGAGCATGGATCGTCCCTGCCATCATGGCCTGCTACCTGCTGGTGGCCAACATCCTCCTGGTGAACCTCCTCATCGCCGTCTTCAAGTACGACCTATTATCCAACTTGGTTGTCGTTGCCATTTTTTTTATTGTTGTAGGCTCTGGAAGGGAACATCTGAAACGTTCTAGGGAGGATCTCAACAAGAAGGACATGAGGGTGGTACATTAGCGGGGGCACACCGGGGGGGGGGGCGGGGTTTGGGGCCCTGTGAATCAGGGAGAGACTGGAGCACAACTTACATGTTGCTTTCTAATTTTATAAACAGCTGCAATGAAAGTATGGTAAATCAATGCAAATGTTATTAATTCAGTGAAAGGTGCCAAACATGCAAAAATAATCATTTATGTTTCATAATTAACCATAATTTTAAGCATGGCTGTTACTGCAGTTCCTAATATGTCCAGTAGGTGGCAACAGTGTGTTAATAGTCAAGCTGAAGCCCTGCTGCTGGCAAACTATTGCTGTGATAGAATCCATGTTGCAGGTCTTATTGTTGACAAGCTGCAGATTTTAGAAGTCATATGTTTTTGAGATAAAGAAATCGTTTTGTTTTTATTTTGGCTCGCTCAACATTTTATTATCTCGGAAAGTAATACACAAAGGTTGATTTCAGCTCAGTCACAGAAGGCTTGAGCTCTGTCATACTGCTCTCGGGCCAGAGTCGTTGGCTAGAGTAGCTAAAATTAACTTCGCCCCTGCACCAGGCTTGCATGCCTGAAGGCAGGAGGTAAAAGTAGATTTTGGGTAAACATTTTCTATTCAGTCTAAGTGGCACTGATATCTCTGTTTTTGACTTCAATGGTGAATTGTTTGCAACCATTTGTCTGTCTTCTTAGCAACACATTCTTCGAGGTGAAGTCCATCTCCAACCAGGTATGGAAGTTTCAGCGGTACCAGCTGATTATGACCTTCCATGAGCGTCCTGTTCTCCCTCCTCCCCTTATCATCTTCAGTCACATGACCATGGTCCTGAAGCACCTGTGCTGTCGCTGGAGGAAGCATGATGATGATGAACGGGACTTTGGATTAAGTGAGTGACTAGCCCTAACTTTTTGTTGATTTTTTTCATTTAAACAGACACTATAAACTGACCCTATTCAGTCAGCTAATTTTCAAGTCCTTCGAGAGTTGAATTAGGTGCACCAGAAATACTAAATGGCACAGAGTTAGTCTGTGCAAGAGAAAGAGATGTATATCCAGTAGGGATCAAGGTAGGTTTAGGACATAAATAATGATCTTGTGTTTTGATCCACCAGAGCTCTTCATCACAGAGGATGAACTGAAAAAAGTCCACGACTTTGAAGAGCAGTGTATCGAAGAGTACTTTCGAGAGAAAGACGACCGCTTCAACTCCTCCAACAACGAGAGGATCCGAGTGACGTCTGAAAGGTCGTTAGACCTCACACACAAAAACACAGATGAGCCATGCTCAAAGCGAATGCACGGAATGTCATTTTACTGGTTAACAGTTTCTGGCAGAGAACAAGGATGAGAGCTTGCTCCAGGCTGTAACAGTACATGCAGTCATGGTTTCAGAAATGTTTTGTTGATATCCTAAGTTAAATTGACACATCCTCTACAAGGAACTTAATTATGCTGTTTGTTTGCTTAGATTAATTTTGTGAAAAAAAAAACCTTAGCAAAACATATAATTTGACCTGGGGGACCGAAATTTTTTGATGTACACTAATTAAAGCTCAGGAAAGATCAGAAAACAGCCTTTAAAAGAGTCTATAACATCCCATATCTTTTTTCAAAAAATTGCTTTTGCAATTTCAGGTTTTTTAAATCCTTAATTGCATTTCATTGTCAGGGTGGAGAATATGGCCATGCGTCTAGAGGAAGTGAATGAGCGGGAGCACTTCATGAAGGCCTCCCTGCAGACGGTGGACATCCGGCTGGCCCAGATGGAGGAGCTGATCAGCCGCATGGCCACGGCACTGGAGAGGGTCACAGGCATGGACCGTGGCGAGGTGAACAAGGTTCGCTCCAGGACGTCGTCGGACTGCACCGACACCAACTACATCCTCCGGCAGAGCAGCTTCAACAGCCAGGAAGGGAATACCTACCGGCTGCAGGAGTCTCTGGAGCAAGGTGGTGAGGAGTCCATTTCACCAACCTCACCCACTGCACTGGCTCCAAGAGCAAGGAGCCACTCCTTCTATGTGGGCCACTCATTCAGGGACAGATGCGGGCCGGACCGCGCAGAGGGCTTCTTCAAGGAGCGCTCTTTGAGCCTGCACCGGGCCAACAGCTCACAGTCCGTAGCGTCAGGAGTCACCCAAAAAGAGTGCAAACCTGCCCCTCTGAACACTCTGTCAGTGCAACAGCAGCACCGGCCTTCATCCTGCATAGATATCTATGTGTCCGCGTCAGAGGAGGCCCAGCCCACAGAGAATTTCTTGGAACCAATCAGGACGGTTCCTCCACTTGCGCGAGACTCCTCACTCCATTCTGAGATCATGGAAGCGGTGATGTCAGGAGGACGGGACTACAGTGGAAGGGCGGGGGCAAGCGAAAGACAGTCAGACGGTACAGTCTTATTTGAAGACAGTGCCGCTGCTGACCTGTCGCTGTGCTCCGCCCATCTGCTGCCAGACTCCCTGCCCCCCTGGGACATCGAGCCGTCTCCTCCACCCTCAGCTGGCATCCTGGAACGTTCCAAGAGCAGTCGATTCCTGTCTGCGGCAGGGCCCCTGTTCCTGGACGAGCCTCCATTGGTGAAGTCCCACAGCCTGATGTTCACCCCACGCAGCTACTATGGGGGCATTGGGGTGCAGGTGAAGGCAGCCGAGTACACCAGCATCACGGACTGCATTGATACCCGCTGTGTCTCCACACCATACCCTGCACCTGAGCGATCTGACTCGCCTGGGGGCTCTTTCACCTTTGAGAAGCCCCAGGATATGAGCGCCTCTCACCCTGAGCGGGATGCCGAACTGAGCCATGCTGAATCTGACCCTGAGGAGCCCGCTGAGGGCACTGCCGATGCCAGCAAACCCTGTCCCAGTGTAGTGGGAGGGGGCGGTGTGGGAGTGGATTTGGGCTTGGGTTTGGCTCTTGGGCCCTTTTGCTCTCCAATCTCCAGACTGGAGCGAGCCAACAGCTGCTCCTCTTCAGAGGACTCCCATTCAAATGTCTACACCCGAAAGAGCTTCTCAATCAGTGAGCGCATGGACAAGGGCCGAGGGGCTTCCAGGAACCCCTTCCAGAGAAGCAAGTCTGGGGCCAGGCCTGAGGGCAAGACAGACACACTATCCCTGAGGAAGCTGTCCAAGCCATCGGCCTTCCAGAGCTTTGATGGCCGACACAACTACACGTGATGATGGCGGAAGCCAAGGGAAAGGCACGATTGACGTCGTAGATCTTCTGTAGTATGCGTAGGATGGAAAAAGAGGCTCTAACTTGTTTGATGTCCAAGGGCCCATCCATCAAGCAGTTAGCACCGTTTGGGTGAATTATGTGCTCTACATTGTAATGGTCTGTCATGGTTAGCACATTAGCGCACTATGACACCGTAGTACAAATCTGGATTTCCTTCAATTAGACCAACGTTGCTGATTGGCTCAAACTAGTTCCCAGCTCCTTCGAACTGTGTGATGTTCATTCCATCCTGTGGGTTCGGGTTGAAATAGAATAGGGGAACGTGCATTCATAACAATACGTGTCTAGCAGACTGTAGAGAAAGAGGACATTCCAGTTAGCTTCTAGATTAGTAAGCCATGTTTTAAACAGAACAAATTCCTTGCTCTCTCTACTTTATTCAACGTCCACCATGTCTTAATCTTTTGATTTTTACTAGCCATGTTTTAGTCATATTGACAGTCATATTTTTGATCCAAATCGAATCTAATCTTAAAGGGAAATATTTTTGAGTGTGGCAGGTGCGAGAAGAGACATTCAGAATTTTCTGTACATAAGAATCGTTTTTTGTTTCAGTATATCGTTCAAAGCGCGCTCACACATGCTTACGCACACACGCCTTCGCACTAATTCTACATATAAATGCACATATTTTCTCAGATATTGAATGTAGATTAAAGTGAGATTTTTATCATTGAGAGTATATGTGATATACATTATTATATACATTATGTACATTATATTGAACCCTCCAAACAAATGCTTTTAGGCCCTTATAGGGTGCTTTTTCCGATGTCGTCATTTCTCTTGGACGCTAGCCTGTCGAACCCACGGTCCAAATGGTCTCTATACCGAATCAGACCTGGCCTTCTGTTTGGCACTTTTATTTAGACCATTCTTGATCAGACGGACACTGCTGGGGTGTGGAACATCAGTAACATGATCTTATGGAGGTGAACACAAGAGGGCAGGATGTTCTCAGCCAAAAAAAGAGAGTAAATCAATGAATCAAAGAATCACACTTGCAGCTTGTTTTAGCTAAAAATGAAAGACTGATTTCTTTTTGTGTTTTTCTTCACAGACAAGTTTATTTATGTAGACTTGCTATGCAAGAAGCCAGGGCAGGTGTGGACAGGGAGTGGTTTTTTATGCACTTTAGAACAGGTATTGATTTCAGGTATGCACATTTCTAATCGAAACTTGCTAGCACACCATTTAGGGATGGCTGAGAGATCTGGGATTTAACAAACCGGCTGTTTTGTTGTAGTCGCTTTTCGGTTTTCCATTTTTAAGCACCGTTTTCCTTTGACGAGACAGCGGAAACAGTGCGTAGATACAGTTCTTTCTATTTCTTTGCATCTTTTTTTTTTACGTTTGATCAATATACGATATGATTATTAGGGTAATTGCATCTTTTTATTACATGTACATAGTTTCCAAGTTTTCCTGGTTGGTTGAATGATCCTTTATGGTGGCCAATTATTTCTATGCTTAAAGACAATTGTTGTGATTCATTTTGACGGACCTGAAAAGGCAAGATCTTCTTAAAGGGTCCATATCATCCATCCACTTGTCCATTCATCCATTTTTCATCCACTCAAAGAGTGAAAAGTGGAGAAACACCCTGGACAGGACACCAGTCCTCTGGGGGGCATTTAGTAACTCCATTCCGCCTGACATCCATGTCTTTGGACTGTGGGAGGACACTGGGAGGCCCCTGACCACCCTTGCTGTGAACTAGACCCAGGACCTCCTCACTGTGATGGTCCACCGCCATACTTCCCCCAGGTCCATATCATGGACAAACAAATTTGTTTCTTTAGTCCCCCAAAAGTAGAGCTTAATGTTGTAGGTAAAAAAAATACTATAAGCTGAAGCCTGGACTGCTTTTTGAATGAGGTGCAGGGCAACAAATCAGAACAGAGATCAGATTCATATATCCAGCTTTAAATTCGCCATGCCCATTCAAGCTGGAGTTGTAAGGAGCATTTCAGTCCGTAATGCTTTTTGAATAAGATAGGATATGGGCCCTTTAACATGTTTCCTTTTCAAGAACGTTGTCATTGCCATACTCGCAAAATTCACAATGTTCTTGATGTTGGACCGGTGAAAAGAGACGTCAAAGCCTTGAGAATCATAACATGTAGACAAGGGACTGGTAGCGTTAGAACTAAAATGCTGAAGCAATACATTAAAGGAAACTGTTGTGAGGTTCTATAGTTCGAAATGAAGCGATGTTAGGTCAGCGTCACGTCTGCCTCCACCACCTAACCTAGTTCTTTTGCCTTATTCATGTGCAATAGCACAATAGTGCTAAGAGATTTGAATATTTCATCACTGACATACGCCTCTGTATTGCAGGGTCATGGGGGGAGGGGGGGGGGATCTGTGTTGACAAAAGAAAACTTTAAAAATTACTCATTTTGTGCATATTCAGATCACTGTGGTTTTCATAGAGTTTTGATCACGTTCATACAACACCGACTTCACGACCCTTCGGAACCCTACCGGAGACACTACAGCTTTAAAAGAAGGGTAGATGTATATAGCCTGCTGTATTTTCCCACTAGGCTCACGTCTGGACCAGTTCCAACAGTGTAGTCGTTTCGCTACTGTCATTCAAATCAGACCAGGAAGGACCTCAGCGCTCTGTGATATAAGGTTGGTCCACACCTGAGACGAGTTAAAGCCAAGGAGTAATTCACTCAGCACTGTGGGCCTCGCGGGCATCCCGGTCAGAGTAACAGGGCCTCGGGCCTACCCCAAGGTTTCCGTACCCGTCCTGCAAGCGTCGCCGTGGTTATGAGAGATTATGAGCTGAAGGTTTCTGCCGAAAAAAATGACCTACCTAGCGTTGTGCCAAAACAATATGAGGAAATTTCATGTACAGTATTTTCTTAATATTTTCCTATACTGTAGCATACAGGTGTGTGAATTACACTTCCCCTATTTAAGTCCACAACCGCCCCCAAATCCTCCCCCCCAACACCCATGACCCCCCATCCCCCATCCCCCATCCCTTTCCTTATTCTTTTTTTTTATTTATTTGTGAGCACTTGTATGCTAATGAGTCCGAGCACACGTTTTTTCCGCAATAATATCGTAGTTTTATCTGAAGGGGTCATAGTTGATTTAGTGTCAAAAAGAGAAAAAAAAATGCATGTTCTTCCACAGGATGTGAAGCGAAATCTGGGAAAAAGGAGAGAAAGAAGGGTGAGGGCCAAGGCGTGTCTTGCCCTCTCACCGTAGCTGGTTGAGTATTTGGATGCAAATACAAATTGTTCTTTATTCTTTAATATTCCTTCATGTGAATAGGATGTTTGGCATGTATTATTGAATAAATTAATATTTAAGTGATGTATTTGTGGGTTTTTTCTTCTTCATTTTTTAATTTTGTCTACAAGAATATATTAATTTTATGCTAATTTCATGCCCATTTTTTGCTTTAATAATTATACATATATAAATTATACACATATGAAAAGTAAAGTAAATAAAATATTAACATATATATAAAAAAAACATATGCACACACGTGTGTGTGGGTGTATATGTGTGTGTGTGTGTGTCTACTTTATATATGTAAATATATTTTATTTATTTTATATTACTTAATAATTTCTCTAAATAATTAATAGAAATATTAATATATATATATATATATAGAGAGAGAGAGAGAGAGAGAGAGAGAAAGAAAGAGAGAGAGAGAGAGAGAGTTTTAAATATGTATGTAAACATACATAAAAAAGGAATAGGGTTAGGGTTATGTATGTATATATGTATGTAGATAAATAAATTTTTAAATATTTTTCTGCGCTAGGATTGGTTAAAGTATTGACTGCTTGCTCTACTAGCCAATCGTTTCGCAGAACGCAGAATATTGCCCAATCACAGCATAGAGGAGGCGTGGCTTATTTGAATACGCGTGGGAAGTAGTGTATCGACAGGGGGCGCGCGAGATCCCGTTTCAGTTTCAGTCAAGGGGAACATTCTGTTCCTCACACTCACTCACACACACACACACACACACACACCAAAACAACCCCCGGCCGGCTTCATAATGTCAGCTCAAAACACACCCACACTGACTTCAGAGTGAAAACAGGGTGGTTTGTGGGTTTTTTCTGATAAATGTCTTAAATCTTCCCTTTTTCTTATCTCTCAGGGTCTCTGCTGCTTCGTTTAAGGTGGAGAACCCTAAAAACACACTGAAATAACAGCTCTAAACTAAAAAAGGCCCGGTCAGAGGAGAAAATGAGGGCTGGGAAACATGTTAACAGGCTTTAAACTGAGGAGAAGTGGGGAGAAGGACAAAGAAAAAAGTACATTTTAAACATTTTTTCCCTCACATTGGCTTAAAAGTAGGTCAGGAGAACATACTAGGGCACTACAAGTCTGGGACTGGTTTAGACTGAGGGCTCTCTCATGGTAAACATGACCCCATGGCCTCATTGCTGCTGTGTATGTAAGTCACGGAGCTCCAACTCTGAGAACCTCTGGCTACATCCAGCCCAGCACAGGCCTGAGGCTCTTAACAGCTTTTCTCTTTTATTTATAGCTTAAAGACCCACTAATGTTACTCATTTTGACTCTTCTTTAATGTAACATGGCTATTAATAGTAATACACAATATGGACAAAAGTATTGGGACACCCGACCCTTCCACCAACAGGGACTTTAATGACATTGCAGCTATAACAGCTTCCACTCTTCTTGGAAGGCTTTCCACAAGATTTTGGAGTTTCTGTGGGAATTTGTGTCC
>JBBPCZ010000042.1:1611952-1625780 GCA_037974445.1 Brycinus macrolepidotus | reverse complement strand
CTCATAAATGCTCTACAGAATGAATGGGCACAAATTCCCACAGAAACTCCAAAATCTTGTGGAAAGCCTTCCAAGAATACTGGTGACCTGGTGCTTAGGTATTTGCCCCTGCGATCAGAAGGTCATGGGTTGGAATCCCAGGACTGCTAGTGGCACCACTGAGGTACCCTTGAGCGAGGCGCGAATTGTTGGTGGCTGCCCACTGCTTCACTTGGTGAATGGGTTAAATGCAGAGAGAATTTCACACTGTTCACATTGTATGGTCTGCTGTGGTGTGTTCATGCAGGACTATAAGGCGCCTCTTTACTTTAAAGTCCCTGTTGGTGTAATGGTCAGGCGTCCCAATACTTTTGTTCATATAGTGTAGAAGTGAGACACACCAGTGGGGGACAAAACTGCATATTTCATTTGCATCCAAGTAATACAGCAGGCTAGTATGCCAAAACCAGTGATAGTGCTTTTAGAAATATTCTACAGAAAAAAAGGGTAAATCTGTGTGATTTCAAGTCAAACCAATGGGGGACATTAATAAAAATGTATATATAGGCTGTCGTATTACTCTTAGACAAACTGTCCAGTTAATGTTGTGCCCTGAAGAAATTTACCATATTTTACTTCACATTAGGCCTATAACTGTATGCCTTCCTAATATCTGGGGCTGTATGGTTTTATCCCTCATGTTTACTTGGTATAATCTGTTTTTTTAAGCATATGTATGTGTATATATATATATATATAGTAGACAATTGTAGACAATAGTTAAGATGCGCTACTTGTTGCTGTAGGCTCATTATGAAGGCCCTTGATTTTTTTTCTTCTCCTCCGCAGGGTGATCTTCCTGCCAGAATGCTGCACAAGTGGGTAAAGGAAACTGGATGCCTGGATTGATGGCAGCGTTAGCGGTGTTGCGTCACGCCAGCAGTAGTCCTCTGCTATGGGGCTGGGCACCTGTTCTCTTTGTCCTGCTGGGCTCAGTGTTGGTCCTGCTGCTCCCTCTAGTGGGTATCGAGGAGCAATGCTGTGCCTCACACAAGGGCATCTCCCTGTTGCGCTGTCAACTATGGGGCAACACCCACCGCCCTCGGGGCCACTCCACCAGCCTAACCGTGCCCTTCACAGCCCTTGAGCTCCTGCCACAGAAGCCAAAGCCCAGCAAAGGTAGGATGGAGGCACAACACTGAATCATTCCTTTACCACTGCTGTTCCCAGTACATACCGTGGAGCATCGTAGCCATGTACTGTTTCATTTTTCCTGTTCTAAAAGATTATTTTACTCCTTATGCAAATTATAAAGTCCTTCATGAGTTAATTCTCATGAATTTTACAGACTATTCATATAGTGAGTATAACGAGTACTCTGTAAAATGCACGTTGCACTTTACACAACACACAACGCTCCTGTTTGAACAGGAATCGGAAAGGTTCTTTGAACAATTCTATAGAAGAACCATGTAAAGGGATTTGTGCACATGAACCATTTCTGTTACATAAAGTTTTTTTAACTAATTTGTAGGGGTTTTTTTTTCTAGAACCTTGACATTATGTGAAGGTTCTTCAGACTTTCATCATACTGCAAAAATGGTAAAGAAAGATTCTCTATGTAACAAAAGGAATCAAAAAAAGGTTTTTCTACGCCATCATGGAAACTATTTTTGGCACCTTTTGCTTTTAACTGTCATTCAAAAAGATGTTACTTTTTCTTAAATGGTATTTTTTGTTTCTGTAACACCACTGACAAAAAATGTTGGGACAAAATTCATCAAAATAAAACTACATATATTAAATAGACATACTGAAAAATAAAAATAATTTTTAATGCGGTTCTACTTATTTCAATTGAAAAACAAGCATAAAAATAGATACCCTCAGCATTTGTGAAGCCACTGCTGTGACATGCTGAATTCAAGTGTGATGGCAAAATGTGAAAAGAAGGTAGAAAAGAGCCTGTCATGGTTTTCTGTTTTAACAGAGACACAGTTGGAAGCGAAGGCGGCCCTCCAGCAGGCCCTGGAGATGAAGAAACAGGGGAAAAGGGAGAAGGCCCACAGACTACTCATCCATGCGCTTAACATGAACCCTGACTTTGTGGATGCCCTAACAGAGTTGGGGAGCATTTTAGAAGAGGAGAAGGACGTGGTTCAGGCTGACCACCTCTACAGCAAAGCGCTTGCCATTTCGCCATGCAACCAGAGGGCCCTCGTGAGCCGGGACCGCACGCTCCCCCTTGTGGAGGAAATCGATCAGCGGCACTTTGGCATCATTGATGGTAAAGTGCGGCGCCTCATGTCCATCCCGAAGGGCAACTCGGCGCTGCGACGAATCATGGAAGAGACATACTACCACCACATCTATCACACAGTGGCCATCGAGGGCAACACGCTCACGCTGTCTGAGATTCGCCACATCATTGAGACACGCTACGCTGTGCCGGGCAAGAGCCTGCAGGAGCAGAACGAGGCCATTGGTGTGGATGCTGCAATGAAGTACATCAATACGACGTTGCTGTCCCGCACTGGCGCCATCACAATCAACAACATCCTAGAGATCCATCGTCGCGTGCTAGGATACGTTGACCCGGTGGAAGCAGGCCGCTTCAGAACTAACCAGGTGTTCGTGGGACACCACATTCCGCCTCATCCCAACGATCTAGACCGTCACATGCAGGAGCTGGTGCAGTGGCTGAACTCTGAAGAGGCACTTAACCTGCACCCGGTGGAGTTCGCAGCTCTGGCGCACTACAAGCTGGTCTACGTGCACCCGTTTGTGGACGGGAACGGACGGACATCACGGCTCCTGATGAACCTGGTGTTGATGCAGGCCAGCTATCCTCCAATCACCATCCGGAAAGAACAGAGGGCGGAGTATTACACAGCCTTGGACACGGCGAATGAGGGCGACGTGAGACCGTTTATACGCTTTATCGCAAAGTGCACAGAGATGACGCTGGACACGTTGCTCATAGCTACTACTGAGCACGCAGTCGGGCTGCCGGGCGCAAGCAGTCAGGCCTGTCCGAACTGTAAGCAGACTATACCTGCGCATAACTGAACTGGGCTGAGATTTCCCAAATCTCGCTAGCGCAAAGATCACAAGATGGTCACTTGAGACAGATTCTAATAGGTAATATTCCAGTGTTTTGGGGAAAACTGAACCATGCTTTTCATGAAGGTCTGTTGAGGGTCCAAGCTTTTGTTACAGCCATTCGCTCATTCATCTGATTAGAGCCCTCAGGCCCCTCCCCCCATATCTTGCTCCGTTTGTAGGAATTTGAAGTTAGTTTAGAGCAAAAAAAAAATGGACCATGTGTTCTGAGGACTGGTTTACAGACCACTGGGTTATTCATCATTTAATCAGTTGAGTCAGATGCTACTCTTTAGTAAGAGGCCTGTTCTCAGTTCAGTTGGCAGCAAATAAGTACTGCAAGATTCCCTGAAGAATCTAATAAAAAATTAAGTCTTGCTAAGGCAATGTTTATGTAATTAATGCTTTTATATTTTTAATGAATAATCAAAGCTAATGTAGTGTGCATCCTTAGACTAATGAGAGCAGAGGCTGTTGTTACTTGCAGCCCGGTGATTCCAGCACCGCACCAATGGAAATGCACCTTGTGACTGAGGACCACTAGGAAGGAATACGCACAAATCCACAAGCCCAAACTGAAGTACCACTGAAGCACCATTCTGAGCCTGAACCATCATCATGCATTGCTTTTGCAGTGGTCTACAATATGAATAGTTTTTGTTCTGACTTCGGCTTGTTGGGTCATAAATATCTCTTGAAAAGGACTTTATATCTGGTTTCATTTGTCTTCTAAGAATTCTCTAGATTTTCAGAAGCATAATTTTTATTCTGAACCCAAAGGGGAGGCAAGTCAAATCATCAGCTCATTACTTGCCATTGTTAATGGAATCATGAAGCGGTTTGCTGATGTACATTTCAGTTTAGTAAATGAAGCAAGTAACCCTTACATATTTTCAGTAACTGGTTTACAAATGTTTATGAAGGGTCATATAACAGTGATTCATTCTGGACTGTAGTTTTGACTGGAAATGCTTTAATTTTTGCCAGTGGCATTCATGATTAACATCCTTTTTTAGGCCAACTATACCTAACCATAATTTATGCTAATGAATGCTAAACACTTACTGGCTGGTTTCCCAGATCCCGATTACGCCTAAACTTAATCTAAAATGACTTTTCAGTGGCGAAGCACCATTGGCTTAATCCGTATCTGTGAAACCAGCACCAGCTGTGGAACTAGACTTATTTTGCTTAAATTAAATTTCACTTTTCTTGAGGGGTTTTAAATCTAAATGCTCTTTACCACCTCTGTTCTAAGTATTTGTTCAGCATTTTGTTCAGTGTTGCTTGTTCAGTGTCTGCTATACAGAGAATGAACAATATGTTAATAATTTGAGTCCACAAGGTTTTATGTCCATCAGACATGGCAAAAAGTGTAATTTTTTAAAAGAAACCAGTCCGTGCCACCATATATATCCACCATCAAGCTACCCTAACTGTAGTTAAAGGATTGCTCCACCCAAGAAGTGCTAATGTTGCTGAAGCTGTATGGAATCTAGCTCCAGTTCCAGCTGCATTAAAATCATGTTAACCTAATATTAATTGTTGATCCATGGGTAGCTGCATTAAAACATTACTTTGAAGGGGAATTTCACTATTTCTTCAGAAATTCAGTGGTTGAGATGTTTCATAAAGAAACCTACCGACTCATTTCTTTACAGTGATGGTGAATGGAACCAGGGGTCACAATACCTACTAGGGGTGGGCAATTCAAGCAAAAATCTTCCCTCAATTATTGTTAATGTCTCAGGCCTTGTATTCGTCATTTTGTGTAATAAATGGGTCTTTTTTTTTTTTTTTAAACATTAGACAATTCGGATACCTGGTTCCCATCACTACCACTCTGAACATTACTAAGTTGTAATTTACTCTAGAATGAAACATTTCACACCAAACAACTCTAAATCACCTTGTTTGAACCTTAGTGGCTCAATCATGGAGAAATTTTGATGGAACACCCCTCACGACCTTAGGGTGGAAGGCCTGTTGGTTCTTTAATGAAATTACATTTCATTCAACCTGCGATACCATGGTATCACTGTGTGCCTCATGTTCCGAGTTTGCACCAATAAGCACTTTCATTTTGTGTATTTAAAGGACAGCTTATTTATTGATACATGGAGTTTTTATTACTGTGTGGTAAAGATTTATTAAATTATTGAGAGCAGTGCTTTTGTTGTGTCTTTATTTTAATAGCAATTTTTTGTTGATGCTGGTAAAATGAAAAATGAGTTGTTTTAATCAAATTAAAGTTCTCTGAGTTGTTTAGTGAAGTGTTAAATGTCTCCTAGTGATGGCTTTAGGCTTAAAAGGTAGTTAACTATACCAACAGAAAGGTGGAGTTATGGAGAGGTTTCTGCTCAGTGTATTAATGGGGAATTCCATGGATTTTTCAATATTGTTTTTGCATAATTTAGTTGTTGGGATGTAAACAAACTCATTCAGAGTGGTTTGATATAAACACTCTGGTTCAGAGTATTTTTTTTTAACGTAGTGATGTAAAAAGAATTTCTTTACGGACTACTTTGCTGAAGCATTCAGGCAGCAAATTCATAACCATTTCATGTAATAAATTTTGGAGAGGGAGCCGTCTGGTTCCATTCACCACCACTTTGAACAAGTCCTACTCTCAAGTTCCTCTAAAACTGCATTTCATGCCAAACCACTCAAATGGCAGTTTACGTCTTAATCATCTAATTCTGCAAATTTGAAAAGAAACTGATGCAATTTCACCGTAAATAATATATGTACGTATTACGCAACAAGCATTGTGTTGGAACAACCACATTTTAATTGCTTTGATAAACAATTTAGGCCTTAAACAATGAAGGGAAAACAGGAAAAAATACAATGATACAATTTTTGAGTGACAAAACATATCTGGTAAACTCTGAACAATAAAATGAAAAGAAAAAAAAAAAAAGAAAAAAAAAAGAATAATACCCTTCAGAACAACAAGGACTCAACAAGTTTGGTAAATAATATCCGAACTATACCACTAAATCCCATCGCAAATAAAAATAAGGAGGACCAAGAAAATAAACCTCGACGTCTACACCGAATAATACCACATTTTCTTTTTTTTTTTTCTTTTCTTTTTTAAAGATGTTGAACGAGACATCGCAAACAGCACGTTTTCTTTTCTCTGTACTATTTTAGGCCACTGTGGTGATCATAAGCAAATACGTAGAAGCTACTGTTCCTTCGGATCGAAATATACAAACGCTTTACAAAACTATGGCCAACCACCGAGGGAGGTGAACACTCAAGCACTCCAGAAAAGGAACTGGCAGACGAGATCGTTACAGTGACCATGGTTTGGAGAAGTTCTAAAAAATACACTTTCGACGGATTTTATAGAAATGCTTCCTTCGTTCTCATCCAAAATAATTGTGTCTCCAAATGTTAAATGTGGATGTGTATATACAGTACAGTATAGGGAATGGGTTCATTCAGGCAGACTAATGTGGAAGGTCCTAGCAATAAACAGCTGCATAGATTCTTAAAACACAACGGCCAGTTCCATGGAATAAAGTCCAAGGCAATGTTCCAGCCAAAACATCAACAACCCTCCCTCCTGAATCTCTACCATCCTGCACAGTTTAGTCCAACATACCCAACACTAGTGCATGTGCTCCAGCCATTCAAGAACCTGGCTGGATTAGAGGAAGGCAGATCCTCCAGGACCTCCGGGGTTGCCGTAGACCTGGCTCAACCCCAGCCCTAAGAATTCACTCACTTCTAGAACCAAATCTTCAGGTTCTAGATCGGTGCAGTCTGGCTAACGGAACAGGAACACCAGCCTTGTTCGCAGTGTAGCCGTCGTCCTCTGGCCACGGAATACTGAGACCAACAGGGTAAGGCAGGTTCGCAAGCTACGGGTCAGCCGTCAGGGAATGTGGTCAAGCCTTGTGAGATAAATGGAGGCTTGTGAGATACAAAGAGGTTCTTGTAAAACTGTTTTCTGTCTCACGAACGAAAGCGCCGGGATCTCGATAAAACGCAACGACGATGCGGTGGGTTGCCTGCTGGATTTTGACAGCTGACAAAACCATTCTAACTACATTATTTCCTTTTTTTTTTTTTCGTGAAGTTATCCATGATGACGTGAAATCTAGAACAAGCACGACAGAATGAGCATCCCAGGGTTCCAGTACTGCAAATAAATTATTTTTACAAATGCAGTTCGGTTTTTCTCCTTCGTCTTGCCTCGAACGGAAGGCAAACGGTGTGCGTTGGCTGACCGAAGCAGTCTATAGATAAAATAATGAGTATATTGATGCCGAATATGTAGGAAAAAAAAAAAAGGACTATTTTCTCCTTTATAATACATTACACTTTCATAGTAAATATCAAGTTCTTGCATATACCTCATTTAAAACAAAACAACCATGTGAACCATGTTGACATCTTGTTAAAAAAAGACTCTTCAGTCTTCCCCCCCCCCCCCCCTCCACTCAACTCCCAAAACAACCAACCCCCCCACCAAAAACACACACACACACACAAACGACCCACTCATTTCTATTGACACGGTGTTAAAATCTTATATGTATAGGTTTTTGTTTTTTTGGGTGGGGGGGGTAGGGTTTCTTATATTTACAGGTAAAGAAATTAAAACGCTATCGTTTCCTCCTCCCGACTGTAATCAGGAAACAGAATGGCTTCCGACACAAGGCAGGTTGAATTTATCGTGTTCAGGCAGCTTCACTTCTTCAGGACCATTCTCGCAAAGTCCTCGTTGGACATGGATTTGCAGCCGGTGTCCAGAGCCTGCCCATCACTCATACCGTCCTGCTGTTTGGCCGCCGTTCCGTTCTCCGCTTTGGCCGCTGGGGTGTTCTGACGGTGCAGGGAGCGCGGGAGTAACGAGATTTGCGTCCGTCCTTTACCTCGACTGAAATCAGATCATAAAGACTGTATCAGCACGGATAAGCTGATCAGCAATCCCCAAACTGTGCAGCAACAGGGCTAGCACTGAGTTTACCAGGTCAAGGTACTTAATGTGTTATATATGTTTGTCCATCTAACAGTTTCTGATAGTTATTTCACAGTATAGTGACCTCCTTCCCCCATCCAACCCCCGACCGAAACCTAGTAGAAAACAACGAGCTTATCTGTGTAGGTTAACAGAGGCTTATTAAACTATCAATGATCACATCTAACAACTAAAGTACATATCAAATATTTTTAATGGCAAAACAGAACTGAACAATAAGTAGGTAAGCCTGTCATCACTGCATTCTTTTTAAAACATTTTTAACTGTTTTTATCTAAAATTATCCTTAAAATCCAAACTGGGGTGAAGATTTAAAACTATTATCATATACAGACAAACCAAAGTGTGCTAAACTCCTCCTAGACTAAACACTTATTGCGGTTGTTTCAATCCAGCATTTGCTTTTACAGTCATAAACAGAGCCTGGTGAAAGCCTGATTCCAGTGAGGTCTGAGCATGTGTCTGACCCTTCTGTGTTTCAGACCCCTCTTGTTGAAGACTTTGCCTCTAATGACTTGATTTTGTGTTGCTGTCCTTCAGCTACTCTGCTGTGGACAAGTGCGTGTGAGGCTACTGTCGCTACACATCAGCAGTAAGCTTTTGTGCTGTTTGTCAGTTATCCAAACGTTGCAGTCTCAAGCAAGTTCTGCTCTTGTTTGTGGCATAAAGAAATAACTTTAGATTAAAAAACTCATACCTTATGATGAATACACCTTACACCTTACATTCAGAGTGGAGAAATGTGTTTGTGTGTGGGTAATTGCTTGATGTGTTTGTACACCATTCATTAATGTGGCCCTTTTTCTGTCTGCATCTCCAACCTAGTCATGTGGATGCACTGAAACGGTCACAGCGGAGGCAGTGCTGTACTCACGCTCCCTGCAGCTGCCGAGGCACCATGGCTCCTAGCGCACCGCTGGCTGCCGGTCTGACCTCTGTCTTCCTGGCCGGTGGGTTGCTAATGGCGACGGAGAGAGTATAATTCTCCATCTTTGTCCGATCCATCTTCAGCACGGCCTGGGCCGCCTGCGCCTCGTTCTCAAACTCCACGTACGCCAAGCCCTGCAGGAACGACAATACAGTTGGAGAGTTAGACTGACTGGTTAAAGAAATTACATAATGACTCTACCAAACCCACTTGTGTGATTTTAATACACTTTAGGTCCCCTGAGCTTTTAAACTAGGGGGAACCAGTGAGCTGGAATACAGTACAAGGTACTGTTGTTGAAGAATGATGAAATATTACAGTTATGAATATAAAAGAAGGGGCTGAAGGGATGGGTTTGGGTATCCAAACTTCTTGTTGACCAATAGTGTGAAAAAAGTGGGGAATATTTAGACTAGCTAACTTGCCAACATTAAGTAAGTTCAGTGAGTACTCTGCAAGTATGAAACTGGGTAACGAGACAATCAATCAAAAATGGCATAAGAGATTAATAATGCTGGGATGTTGTTTGCTTGAGCACGTGCAGAGCATGAATGACCTTAGATCTGCCAGAGCGATTGGTAACCAGACGGACAGCTTTGACTGTTCCATGCTCCTTGCACATCTCCTCCAGCTTCTCCTGAGAGCAGGTGAAGGGCAGTCCCGAGATGAAGATTTTATGCTTCTCCATTGATGTGTTGTATTTGAAGACCTGTCAGAAAAAGACATGCAAAGATTAGATAATGATCAGTTGTCCTGCAAGCCAAAAACAAGAGCATGAGGAAGAACCACTGAGAGGAACCAAGACTCAAAAGAAGACACTCTCTAAGAGAAATGGAAGAACCACTGAAAGGAACCAAGAGGAAGAAACACTGAGAAATTATTACTGATGTTTCTAGTACCCTCATTAAGTCATGATTTTAAGGGCAATATAAATAAATGTTAAAAATCTACAATATGTAAGTAAATAAATATACATAAAATCTAACAGAATGCCAGTCAGATTTTCTTTGTGTGAATGTGCCAGTAACATTCTACAACCATCAGTGTCACTGCTGTGCTGAGAATGAGGGCCCAAAAAATACTCGCCCACTGATGGCACTGTAAGGGTCCTGACCATTGATGAATGGGGTAAATGGGGTCATCAAATGATGCACATAAATAGATTACTGTAAACTATAAAGTGCATCTATATAGTCAATGGAGTTGATAAAATGGGCAACAAGGCAGGCGTACCCAATGAATTGGCTCATCAGTGTATAACAAGAAGAAATAATTTAAAGCATGGTATATACCTTGAAGTCAGGATTTTTGCTTTTATCCACACAAGGAGACACAAACATTGGCCTTCCTTCCACTTCCTGTCTGTCCAGCTTCAACGCTTCCTGGGCAGCCAGCTCGTCCTCAAACTGCACATAGCAGTAGCCCCTAAACGTTCCCTTGGGGGTAAACACGGCCCGCACCTCCACTATGCTCCCACAGGCCTCAAACACGGCCTTCATCTTGCCCTCAGGGTCCTCCATATTAAAGGCTAAATTACTAACAAACACACTGTTGGAGTCTTTGCGCTGATCCAGCTTTGCATCCGGCACTTTGTGGATCGTGACCGTGGTCTCTGGTGCCGCCTGCTGGTTCTTCCTCGCAGCTGGAGGCTCCGTTTTGCGTGGTGCATGCGCACGGCGCCCAAACAAGCCACTCTCCGTCTCCATCTGTTCCTCTGAAGCCTCTGGGCTAAAATATCCCTCACCTCGGTGTCTCTTATGCACTACTTCTGAAAACGAATACACACACAAAACATTTTTTGTTCTTAATTGATGCACTGAAACTACCAAAATGTCCAAAGCGAGTTTCCAGTGTTCTAGGGTAATTTAGTCTTCTTAGCTTTTTGTAACATTGTATAAATTATATGAATGTGTTTTCTTTATGTATTTTACTTTTCTAAAAGAAACCTAACTGAAAAAAATATACGTATCGTCACTGACTAGTTTTAACGTGCAGGTAGGAGCAACCTCACACCACCAAAAGGAAAGGAAGGGGACAGAGGAAGGAAGGAATTTTCAGTTTGCTGTTGTAACATTAACTACTATTTAAAATGCACAATAAATCAGGTATTATGTAAATAATGTCTGAGATTTAGGTGTATTTAGTAGTGTGCAACTGAAACCATACACATATATAAGAGAAGGTTTGTTCTATGGCAACTCCACTCTTACCTGTTTCATCTCCCCACTCATCTCCACCTTCGTCCTCTGCCTTCCTCTTGTCTCCAGTCCTGTTCGTTTTCTGGCTCTTTTTCTGGGCTTTCTTGTCAGCCTTGGTTTTCCGGCGCTGTTCGGCTCTCTCCTCCTCCTGCCTTGCCAGCTGAGCCTCCTTCTCCGCCGCCTGTGGGAAAACACTGTATTAGATCCGGCATGGAAAGCATGAAGATGACATTAAATTACATGAAATACTTGAGCTGCACCATGAGTTCTTAATGGGTATGAAACTAAGAACCTGTTTTAGACCTTTTTGACTCATTATTTCTGAACATTTCCATTTCTGCGTATTGGCGGGAAGGTCTAGCTAGCAAAATGGTGGTGTAAATTGGGCTAAGTTTAACCCATAGAATTATACAGGCTGGTTTTGTTACTGTGGCTTATAACTGATCTATGTAAATGAGCTGTTCTCAATGGTTGCCCTGTATTGTGTCTCTTTCGAAAACAGTGTGAATGGGTGGCCTGATTTGCTGTAGGCTGAAAAGACTAATATATGTAAATATATTGGGTTTTGTGACATCACAAAAACAATACATTTAAAATAATGATTCTGCAGCTTAAATTCTTATATGGACAACTGTGTGAATTTTTGCATCACTGTCCTGATGCTGCTTTCAACCACAACACTGATTTAAAGCTTACTGATGGCAGCTTCAGCTTAAAACACATGAAGCTGAAGCTCATTAATCCCAATAACATTCTTTATTGAAGTTGCAGTTTTGCAGTCCCTCCTTCGGTAAAACACTGAATTTGAAACCTGTCTCGAGTATTACTGGATGAACCTGTCAGTCTATTAACTGGGCGCCTCAAACACTTGCCCAAGAAATGAGCTTTACAACATGGGTGTAGCTGCTGCCTTAGTCTAGCTAACTGTTTTGAAATGTATTGTGAAGCAGAGTATCCAAAGCTGTCTAGTTAGCTTTTTAATGTTGATTAACTAAAGTCTGTTTTCCGCAGCAAGGTACCGGCTCGATTCTGCTTGCTTTTTGGTACCAGGAGTTTTTAACTGCAGTTAGTACCCCTTCAGCGTAGCCGATGCCACTGCAAGAAACTGTCATGACGTGCTCTTCAATGAGACAAACCCATTAGAATACGAATGAATGGTGTCGCTGTTTCTTGGTATTTAGTAACAACTCTCTTTGACCAGTCAGCAGTCTGCAGTGGTTTCGTGTAACATTTTGGTTCCTACTCAGCTCACTTGGAACTACGACAGAGTAGGTACAAAAACCAGTAAGGGGTACCAGGTACTAGATTTGCCTAAACAGGCGAGCAGAGCTGCTAGCATGCAGTGGAAAAGCGACACATCATGAGCGTCCTGCAACAGAGTCAGAGTAAAATGAACCAAAGATAAAATTCAATATGATAGGACTGACCTTTTTATCAAAAAATTAAACTAATTAAAAAGGAAGTATAAACACAAAACAGTGAAGGAACATAAACATCACCTATCCCACAACCAGAGGCTCTCAGGTCTGGCAGCACCATGTTCTTGCTAACTTTTCCCTGAAAGATAGTACTCAATGTCTTCCCTTCTTTCTCTTAATTGTGTATGGTATATCAGTAACATAGACGTGGCTATGTCCCGCTCTAGTAAAGAGAGAAGACGGAGAGAGATCCAGGACAGGATGGCTCATACAGTCCGCCCCGGTCAACTCCTCTTATTTCAATTAGCTTAATAGAGCGGCTTGAGGCGTTCTGTGTACACTAGTTTAGACTGCTGTAGAAAAAGAGGGGCTAAAACGGCACCAGTGAGTAAATATAATGTGAAATTCCAGTGCTAGACAACAATCTCCAGAAAGACAGCAAATGTAACAAATGTTGGTATAAATTTTTTAAAGTAAGTGCCCTCTCTCTTGTAATGGTCTGAGAGGGGGCCCACTTTAAAGTAGATGAAAAGCTACAGTAATGGTGGAATCTTGCCTTCGCTCTCTGCTCGTTCACTCGATTCAGCCTGGACTCTGTCTTCTGAACAGCAGCGTCCCAGTCCTCCAGAGAGCCTGACGGGGATTAAAAACAGTCAATCAAACACAGAAAGAGAAAAAATAAATAAATAAATAAATAATAAAAAAATAAACCCTTCTGAATGCCACGTTAGAGTCAATACTGTGCTCAGAATGATCCACTCCAATAATACCTGCTCCCTGGTGGTCTACTCCAATAATACCTGCTCCCTGGTGGACTACCAAATGATAAAGAAACAGATGGACTACAGTCTGTAACTGTAAACTATGACGTGCACCTATATGGTCAGTGGAGCTGATAAAGTGGATGATGAGTGTAGATACATGCCTAATGCCTATTAAAGTGGCTTCTCTGTGTATACACACCATGTGGACACCCACAGGTTTAATCAGGCTGAAAATCCTTTTCAACCTGTTAGAAGGATGAGACCAGTTGGCCTGTAATAAGAAGCTGAAGTAGAACTTACCCTCCACCCTCTCGAAGGTGAGAAGGACTTCACACACATGCTCTGGGTAATCAGACGTGCACTGCACTGCCCGGTGTAGAGCTTTCCTACAATGTACAGCATCTCCATAAGACCTGAGTACACACACACACACACACACA
>JBBPCZ010000042.1:1588832-1603188 GCA_037974445.1 Brycinus macrolepidotus | reverse complement strand
ACTGGGGCACAGTCATGCTGGAATAGAAAAGGTTCTTCCCCAAACTGTGTCCACAAAGTTGGAAGCATGGCGTTGTCGAAAATGTCTTAGTCTGCTACAGTATCAAGATTAAGGCCCTTCACTGGAAGTAAGGGGCCTAGCCCAAACTCTGAAAAACAGGTGTGTCCCAATACTTTTGTCCACATAGTGCAGGTTGGCAGGTTGCTGCTGTGTGCCTAAAGACTTTGAGACATTTTCATGCTTCAGGGATACTGAAGAGCTGATATCACTGTATTTCAGCTGAGCTGTTCAAACGTCTGGTTCTATTCACCACCACTATGAACAGTTCTGACTCAGGAGGATCCTCTAAAACAGAGAATGGGACGTTCCACGTCCCCATACCCAAACTCAGGAAACAACTAGAGGGGTATGAAGCCCCCCAGCATTAGGCAGTACCCTTAATTCTACAAACAGCTGAGGACACTCCAGTGTGTACCTGCATATATATCCACAGTGTCCATACATATCTACTGTATATCCACTATGTACATACATACATATAGGTTTATAGATACATATTTATATATTTGCACACACACACAAATGACTATATTTATATTTTTGTATTATTTGTATAGTGTATTTTGTAATGTGTTGTATTGCTTCTATTCTATTATTTATAGTATTTTTTATGCTATACTATTGTGTTGTATAGCATTTATTCTATTGTTTATGCTGCTCTTACCTTTGTACTGCCCACTTTCTGCCGTAACAATACAAATTTCCCACTTGTGGGACTAAAAACGGTTTATTTTATCTTAAAAATATATTAATTAAATTAAATTTTGGGAGTATTTATCCCAGTCAGACACTGAACCAGCGCCCCCTATCCTGTCTCCTGTAAACATGGCGCTGTCGTCTGTGGGGAAGTGCTTCGCGTCCTTCAGCCTTTTTGGCAGAACTTCGACCTTACCAGAGCTTAAAGCAGTTTGTTGCTACCACAAAAAGGTTGGTGGATATCTAACGATAAAATCTGTAAGGTAGAACTAAACTCCAGCTTAATATTTGGCCACTTTTGAGCCCAAACGCGAATAGCTGTCGAGCTAAGCTAAGCTAACGATTCAGAGGTTTGTTTACATTACTGATAAATTTCTGGAAATTGCTCTGATATTGGTGGATACATTCTTCACAAACGCCACATTTAAGGCTGTTTAGTTTCTTTACAGCCTATATTTCGACGCGCACGCGTGTAGAAGCAATGAAATGAACGTTTAAAGCGAGTTTATGAAGTTGTCGCTGGTTTGGTAACAAGTATCCTCGACCTGCCTGTGTTATAACTGCCTGGTATTCGAGGTCATGGTCACTGCTGGGTATCTTTTTTGTCAGTGTTTTGTTGGTCTAACATTTTCGGTCTTGTTTTCACTTATGTAACCAGTATAACGGTTCCATAGACATGTGTACATATACGTTATATTTTTTCTCATAAATATCGACATAAGTCCACTCTTCTCTGTTTTTGAATGAACACAGGAGGGTTCTTGAAGATGAGAAAGCTACGCAGTAGATAAAATGCTAAGGGTCAGATTAAGGCTATTCTTCATCAGCTCACCATCAGCACTGCCATTTGCTTAATCATTTTATTAGGATTAGGCCTAAATCCTTGTCCAGCACCAAAACCCTTTGAGCAGTAGTACTTCAAGTACTATTTGGTACAAGTTATATAACATACACCTCAAATGTAGGATCAGTAACAGAAGTATCTTACAAATTTGTGAAAAACGTAGATGTGCGTATTGTATAAGTGTTACAGTATTTCATTTTTCCCAGTTTCTTATTACAAACTCTGTTTTTGAAGGTGGTGGATCATTATGAGAACCCAAGAAATGTTGGTTCCTTGGATAAACAGGACAAGAATGTGGGGACTGGCTTAGTAGGGGCACCTGCCTGTGGCGATGTTATGAAACTGCAGGTATGAGTTTGCATCTTTAGTTAAAATAATAATGCACACACACAGTAGGCCAAAAAGCCACCATATTTTTGTCTTTGAATGTTTAGAGACCCTAATAAAGACTTTTTCCCCTTTGTAGATCCAAGTTGATGAGAATGGAAAGATAGTGGATGCCAGATTCAAAACTTTTGGTTGTGGCTCAGCCATTGCCTCAAGTTCTCTGGCGACAGAATGGGTCAAAGGCAAATCGGTATGTCACTTAGTGAAGCTGTGTGTATGACTTCTGAGGATTAGGTGTAGAATGTTGTATTGAAGGTCCATGAGCTTTGGAGTTTATTTATTGTTTTGAATCTGAGATAAGACCCATAAGTAGAAGTGTGTTATTTTAAAAGCTGCAGTATGATATTTTTTTTTTTTTTTTTTTTTTTTTTTTTTTTTTTTAACTTGGTGTTTCTTGAACTTGGGACTTAATGGCCTTTCTTTTCCCCTTTAGATTGATGAAGCCCTACAAATCAAGAACACCGAGATTGCTAAAGAGCTGTGTCTTCCTCCAGTCAAGCTTCACTGCTCTAGTAAGCTTTCCGAAAGATAAGAAAATAGGTTTCAAACACCATTAGCTTCGTTAAAGCTAATAAGTTTTAAACACCTGATATTTTACCTACACACAATTGATTAGGTTCAGTTATGTACTGTATGTTAAACTGAGTTTTGGAAGTTACACTGTCGGTGGGAATTCTCCTTTGGATTCATTAGTCTAGGTTATAGTTCTTTAATTATGGTCTTAGAGGGCAGGAATCCAGCATAGTCTGCTCAAACACACCCAGAACTTAATAATTGATTGCCAGATCTAGAAGGCCTGTATAAGCAGGGAAACCAAACTGTGTTGACATCAACCGTCTAGGACCAGAGCTGAAGAACCCCGGTCTAAAAACCGGCAATTGTGTTGTCCTTGTTATATTAACGGAGTATATACTGTATTTGGCTTTACTTTTATGACTGTTCTCACTTCTCCCCTTCCAGTGCTGGCAGAGGACGCTATCAAGGCTGCGTTGGCCGACTACAAACTTAAACAGAAGGATGAGAAGAAGGTAGCGGAGGCTAGAAATTAATCCCAGTAAATCTGTTTCTATTGTGGATAAATGCTGTGACATCCCTTCACATAATTGCACACAGAGTGTGTTGTGTATAGCCTGAACCAAATATATCCTTACAATAGCATCCTCCTCCTCTACTGAACATGTAGATAATGTGCTGGGTTGATGGTTTGATATACAGTGACGTTTGCATTGCCAGTTTGCGTTGCTTGAGTTTGGTAAGGTGTTGGTTATGCATTCGTTTTTAGAGTGCTGGGTGAATGGGTGGTGGGTTTCCTTCTCAGTGTCTTCTGAACCATGCACAGAGATGCACTTTGTTCAGAAAGCTGGCCCAAAGGTGTTCAAGTGCTATACTAAAAAGTGGGTATTTGCCAACAACTGAGGACCCAAATGAAGTCATTTAGAATAAGCCTTGACTTGTAAAGAGAAGCAGTCCATTAATTCTTAATGATCCTTTAATACAATTTCTTTGGTAATTCTGACATTTTTGCCATTACATAATGATCAGGACAGCATATGCCAGCATATTTTAAAAACAATACTGAGATTTAAAAAAAAGAAAAGCAATTTATAAAAAAAAAAAAAAAAAAGGTTTACATTTCTGTAGTGTCTTTAATTTTTGTGAGTGTTTTTGTTCAGACTGGTTCTCCAATGGTAAATGTCCTCCAGAAATGGCAGTTATTGATATGCAGTCGTACACGCACAACAGAAACAAAGTGTATATACACCATAATCTGTACTGAAAAGCTGAATTGCTCATGATGCTTTCTCTTTTGGATGAGCTTAATAAAATGACAAAGCAATCATGTCTTGTTTTGTGCAATTTCTACAACAGAACAAAGTGGCTGTTCAAGGGGGGGTATTTTGCAGGCTAAAGTTTGATTAAATATGCAACTCTTTAGGGTGTCTGCACATCTGCATAGGGGAAAATGTCATTAAAAAAAGAAAAATCTAAATGATTTTAAAAATTATTAAAGCATGGAAAAGTGCTATGTGACCTAGTCATAGTGTTCAGTGGGAATGTTTCTTTTATCTCTCTTCACCTAGACACTCTTGTCCCTGGACTGCCTCATACCTGGCTGAGAAGTTTTGCTTCATCTAATACTTCACTGTACATCCACTAGTATAGACAATACTTAGTCAACATCAAGAACTCGTGTTCCTTTGACTGCTCTGTGTAGATGGGAGTGGAACTATCCTTTGGTTTCTCCACAGGAGGCTTTTCAGCACTAGAAATGCAGTTACTAGCAGAAGCCCTGTTAGTACACACAGCAAAGCGAGTAATGCAACCAGCGTTGGTTCACTAGACTGGGTCAGTATACGAGGAGTGACACCGAGCTGCGTTCCTGCCTCGCTGGTGGGGGACAGTGCGACAGCAGGGACTACAGAGCTTGTCTCAGTGATTACACATTCGGGCTCCTCTTCTGGGGCCAGGCTGTATGGCATCTGGGTTGACTGAGGGACAAGATAAGTGGAGTTTAGTAATAAACACTGTTCATAGCTTAGTCCTTCCAAAGAGGACTGATTTGACCTGAAACGAGACCTCAAAACCGGATGTTTAACAGCTGCAGGCAATGTCCTGTTTGAGTTCGTAGAGGAATTCCTGCATGAATGTCTCGGTGTTCTGGTTATGTGGATGGGAGGATCTAACGTTGGATTTTCTAGATTTTCTGCAGTCTGATCTTGGTGTTTTACCCTGGCAACTGCAGTTGTGTTGGGCAGCGCTAATCTCTCGCTGGGCTTCAGGACCTTTGGACAGATAGCCATGATGGACAGGGTCAAGAGAAGCTTGTGCGCCAGATGCATGGGCGCAGTACACACCAGATCCGTTGCCATCCTCAACCTGTCCATGAGCAGCCACCTGTATAGATACATGATATCACATTCGCAGACCCACAAGTTATTGGCCAGTTCCACAGATCGCAACCGTGGCAGTCCATCAAAGGCATGCTCTGGCACAGATCGCAAGCAGTTGCTGTTGATCTTGAGCACTTGGAGGTTCACCAGTGTGCCCAGTGAAGCCAGGTCCAGGGCCGAGATGCAGTTGCCCGACACGTCCAGGTGTGTCAGTGAGGACGGCAGGTGCAGGGGCAGGCTGGTCAGTCTGTTCCCCTTCAGAGACAGCATCTTCAGTCGGCCCAGGCCCAAGAGTGCCCCAGGCTGGATGGCCCTTATGCGGTTGTCCTCCAGGTCCAGTCGAGTGAGATTGCCCAGGTGCCTCAGGGCCCCTGCTGTGATGTATGTTATACGGTTCTCCCCAAGCTGCAGGCTCTCCAGGCTTGATGGAAGCCCACGGGGGAAGCGATCCAACCAGTTATGGCTGAGGCTCAGCTCCTGCAGGCTTGAGTAGCTCCGCAGGACATTGTCCACATTGCAGAGGCGGTTCCGTGCCACGGACAGGGCCGAAGTGGTGAGGGGGACAGAGCGAGGGAGGGCGTGGAGACCCAAGGACTCACACAGGACCAGCACACCGGGCCGTGGACAGCAGCACCCTGCAGGGCAGGGAGAGAGGATCGGATGGCAAGGACCCAGCGAGTGGAGCAACAGCACGAGACAGAGGAGGAGGCAAGGTCGCATGGCTCACTGATGGTGGAGAGGAAGGAAGGAAAGAGAGAAAGGATAAACAGTAGTACACATCAGCTCTATCTTTAAATAAATTGGTTACTCGAACCCATCAGCTACTCCCCAACACCATTTTTTGCATAGCCCAGCTTCTCCTGTCAGTGCAACTAATGTGGCACAAGTTCACGGTTGATCACTCACCATCCTCCTGCTGTTCTGTTTCCTGCTTCTCAAATAGGGTGAAACACATGCCCAGATCCTGGCACCTTTCACCTCTCAATCATCACCCTCCTGGCACCACGAGGCTCCTTCCAGAAACTGTGGAGCTCTGTGGCTGCCTGGAGAATTCCGGACAGCAGCCCATCAAATTTTAATGGCAGCCCTAAGGGTGTTGCCTTACCTGTTTTGTGTCTTCTTCACCATGTGAATTAATTGCACGATCCAGTTGCTCTGCCTACTGACACAAGTGCCAAATGCCAGTAAGGTGGTCCCCACAAGGCTCCAGTGGGTCCTTAAGCTGCATCAGCAACCTGGCCAAAATTCCACTGTGCCATACTTTGATTAATGAAGCCCAGCTTCCTCTGGCCGGGCAGAAAGCCCGAGGTAAGAGACATATGGTCAAAATCAAGATCCAGCAACCAGCTCAGCCTTTGTGGCAGGCAGCATGTGCAGTGTGTACATACTATTCTTCACCACAGAGGCACGAGTGAAAGGATGGCAGATTCCCAGAATAATTCAGCACCCCGAGCACAAAAGCAGGGCAACTTGAGATGGAGGCAGTGCTGTTTTAGGGGCTCTGGTTGCAGCTTTCACCAGGAGCACAGACGTTCTTTCAAGCTTTTTGGAAGTTGCCAACACTCGGCCTAATGCCACATCGGCGCTGCCCTTGTTTGGGTTTATAGATCATTTATAAATGTTTTTGTCAAACTTATCTACCGAGAACGAGCAGTGTCATATGGATGCAGTGACTGCTTTGATTCCTTTCATGTTCTGAATAAAGAAGTGATGGAATAGATTTTGCAGTTAAAATAAATATGTTTGGACAGCACAGTGAGTGATGAGAACGTTAAATAATAAATATGACTCCTCAAATGTCCACTAGGGATCTCTATTTTACCCATTTCCAAGCTTTTTACATTTTCCTTTTGAAGGAAGGTCAAGATCACCCAAAGCTTGGCTTGAGAGAGCTGGACAAATAAGGTAATTTTTCTGATTTTCTGTTTGATCTGAGTTTCAGAGACAACTCTTTTGTTTATTTCACTTCCAGTCAAAGCAAGAAAAGCAAACTATTCATTTTTCAGTGTTAGAAAAAAAGCTGTAAACATATTTAACCAGCAATTACACAAAAGCCTTAACACTGAGTATATGAAATATTTCAGTGTTTAATTTGTACACTTTTTAATTTGTCCTCTTCAGTCCTTTCAATCTTAAATATAACCACTTACAGCTGCGCCCACCGAACAAAAGCTGCTCCCAAAGCTCCCACTGACATTATGTTTCCCTTCAAAGAAACACACTACACATATACCTCACCGGCCATACTCTCTCTTGTGTGCATCTAAATGGCTAAATGAGACATTTCTAAGAAAGTAGAATGTCAAAGGAAATTAAGATAAAAAACAGAGGTTTATAAAAATTATTAATAGATAAATAAGAGAAAGTGGGAGTCCTAACATGACCACGTCTGTCCCCTCGGATTAACAGAATGCAAAGTTTGCATCTCTGAAAGATGGGAAGAAATTTTCTGAGGTTAAAACCAGACCTTGTCCTTAATATCCATTTTGACTGGAAATTAAAGAAATGAAAGGATGGTTTCTGACTTTTGCAAAGTATTGGACCACAACAAATAGCAACTAATAGTTGTATTTTGCGAGTTTGCTTGGCTTTCATGTTCTTTCAGGGCTGATCATACAGGCAGTGAGATTTGCGACATCTTGTGACAACCCAAGATAAGACTGTTAAGGCAAGGCACCCACTCACAATACAAAACGTTTCACAGCCCCTATTTGTTTATGATTAAAAACCTAAAGACAAAACATAAAGAAGCTACTGTTTTGTTATTCCTTTTTCATATTTATGCTTATGTCAGTTCTTGATTTAATTCAAATTCAATACTTAAACTTCACAATTTTTATTAATGTAAGATGAAATTTCCCACAACATTAATTTGTCTTCATGCAAGTACTGATCCTACTCATTTTTCTTATCACAGCTGTGCTTGAAATGGATTATTAGTTTATTAATGATTAGATTTTCTCTGTTTTAATGAAGAAGAAGGAGGAGAAGCACAAAAAGAAGATGAAGGAGGGAGAAGAAGCCAGTGATGAAAGAGAAGAAGAAGAATCCTAACAAATTCTAACCTTTGGTGTACTTAGTTATGTTTAAATGTAGCTAACTTTTAACTTTCACTCAAGTATATTTTTGGCTCCATAATCTTCCCATTTGACTGATTATACTGTCAGAAAAAATGTTCATTTCAAGATATAAATGCTGTCTCTGGGGTGGTCCTCAGGACAAAACTGTTCCACACTCCACTGCAATCAAAAACCTGTATTGATTCCATACACCTTGTGTTTATTGGGTTTTGGAAAATGACTGAAAAAGCTCACATATGCCACTTTCCTTTGTGTAAGGCAAGGGTATTATACCTTTGACTCATTTAAGGTGGAACATTGGACATTAAGGAACACATTGTACCTTCGAGTGTACTTTCACATTGTTTGCACTCGGACAAAAGAAAATAATACTTGGACAAAACCCTTTACAGTTTCTCTTTATTTTTCCACCTCTGGTAATGTCCATGCTGTCTAACTGAACGGAAAGGTTATGAGAGGTAAGTTCAGTCAAGGCTAAATCTAAGCGCCTCGAATCAAACATGAGCCTCAGCCTATTTTGAGAACACAGAGCAGGGGCTCTTGTCCTGGCCTTTTGAAATATTGATTGAATTTTGTATCGCGGACAACAGGTGCGACAAAAGGGCTTTTTCTGCTGCTCTGCTCCGAAACCTTTGGGCGGAACAGCATGAACAGTGCCAGTACCTTGACCAGCGCCAAGATTACGGGCCACGAGTTCTGGCTATTTTATATTTCATCACCCTGTTATTATGTTTTATTCAAACATGCACTCCCTGTCCACTTCCCTAGAAACACTTACCTTGTACTTGCACTCGCTGGCCACTTTATTAGAAACACCTACTCCATAGCTCCACTATTGGGTACACCTATACCCAACAGTATATCTACTTTAAGTGTACAATTATAGTTCATCAGTCCCCCAATCCCATTCATCCTTAGTTTCTAGATCACAGGGTGGCTGTTGTTTAAATGTTATGTGGGTGGTGGACCATCCTCATCCTCAGCACAGCGGTGACACTGATATGGTGGTGGTCCTAGTCACAGTGATGTTGCAGGGGTTTTTATGTGTCAGTGGTACTGCTAGGCTGAGAGTAGGCGTCGATCAGTATTCCAGCATCATGTCTTCTGAGAAACTCAATAATCGTGAACTACATTTGCAAGCGTGGATTTAATGACAATGAATAGGAGTGTACAAAACGAATGTAGGCATATTCCTTTGAATAAAAACAAACCTACTTCTCCAATCCACAGCAGTCATCTGTTCACTGATGTAAAAGAATTGGTGGTCAGCGCACTCCTCCAAGCGTGTTGAGCCGTCCACTGACAGTTGGAAAAGATGTGGTGGAGCTTCACGTGACTTGGAGGAAACTTCACTCTCCCTGTGTTGCTGGTATCGTGTGACTGGGGGAGTCCTAGTTAGTGGGTGGAACTGTGTGTGACTAAATTGGGGGAAAATTTTTGAGGAGAAATAGCAAAATAAAAATTCTATTGCATAAACTTGAGTACAAGGGTAATTTTCTTTCAAAAAATGAGCAAAACCTGGCCCAACATTTTGTTGGGCCACATTGGACTTGAGTCTAGTGGCAGACCTCTAAATTATCCAGCAAACAGTGGCCTTGTGGTTAGAAACTACTATTAATGAAGGCCTAGAGAAGGGGCCAACACAAATTGTGCCACTTTATGCCAGTAAGTTTTTTTAATAAAGTGGGTGGTCAGTGTTGTATTATTCAGTATTTTATGCATGTCTCATGGGATTCCCTTGTAAGAAACAGGTTTGGTTATATTGATCGTTGAAACAACAGAGAGTGGTAACAGTTCACATCTGTCAAAAAGATTTAATATAACAAATGGTAACTACAAAGACACCTTACAAAGAACAAATGGCTGAGTTTGTACTAAAATAATGGATATAACTTAAACCAAAGCCTCCTCAAATAACAACAGTTCCGAACAGACTAAATATATAAAGGAAAGTCACTCTAATGGAAGTAAGAAAACTTGGTCAAGTCACTGGATCAGAAGGTCTCATGCGTTTCAGCTCTAAAATAATCATGATTAGTTTACACTACAAGCATAAATGGTTGGCAACAGTTCTGCAAGCTCACATTAAAGAGGAATTCCATGATTTTTAATAAATTTCTGTATAACTCAACTATTAAGAAGTCATTCAAAGAGGTTTGGTGTCAGATGCTCCCTTCTGAATGTTTACAGGGGTGGTGAATGGAACCAGACGTCTGCCTCTAAAAGTTCCATCACTGAAATGTATTACATGAAAATGGTTAAAAATACACTCCCTGATGCCTGTTTTACAATTGTTTTAACAGAAGGGTTTGGACCTTAGATCTTAATTTTTTATTATTTGTTGATAGTGGGGGCGTTTTGAAGCAAAACAGTCCCAAATGTTTACATCATCATCACATATAAACACCCAGAAGCTAAGTCCAGGTATTGTTGGATGGCAATTTGTGTTGTGGACATTGCGACCCCTGATTCTCTGGTTCCAACCACCACTGTAAAGATGGTAAGTTTCTCTACAATGAACCATTTCACATCAAATCCACTCTGAATAACTGTGTTTTCATCATAATGACTGAATTATGCAGAATGTTTGACAAAATTCAGTGGAATTTTCTTTTAATCCATGTCCCAGAATGTAAAGCAGGGGTATCTAACTGTACTTCTGAAGATCAACTTAGCCCCAGCCCTAATCAAACACACCTGATCCACCTAATACTGAGAATGCATGAACATTAGAGGTAGGTGTGTGAAGTTCGGGGTGGAAATAAACTTTGCAAGAGGGCAGTTGTCCAGGAAGAAGGTCAGGTATACCTGCTGCAAAGAATTTTCCAATGGAGAATTTCAGTATACTTGGTAATGTGGTTCAAGACTGCATGGCTCCATATATACTGACCACTCGGTTTAATGCTACACACTTTAATCCGACAAATGCTTGTCAAGCATCTCAGAACAAGAGGGCTGATCCAGGCTCTCAGTAAAGACTGATCACGGATCTGCTCTCTTGGTCTGAGGTGTTTGGTAAATACAAGCAGGATAAATACAACCCAGTGAGCCACAATAAAGTGAGACTTATCAGTATCTCCAGATGGTGCGTTGGGATTTCTGCAATAGTGGGGAACCCTTTTTGGAAACAGTGGAAACAGGAAGACAGGAAGAAACACACATGATTCAGATAAACACATAATGAATAAGTGCAGAGAGTTTTCTTTGAATTCTCTTGAAACCTTCAACAAATGGTTTGGCAGGATGCCATGAAAGTGGCACCCCACTCAAAGCTGTAGCCTGGTACGACCCAGTGAAGAGTTTCCCAGAGTAACAGGAACATCCAAACGGTGGAAATTTTAGGTTAGGCGGAATCAAGTGTGTCATTCCCAGCAAATCCATGAGATCTCCAAAGCCATTCCCCAGTCTTCCGGGCTTTCTCTCACTGGGCCTTCCTCAGATGGCAGGTGCAAACCAGCACTTGGCCATTTCCAGCAGCCGACGTGCTGGGCTTGGGCTCATCCCTTGCCTTCTTCTCCTCCCCTTCCTTCGGAACTTCTACTTCCTCCACCTTTTTGACTGGTTTCGGCTCTTCTTGCGGCTTGGGACTGGGGTCTCTGCCCTCCTTCTCGCCCACAAGTGCCTTGGACGGGGTGCGGAGGTAGCTCGTGGTGCCCTGGGGCTTGTGGTCCGGCTGGGCCTGCTGCTGCTGCATCCTGTCCGAACCTTGGTTTGTCACGTACTTGCGTGGAGCGTACTTCTTCGGCGGGTAATAGGCCTCGAGCTTACGCTTGTGGCTCATGGCCGAGGCGCAGCACACGATGAAGACGATGACAACCAGCAACGACGTCACCACGATGATGAGGAGCAGGTTGTCCCGCAAGAAGTCCACCACACGGTTGAACAGGAAGTCTTTGATGCGGATGAAAGTGGTGGTGATACTGGGCGGAGGAGAGGGGGACGGCGATGATGGAGGAGGGACTTGGGTGCTGCGGGATGTGGGGAAAATGAGCTCCGGCTCGTCCCCGCTGCCTTCCATGGACATGTTGAAGGGAAAGGCCGCGCTGGAAAAGCTCCAGCCCCAGAGAGCCAGCAGGAGGACGCAGACAAGGCGCGGAAACAGCGAGGACACCATGATGATGCTCTATACCTAACAGGAATTAGAAAAGAACAACACTCAGATATTTCAGAATACATCAGGACAAACCACATTAATTATATTATTATTTTCCCCTAATCACGGATCATAGTGTAATGACTTCTAACAACTTGTAAAACACCTTTTGATTCTTTTTTTACATCACTGACAGGCAAAAATACATGTATTTTTACCAACAATGTCATGTTTCACCTCAGACCTAGCACCACCCCCACCTATCACTGACTATGCTGCTAGCTCAGAGACCACCCTACCAGGTTTCACAGAAATATGTCACAGTACAGTATGTACATTTAATATTTATCAGTGTTTAATAATTAATACATTTTATTGAGTAGATAATTAGAAATGAGTTATATAGGAAGATTACCATTTGTATCAATTTTGGGGATACATTTTTTAATTTCTGTAATAAAACTTAATACTTTTATTAATCCTTAATAAATAAAACGTGCTATTAAACTGATATTAAAAAGAAACAGTTTTGGGTATAAACAATTCATTTTTATTTCTCTCATAAAAGTGATTTTAATTATAATATAGCTCTGATATTGCTTAGTGAGTGTATATAAAGCGCACTACCAACTCATAATGAAACATAGATAATACATGAAACAGAAAATTAATGAAAGCGGTCTATAATACAATTTGAAGTAAAGTCCTTCTTATTTTATTTGATATTTGCGTAGTTATATACTTCGCTGCATTTATTGCAATTTTTATGATGATGATTAAGTTTTACATTTTGTGAGTGTTATTTATTACTACCACTTCAAGATTCAAGATTCTTTATTTGTCACATGCACAGTTATACAAGTACAACGTGCAGTGAAATGTACCCCAAATCACACCTAAGGCTGTGCAAAATTTCAAAATAGATAAACTAGTCTTATATACATTTGTTTAGAATCATTTAAATATGTATTATTTATTTTAATACATTTATTATGGTATTAAATATAAATTTAGATTTATAAAAAAAAGTATACACAATGAAGTTCAAAAATGGCCTTCCTAACCAAAATAAGCAGAACAAACACGGCAGTGGTAACAAGCAGCTTTCATTCAACATGAACGTGGAGTAAAACACTGCAAAGCAATATTCTAGATAAAGGAAACAGAATTATACATGAGTTTAAACCTCAACTCAACTTCTGGCCTTCCACTTTTTCTGATGCACCTTATTCTCCATCACTTATGTCACTTGTGATTAATACCTCAGTGGCTTTTGCTTAGAGAAGTTCTCAGCAGGTTCTTATCACTTGTGTGGGGAAGAGGGAAGTGAACAATGGTGTGCTCATTTTCTCTTTGGAGAAAAGCTTTTTCAAAAAAGCTGAATATTGGATTAAGGGCAAGTTTAAGCTCATACTCAGATTTTAGAAGTGAGTTAGAAATTAGTGTGACGTCAGCAGCATCACTTTCTTAACCTTTCTGCATTGGAACATCAGCCATGGTTTGGACATCCATCCTCTAAAACAGATTACTATCTTCATTTAAACTGTTGTGTGTGCTCTAAAACTTTACACGCACTCTCAGTTCAGTCAGAGGAAGGAAGCCTATCATGTGGAGTTCCTTATCTCTGTTAACGAGATACGATCCACCAAACCTCAAGACCTCTGGTTAGAACGTCAAGTCAAGTCAACTTTCTGTGTCTGTCATTTCAACCACATACACTGTAAACAGTCAAATGAGAACACAATCCTCCAGGACCATGGCGCAACACAAGAACAAAAACAGAAATAACACAAGACTACTCAAGTGCGAGCAGGACAGGACTACAAGACACAGTGCAAAAAAACCCCCAATAACAACAGTACAATAACTTACAGGGCAAGACAACATACAGTGCAGTCGACATGAGCAGTAACAGCACTAGTGTGAGTGAACCCAGTATTATGAGACACTGTATTCTAGGAACAGAGTCATTAATTTAAAAATTAAAAAATGCAAAGACTGAGGCAGACAGCAATAAATAAATGTGCAAAAACTGGCATCAATAGCAGTAACAAGATAAATGTACAGTATATAATAAATAGGCTATTTACAGTGGCAGTAAGTTATCTTTGTTAATTGCGCAACAGTTTGGCATGTGTGTGCAGTGGGTTTGGGAGAAGGAAGTAGTTCAGTTCCGCTCAGTTAGTGTGTGTGTGAGAGAGAAAGGGAGAGAGTGAGAGAGAGAGTGTGAGAGAGAGAGAGAGAGAGAGAGAGAGAGAGAGAGAGAGAGAGTGTGTGTGTGTGTGTGAGAGAGAGAGAGAGAGAG
>JBBPCZ010000042.1:1553792-1565153 GCA_037974445.1 Brycinus macrolepidotus | reverse complement strand
CACACACACACACACACACACACACACACACACACACACACACACACACACACACACACACACACACACAAGACCAGGACCCGGATTCAAACTCCCAACCCTGGAGGTGTGAGGCAACAGTGCTACCCACTGCACCACCGTGGGACAATCAGAACACAAAGAAACAAAATAGAAACAAATCAGCCATTCAAAGACACAGTAATAAAGAACTTGCTAAATGACAAATGTAAGATATCTGAAAAAGTTATTATTAGAGCTACACCAAAATGTATAATTCTTGTAGTTTGAGCGAAGCTTAAATTTCTTTTGAGTTATACGTGTTTTTCTCCAGCATATATTTTGTAGCCAAAACAGCACATTATCTAACAAAAAGGAAGTTACTCTGCAGGATAAATGAAATTTTCAGGCACTAAAAACTTGACAAGTTGAAGCTTAAAAAAAAAACATATGAAACAAAAAAACACCATTCTCATTTTTTTAATATGATGTAAAGGCAACCTAGAACCTGGAACAGATAAACATGTTCAGAATTGAGTAAGTTGGGTACATGCTACAAGCTGAATGAATACTTATTTGGAATTATGCCAAACACATTTTTTTCAGATGCCTAGGTGTTACTATTGCACAGACACAGGCATCTGAAAATGGCCAAACAAGCATTTTGGCGAATGGAGGAAAAATCTCATTAAATTTCAAGCCGGTATAACACCTAAGCTAGGTCAGAAAAATTCTGGATTTTTTATACTGGTGCAGGGCCAAAGAAAACACCAAAAAGTGGTTCAATGGGACGGTCAAGCGCAGATAATTTGTTTAGTTGAGCCAGAATGACCCTAAACCTTCGATTTTAGCTGCTGTGCAGATTTCCAGATCACGATTTTTATGGTCATTTGAGAAGAAGGTCAGCATGGGGTGACTGGCAACTGTAGCAGCGGCCAGCAACGCTTTAGCCGGTTCATTAACTACATTGTCGACTCCGGTCACTGAAGCTTCGTCTGTTCCTCACCGCTGATGCCACTCAGATACTCGTTCAGCCCCGTGTCATCTCAAGACTGGACTACTGTAATGGCGCTTTTGCACTGCCACAAAGAACTGTGCTGTACCGTGAACAAATGTTTTTCCATTTACAAATAAAGTGACCTGTACCCAAGCTGCACAACAGCAGGGCCGAAAGCGGGCCGCAGCCAAGCCAACTGCTTCACTGCTTTCTGATTGGTCGAAATGTTGACCTGGAATCGAAACAGACAGACCTGGGAAAAGGCCATTGTTTTGGGTTTTTTTTTTTTTAAGTAAAAAAAAAGTCAAACACACCAAACTAACAACTGAGAAGCTGACAAAGTACAAGGACTACCATCCATTTGGGCTGAAGATACATTTCAGTGGGAGTTCCAGTGGGACGCCAACAAATGTATCTTTAACGCTGTGAGAAACGTGAAGGTGTACCAGGACATCACTAAAAAGTTAGCTGGGTTAAGTTTTTATTGCATGGCTAAACAACGGGAAGAAAACAAACAAAAAAAAAAACAAGAAAAAAAAAAAAAAAAAAAAAAAAAACACTCTCAAAAGCGGCTCTGACAGAAAAACTTTCCGCTGGTTCGACTCCATGGATGACCAGCCATAAACTGTGAGAAGAGAATTGCACTGCTGACATGTTAAACTCCGTTACCGGACTGAGATACACTGGAAAATCAAAACGTACTGCAAGTTCAGTACCATCACAGTGCGGTTTAGTTACAGCACGGTTCCTGTATACCTGTGGAAAAGTGTCTTAACTTGCTCCTAGCTGGCCTTCCTAGACTATCAGACCTCTTCAGATGATCCAGAACGCATCAGCACCTCTTCAACACGCCAAACTTCTCACACACCACTCCATTACTGCAGACCCTCCACTGGCTTTCTGTGGTTCTCCATTCTCCATCTTATCCATCAGCTCTGATCAGACACTATTCTCAATTCGCCCTCATAGAGCATCAGAAACACCCCGACTCCAAAGGGCCAAGAGGTACATCAAGACTTTTCTCAGCTTTGGCACCGAAGTGGTGGAACGGACTTCCCCTGAACGTCACAACTGCTGAGACCCTCACTGTCCTCAAACAGAGACTGAAGACCCCCCCCTCTTCACTGAGCACGGAATAGAACATCTTTTATAAAGAACAAGTTTTATAAAAATGTCCTGAGTGTGTGTGTGATCTGAACAACTTCTCTGGTAGAATCTTAGTCTCCTAGCAGCTCTTAATTTTTAGCCTGGATTTCCTAGTATGACTGACGTGTTTTCTTGTAGACTACAAAGCACCCGTATACGTCACTCTAGATAAGAACGTCTGTCAAATGCTGTAATTGTAAATAAAAATGCAAGGAAACCGACCCACACTGGGAACCCTTGGGCTGGGAATAACACACACACAAGGAAAACTTGTGAGGAATTGCGGTCGACACCACAGTGCGCGTCCACTGCATTTCTGGTCTAACAACTTAGGCTGAGAGGAAAATTGTCGCCGCATTACATGAAGGGATGCACTGAAAACTTTTGGCCAAAAATGGTCAAAAGCAGTACTTTTGAAAAAGAAAGGTTGAACATTTTGGATGAAAATAGCCTAATATTACATAAATCTACAACAAAATGTCAAAATCTGACCCAAAAAAAAAATGTGAATGACAATGAGAAATTAGCAGTGGGCGATGGTAAAAATAATCACAAATGTACAATTTGCCACAATACTTAAAACTTTAAAAAACATTTTTTTCAAAAATGTAAAAGACTGCCACATTTAAAAATACCACCACACGTTTCAAACTCCACACTGCACTTAATTACAGACAGGACGAATTATCCTACATTAGTAACGAAAAATTAAGTTGGTCAATCTAAGAACTGATTATTAAAACATGACCAAACATACTGTGAACATTTTTGATAAAAATCATTGCCCAGGTCTAAGAAAAAAAAAAAAAAATACCAACATGCTTGTTCCCCTCACTGATCACCATTAAATACTTGCCACAAAGACCATCTGATACTGATTTCATGCCAAGATGGCCACAACTGTTTTGCACTGCTGTTTACACATTTCTGTTTTTTTAATCATCAGCCCAACAGGAAACCGCATGAGTAAGAATTGGAGATTATTAAACAATGATGGGACATGATGGGAAACTGTGTTCCAAAAACAAGGCTGCGGTTCCCTACTCCTCGTTTGTGTTGCATGCAAAAGGAAACGGTCTGTTGATGTGAAAAACTGTTCAGCTCACTGGAAACTGGTGTATTTCATAACCTGCAGTTGATTTACGCCCTCTTAAACAGATCCGCAAGAAATACGGCACTGAATATTTCCATCAAAGTTCAAAATAGAGACGAACACGTCCAAAAGGGTTTATTTTCGACCACGTCAAGGAGCAGCACAGCAGCCACGGGCAAGCTTTCAGACCTGTTGCATAGCAACTAGAGTGACATCACCATGCTCCAACATTCCGCTTGCTAAGTTTAGGGCGCGAGCGGGGTGAGGGGGGGTTGCGGGGGGCCGTCACTCTGACATTTAACGATCTGAAAACACGGCCATTAAAACTCAAGAAATTCTTCGAGACCTGGTCCCAGGGGGGGGGGAGTTTAGAAAAGCAAACACTTTGTGTAGAAAAGAGTTCAATATGAGGGCATAGAGAGGAGTGAGGGAAGGAAAAGCCATGTTCTCAGACTCTGAACCCTCAGAACCCAGGAGGACAGAACGGAAAAAGATGGCAGTCCATTGTCACGCATCTGCACATTTTTAAAGCAATTTCTATACTCTGAAAGACCGTCAAAACTCTAAAAACGTTAACTTTACCACTTTGTATATTTCGTAGAGCTACAGGACAGGGTTCAGGGCAAAATCTCACTCAAAAACTGCCGTGGAAACGTAAAATGAGTTAAACTGCCTGTTTTTGTTACTGTACCTTAAAGACTGATATATTAATAAGTTCTGTTCAGACTGGGTGCCCTTATTCGTTCAAAATAGCAGCTTCCAGCTTTGGAGGGAACAGGCAGAGCTAAACTTTAAGCTAAACAAGCAGAAATACGCAAATGATTTGTGGCATCATAAAAAGAAAGGATTTAAAATAAGAGGTTTTTGCAGCTTAGTTGCCATATTTACAAACTACACAAGGGAAACAAGGGAAAATGGGTCTTTCATGGCGATAATAATAACAAACAACAATAATAACTTAGATTTATATAGCACCTTTCAAGGAACCCAAGGCCACTTTATCTAAAATAGGTCAAAGATGTCCAGAGATGCAGCAATATGGGTGCTTTAGTACATTTAATACATATGTGTGGAAAATTCAAGCTAAATATTCATACTGAATCCAAAATACCGTGCATTACAGACAAAGATACCTGAATTGTCCCCCCAGTAATGAGTGTAAATAGAATTGCTTGTGAATTTGGTTCATTTTAAGAACATCCTTTTTATAAATGTTCATCCTGGGCCAGCTGGTTCCAAGTAGAGAAAGATGGAGATGGAGATGAAACGGATAAAAAGGGAGATTCTAGATTCAACACCTACAAATCTCATTAGCTCCAGGCCCATCTAGCGCCTTACATAGGGAGCAGATTCCTTCGCAGAAGAATCAGAGGACATGAGAGAGGTATAAACCCTCCACACTGAGGCTCCAGCAGTTCTACCATATCTAGACAGTGTGGAAATTTCCATTTCCTGTTTCCGTCCACCCTGACCCGGAGGGCGGTTGATCTGCAGCTGCGCCCCAACATGCCCATCAGCCAGCCAGTAAGACTTCAGGCGGTTTTACATTCTCCACGGCAACAGCCAATCAGCTGGCGCACAGCTGAGGAGCTCCAGAGGACAGCCAATCAGAAACCAGGCTGGCCTTGGGAGTGGCCAGTCAGGTACGAGTGTTGAGGGTGGGCAGGTGGAGCAGAAAGTCTTGGCGATTTCAGATCCTGTTGTTTTCCAGAGAGATGTTTACATACCATCAATGAGAGAGAGAGGGGGGGGGGAGTTGATTGGAGGAGGGGGAGGGCAAGGAAGTTTCCTCCAGACGAGTAACGCCTGAAATTCCATCTGTTCATACTCGGTTCACACATGTTCAGCTGCTTGCGTCTGCAGAAACCGCTCCGGCGGCACCACGCCCCCGAACGAGAGCGCAAGAATGTGCAGCGTTCATCTCCCATTGACCTGCATTCAGAGTGGGCAGAGCCACTGGCGGACACGGCGAGGCACTTGACTCGCAGAAAAAAAAGAAAAAAAAAAATGGGGGAAAAAAGAAGAGGGGGGGGAAAAAAAAAAAAAAAAAAGAGAGAAAAGATTCTCGCTCCACACTCCCTCACCCCTCTGTCAGGGAATCTATTGGGTGCTGTCCCTGCAGCTCAGCCAATGGAGGGGCAGGAGGAAGCGGGGCTGGAAGGCTGACAGGCGGGGAGCTGAGGATGACCATATACGGTAAAATCTGCACTCAGCGGCCTCCAGAGCGGGCCGGCGCGAAGCGAGCAGGAAGGGGCTCCTGGAATACAGATTGGAGAATGACAATGACGCCGGCAAACACACATGCACACCAGCTACACTTTCTAAATTACTTTATATTACTAGAATATTTTATATAAGCATCCTATCTCTCCTTATTTCCATCTATCTAATAATACCTATCTATGTGTACATTATATATATACACACGTGTGTGTGTGTGTGTGTGTGTGTGTGTGTGTGTGTGTGTGTGTGTGTGTGTGTCTGTGTGTCTGTGTAAATTATATATTATGCACCAACCTGAGAATATTACACTTAAAAGCTGTTTACTACTGGGCAGTAGTGTTAAGTTAGTGTTAAAACACTAATATTACAATAAATACTAATAACATTAATACAGTAAATAGCGGTTTTATGTACAGCAAAGTGTTCTCTTAACCATTTCCAGACCTCTATCCTCATGGAAGCCCAGTTTTACTTGTATCTCCATCAGATACCTGGTTTACTCATTTAACTTCATTAGATTAAAAGAGGCGTGCTGCTTATAGAATGTTATAAATCCGCACAGTGACTGGAGGAACAGAGCAGAAATCTGGAACCAAACCTGTGTTCTTCTAACCAGCTCCCAAAATATCAATCTCTTAGTCGCTACAGAACTATACTGCCTTTATGCACACGCACACGCGCGCACACACAAAATCCATATGTGTATGAGTTCCCGTATGGTAGAGCTTTAAAACAGGATATACAGAGCACAAACAGGAATCTCACATCCTCGCTCGCTTCCCTCATCCTCTCCCTCTCTGTCTCATTCTTCCCATCCCTCTCTTCCTCTTTCCACCTCTCCGTCCCTCTCTCTTCCTCTCTGTCTGTGTCTGCTGGTCGGGCAGGAAAAGACGAGGCCGCTGCGTGGGTCAGTGTTCCGCTCGGCGTCTCCATCATCTCCAGCTCAAAAAAACAGACCACCGGCCTTACAGACCATGGAACTATCGCACTGGGTGTTCACGAAACCGCAGGCACCGCTGAAAACAACCGACACCGGCGGCAACAAAACTAAGAAAGAAAAGAAAATACACAATTAAACTGACTCCAATAGTTTGAGTTCAAGAGTGTTTTGCTGACAACGTAGAACTCACGAAGTCAATTCTATTAGTAATCACGTAATCATGTTACATTTAAAGAATAAGCAATAAAAAAAAGAAGGGGCAACATAGGACTGGAGGACTGATATTTTATTTGAAAGAGTGCAACTTTTGAACGCATCTTCCATTATTCAACTTTGTGGTATTTCGGTATATTTCCAACGGTTGACATGTAAAAGTCATTCAGTGTTTTATTAAATTCTCCATTCAAGAGAATGTCTACAACACCAATACAGGAATTTCATTGACCATCTAAAGACACCAGTGAACCTACACGAGTCTTTGAGTGTTTATATGGGATGTTAATGAAGGCAGAATAGTGGCGAATCTGTTCGGAAGAAGTTTTCAACGGGGGCTTTTTTGCCTCACCGTAATGGGTTCCTCCACCACTGATGAATTTTAAATGACATTTTAGGCCAAAACCTTCTCAAAAGGCTGGTAAACCAATGGCTCAGGCATCAAATAGTTTATTTATAACTTGTAATAACCTTCTGGTAGAACTCCCCATTAGCAAGGTTTAAGTGGGGAAATTGAACCCAATAATTCAGAGCTTGTTAAACGATACTCTGACGCACAAACTTCAGTCTCGGGTCTAAAGAGAGGCTTGTGCTGGTCCGAACATGGCCTGATGCTTAAAGTATTTGTAAAAAAAAAAAAAAGGTTCAGTTGCAATTTATGGTCAGAAAAAACGAGATTTTCAAATCACACATTAACCTAACTGAACAGTGACATTAGGGAGGGGCGTTTCAAGCTTAAAAAAAAAAAAGTTAATATTTCATGGGAACTATTTGAATATTATTTAACTGGTCATGCTCCAATTCAGCCTCAACTGTTTGAAAGTGCCAGCTGTGTTAGAATGTATTAACACTCGATAAACACCAATAACAGCACCATTTGACCAGGAGTTTATCAATATTTTGTAATGACCAGACAGGAACTGGTACCATTTTAGTACCTTTTCCTCAATCCCTACATGGCTGTGCCTATTAGTACATTATTCTATGTCAGTGTTTACTGCAGAAACCTTCAAGCAGCTCAGGCGTCACTGCCTAAATGTAACAGAAGCATCGTAGCATGAGAGGGTCTTCCCAGAGTACCAGCCATTTTGTTGGTTTTTGCTCACCCTTCGGAGAGGAGTTATTTTTTTTAAACAGTTTTTTGCTTTAGTGTTCCTCACTAAAATTCAACAGTCCATTACTTTGTGTTGTGACTTGTTCTTGTATTCACTCCAGTTGCGCAGCCTGACTGCAGAGCAGCAAAATATCTCCTTATCTGTGAGGTGACGTTCACCTCGATGCTGGAGCCACTCGTTTGACAGGACGGTTTTGTTTGTCATACAACAGCACAAGCTCTGGTTGCCATGGTTACAGTGCCATAGTGGTTATGAATGAATATGGGGAACATTAAAAACTCCATAAAAGAGAGTTTCTAAAGGCGTATAATGAAAACAACAGCTTGGCAGTGTGATGTGTTGGTATTATTTTTGACACGTCAGGGGGCGCAATAGTTGCGCAAAATGTAAAGATTTGTTTTATAGTGTCAGTGAGTGTGTGTTTGTTTGTTGTGTGTCCTGCATGGTGCTCACTCCACCGGTCAGTTGGTGCGTCACTGTTCAGACGCAGCCTGAGTTGATCGTGATTTAGCGATGGATGCACGGTCACGTAAAAAAGTATAAATATAAAGCTCTAAATGTATAGATGACGGTTTATCAAACTAAGCGTAAAAATGACGGTGTATCAGCTGTAATCTTGAATCATCGTTAACTTGCACTGTTACGTCAGCGGTTAGAAGGGCTAGAATGTTCATTGCTGAACCTTTCAAAAACACACCAGTGTCACGCTATGGTTTAATGGAAAGTAGTCAGGTGGCACAAGCAAGTGATGTGAGGCACAACTACATGCTGAAGGGTTAATTAGATCAGTTTTCTCATAAAGCGTATTCTAACATCTCACATTAAAAGTTACATCTGCATGTATTACTCATTATTTTAAACATGGCGGTTTATGTTGTATCAAAGAACTGTTCAACCGATGACTGCAAGGCCAGCTGTCTCCAAGACTGGCAAAAGATCTCGAAATCAATTAAATTCTCCTCGCGCTGGTGGAATATCCGTGCTTAATCGGCAAGAAGGGAGATCCGGTGGAAGCTCAACATTGGCACCTAGTTTTCTTCTCACTGCTTCATTAAGAGTGGACCGAGTCTGAATGGACAGCAGGAATGCGAGCGCAGAGCTCAGCACGATCCATCTCCCGCCACTTCTTTCATATGGTAATGACTGAATATATTACACTTCTTCATAAAGAGGTACAGAGAGAGAGAGAGAGAGAGAGAGAGACAGACAGACAGACAGACAGACAGACAGAGAGAGAGAGAGAGAGAGAGACAGAGAGAGAGAGACAGAGAAAGTGTGACTAGACACCTGATGGTCTTGAAAAGCAGGAAAACAATCAGAAGCTGAGTCATCCAAGTCAGCCTCCCACACAAACAGGAAAAGCCACATATGAAAGCTGGCGTGTCCCAGCTTAGAAACCCCGACAAGACACGGCTAGGTGGGCATTTGCCACTGACTGGGGATGGACTACAACTAGACACTGTACATCTATTACCGGTCTACACTGTAGGATTTTGTTCTGTCCCAGACAAAAGATGACAATCGTGAAACAATCGTGTTGATTTCTTTGGTTGTGGCTCCTAAACGTTGGTCCTACGTCGTTCTGTGAGAGAGGTTCAAAGACGGATGTCGTCACGGCGAACAAAGACAGCCTGAGATTATTTTCTGACAGAAATTTAGGACGAACATCTCACAGTGTGTGTGCTGCTACAACCTACAACTACTGACCAGCCAATCAAAACACAGCATGAAATACACACCATGGTCCATCTACACACCTTCACACACACCATCGTCCATCTACACACCATCGTCCATCTACACACCATCGTCCATCTACCTTCACACACACCATCACACACCATCGTACATCTAAGTTTATTAGGTCCGTGTCACACAGTATGATCTATAGTGATGTTAAAAGACTGCTGAAATCACACAGTCTGCAGAAGGCAGTACACACACTGTGACAGACAGTAGTAATGCTGTGTGGTGATGTAAGGATTAGCTCTGGGCCAAAAACAGTCAAGCTCTTCTTGGCTACTCTTTGAGAAACAGCTTCATGCTGGCAAAACGCCAACCAAAGATTTGTTGCCCGAGGTCAATCCCAAGCGATTGAGCTACAGGTCATAATCACCAGTGCCATCAAAAGCATGTAATGACCTGCAAGTGTGGAAATTATAACAGACATTCTGTCAAGCACAATCTCCAAGCTTTCTATCCATTCCATGTTTGTACGAGTTCAAGATTTTGTATTATGAATTTGTATTATGTATTACGTATTTGAATTTGATGTGCATTTGCCATGTAGCTCTAAAACATGATTCTAAAACAAACACAAAATCAGAGAATCAAATCTGTTGATACAAAAGGAAACCCAAGACAAATGCATAATATTATTATTTTAATTAGTGCAGCAAATGGAAGCAGACTTAAAGGTTAAGTGTGTTAATGGTGGGGCTAAAGGTTCTGAAATCGCCAGATTGATTTAAATATTAGTTGTACAGAAGCATTCAGCGGCCCACTTGTTCCACAAACTGAGAGATGACTGAGATTCAGTGAACCGTTCCAGAACAGCTACCATCCAGATGCTTGGCTAGTTTCCTCATCGACAGAAAAAAAAAAAAAAAAAAAGACGAGAAGGCTGAGAGTGTGTTCAGACTTGGCAGGTCTGATTAAAATGAACCCTGCTGCACTTGCTCTAAGAGTTCCCATGCGAACCCCGGGGTGCACCAAGATCAAGATAGTCTCAGTTCTCTTCCAAACAAACTTGCTTGCAAACGGTCCAAAGACGGAATAAACCACTGTCTCCCCTCTGCAGACCTGCTTCGGATTGTGGGGAAAAAATTTCGAAATTCGTTTAGATACACAGACGTGTTTCGTCATGTCTGAACGGGTTCTGAAAGGGTAGTTATAGAACACCGATGCCAAAACTAAGCCATCGCAGTCAGTATACACACATCCGACTGCACACAGGAGTTATATTGCATTATGTGCCAGCTGCTCCAGGATATCACAAGACACTAGGGTTAATGGTTAACACCAAGCGAACCAGGTCTGAAACGAACAATGTTCTCACTTTCTGTTCTGGCCTGGAGCAGGGGAAACGAAACCTCAGTCTGGTCTACTCGAGATAAAACATCTCTCAGGCACACACACTGAAGGCATGAGCTGCCAGAGGGGGTCCTGGAGAACTGGGGGAGCTCCCAGGGGACAAAGGCCTGGGCAGGGCCGGGACGCACACTGGGACAAAAGAGTCCCGCAGGGCCAGCTGGCCCACCGCAGACGGGCTAAAGGGAGCAGGACAGCGTGGCCAGATGGGCGAGAGACAGCTGCTCAGACACACTGAGGGGCGAGGGAATGGGAAAGTGTTTACGCATGTTTTCAGAGAGTGGAATAGAGATGCTGACAGTTCGGGGTAACAGGAGGGCAGGCATGGGCACACAGACAGACACACAGACAGACAGACACACAGACAGACAGACGCGCGGACACAGACGCGCGGACACACAGAGGCGCGGACACACAGAGGCGCGGACACACAGAGGCGCGGACACACAGAGGCGCGGACGGACACAGGCGCGGACGGACACAGGCGCGGACGGACACAGGCGCGGACGGACACGCGCGCGGACGGACACGCGCGCGGACGGACACG
>JBBPCZ010000042.1:1516671-1553692 GCA_037974445.1 Brycinus macrolepidotus | reverse complement strand
AACAGAAAAAAAAAATTAATTCTATTTTTAGTAAGTTGTTTCTTAATGACTGTATAATAAAAAAAAAGTACTTCTACATGCTTATACCAGAAAGCCCAATATGTGCTTTCGTCATGTTTTTACAACTGTGTGCGTGTGCGTGAGTAAGTGTGTGTGATGATGATGACAGGCCTCAGTACACCAGCCGGGTGCCAAACATGTCTCGTATGTCATGGTCGTACTGCAGCTCCCTCTAATCAACGGCTGAAGTCTGACCTGTCAGCGCCGCTGCAGCCACTCTAACCCGTCCCGGTAAATCACACGCGCGTCACCTCCAGAGACGGCTGGAGCGCCGAAACGCAGCCGCTCAGCCGAGACAGCAGTCTGTGGCGCTGGAAGTTCACTTCCATAGTTCTGCCCTGGAGCTGGGAGTCCAGGCTGCCTGTAGTTCTGTCCGTGTCTAGAAAGGACAGTGTGTCTTACAGGGGTTGGAAACCGCATAAGCAAGTTTTTTTTTAATTCTCTTCGCTCCAGTCCAAAACTGAAGAAGCAAACTTCTCCTGCTGATCTCCTAAATGAATGCATGTTGCACTGTTATCTGTGACACTGTCTTGTTTCACTTTTTGTCTTCATGTCGTCTGTTGTGTGGGTTTGTGTTTTTGTGCTGTCCGTGCACCTGGGACAGTAAGAAACGTAATTTCATTCTATCATATACTGTGTATGTGAATGGATGACAATAAAAGCCGACTTGACTTGACTTCAGACACTAAACATGTCCCAGCCAATCCACTACACCTGGATGAAAACGTGTACCGAACTATCCTTTGCTTACAGGCTGGGATAAAACTCTGGAAAGAATTATTGATGATTATCAATGAATAATATTTTCCGTATTTAACACTGCAGGTATTTAACGTTCCACAAAACCTAGGACAGCGTCTATTTCTGTGCTGGAGGGGCCACAAAGCCTTTTGCCTATCTGAGCTGGAAAAACGCCAATTTCACTTTCCCTATTCAGCCCGTCACAGTCACTCACCGGGCTATCCACCGAGGGAGTGTAAACAAAGTGAAGTCAATAGAGTTTCAGATCACAGATTGGAACTATCATGCTTATAAAACAGAAACAAAAGGAAAAAATGATAAATTCCACTTATTCCTCATACAGGAACTCTGCTTGTTTCTCCACTAAGAGGAAAAGCTTTGTTGTTTATCTTACTACTATATCTTATTACATATCTTATTACAATATATTACTATGCGCAGCAACAGTCTTACCATTTGCAATAGCACCACGTGTGTCAATATTACTGATCTACTACTGGTCTCTTATGTGCATTAACAGACTTTTTATATTCACTATTTGTGTTACTAGTAAATCACTTAGCAGTAAGTTTTATATCTATAGTATTTACGTCCCAGCATTTTGTGTACATAGAATAATGTATTTCATACATAGTTTTTTGTATCGTACCTCTATTTTAGACTTTATATTCTATACTGATTTCGTCTCTGCATGACTGCGCATAAGCAGTTTTCTCCAGGATCAATAATGTTTTCTGATTCTGACTCTTAGATTCCTGACTTTCTTAAATTACGTGCATCCTTCTCTGGGTAGGCCTTGTGAACTAAAACCCAGAGCTGCAGTCCTTCAGCTGCTCTCCTTTACACAAACCATTGTTCAAACTGTCAGCTTTCACATCCCTCACAAAGACGAACCATCTGGACGTTGCGTGTATAGTTGTTGTCGTCCAACGGCTGAGATAGAGACCTGGTTAGATTTGCAGAAAAAAAAAAAAAAAAAAAAAAACGGCAAGAGAAACCACAAGCACGAATATGGGCAGAAGGATTACACGACAAAAGGAAGTCAGAGGCACAGCAGAATTAGGTGTGGCCACAAGCAAATCTTCATCTTTGTTATAATGGAGTATCTCCTAGTGGGTCAGTCGGAGCAGTGCATTAAGTTCTGGGGTTACAGAATCCCCGAGGAAGCTGCAAGACCACCACTCTTATCCGATAGCAGACTGGTCCATTGCTTGGGAAATCCATTTTTCCCCCCTCTCTAATGACAACCATTAAGAAACATGATCTGCTTACATCACTGAGTGAGAGGCGTCACCCTATCGCTGCTGAGGGGGAACTGGAAGGAGGGAAAAAAACAAAAATCAGTACTGTGGCACTCAGAAGGCAACCACTAGAGATTTGGACAAAACAAAGTCAATGAAAACAAACAGAAGATATATTGTTTCTATCCATCATACATCAGGATTGAAGGCTTTGAGAGAGTAGAAGCAGGGCACATAGTTAATATACATTAGCTCCTCAGTTAAAAATGCGTTTTCTGGCGCATCCATCCATCTCCTTCCATGAAGGATGCTGAAACACATATTCAAGTTCTTGTTTTGATTACTGTAATGCTCTGTTTCATCGTCTCCCTACAAAAACCTACTAGGCTTCAGTATGTCCAGCTCGTGTTTCACCTTTACTAAGAAATCTGAACATCTCCTCTATCTTCTCCACAAACTACACTGGCTCCCCAGATCATATCGGATTCAGTTTAAGCTACTTCTAATTACCTTTAATGCTCTCCATGGTTCTGCTCCCCATTATGTCACTGAATTACTTCACTCATTTACTCCTGTTCTTTACGTTATTCTGGTACTGGTTTGCTTAAAGTCCCCAAATTTCAACTGTCTACAATGGATGGTAAGTCTTTTAGTGTTGTGGCTCCCAAAGTATGGAATTCCCTCCTTCAGAATCTTCACAATGCTTTCAAAACCCAATGAAAAACGTCTCTCTTCTCTCAGCGCTCCACCTCTTCTCTTCACTCTTGATTCTGCTCTATTTATTCTCTCCTCCTACTGTAATCTGTTTTGTTGTAATTTGAACTGTTTAATGTTTATTCTCTACTACTGTCTGTAAAAGCTGTTTCTTGTTCTATGTCTCAACTATTTGTAAGGCGACCTTGAGTTTGAGAAAGGTGCTATACAAATAAAAATGATTTATTATTATTAATCAAGGTGAAATGTTATTTTTCCTCTTCGACTTTCAAAGCTCCCTAGGAAAAAAATCAATTTTTGTCTCTGTAATACAACACCCAAGAGAAGAGGGCAAAACAAGGCAGAAAAAGGAGAAGAGGGAAAGAGAGACATCTCCCCATGTCCTGTGGGTGAAGTGGTGTCTGGCTAACGTGCAATTTGAAGCATACGAGTGTCTCTCTCTGCAGTAAATCCAGCCGAGTGCAGGGTGCAGGCCAAACCCAGCATAAGAGTCGAAACCTCAAAAACACTCCAACACACTCTGTGCTTACAAAGGCACTCTGTGCTTGTGTGCGAGTTGTCTCTACACAGATACCTTGCCGTGGCTGAACCGCGAAAATGGCACTGCGGTGGATTTAAAAGTACAAAAGCAACATTGCTGTGGGAGAACATCGCTTTATTAGAATCCAGAGCAATCTGTTGGTTTGAACTTCCCGACCCTTACCTTGTGAAGGGGCAGGATGAGGAAGGCTCCGCCACCGCTGGCCTCCACGATAATTGCAACGAATTTGGGGTTCACGGCACAGAAGGCGCTGTCCCACGTGACCCGTGACACCCTGATGTCATCGTAGCACTGGTCGTTTTTCACCGCCTGGCCAAACACGTGCCGGAACTTGCTCTGCCGCACCACTCGTCTGAACATATCTGCAGAGAAAGAAAGATAGATAAATAAATAAATAAATAAATAAGGCATCTATACAGTCAAGATCTATAACCAAAGACAACTATGGGTCAAGTTATAAAATTCAGCCCCCTTGTTTGGGGAAAAAGGGAGCAGGCTTCAAACTCAAGGGTGCAAAATTGGGACATGTCCCTACCTATATCCAGCAACTACAGAATTGTCCTTAGCAATTATTTTAAACAAAAAAATTCAAATAAAACTGCTGTTTTCTGTCGGTGTTTGGAACACAATTGGTTAACAGTTATGTTTCTCTACAGTGAGTACCGCCTTCCTAACCCAGTATCGTTATATGACTGGCTGTGCTGTTTCTTGTTAACGTGTGATTGGCTGAAGCTCTATCCATCTTTAAGAAGCCAAAGCTCTTAAAGATAGTTCAGGACACGTAGCATTACTAGTAGTCGTGGGTTGAAACTCGCTTGCCTCCCAAAGTGCACTCATGATAGAATTTCTAAAGCTATAATGGGCTTCTTATTTTTGGTTCCACCTTAAATGGTACAGAATTATGTTCAGAGTTTTTGACCGCTGCTCCATTTAAGGTGCAATGGAAAAATTTGATGAATCACAATGGCAAGCTTTGGAAGAGGAACTTGGCTCTTCATTCAGTAAACCAGCATAACTCACAATGAAAACATGTCGCGGAGAGATTTGTGTCTTGAAACTAGACTGCATTTCTGTCAGAAAATGCGAACTGATTGCGCAGTTGCTATGGTAACTGTGGTTGTTACTAGGTGGTTGCTATGGTGCTATAGAGAGGCACCTAAAGCAAACCATACGCGCCCAAAAACAGGTGGGGAAAGACTGTGCACAGCAGCAAAAGAGATTAAAACAGCAGAGAAATGAGTTTGTCTAAGCAAAAAAAACTTCTGGTTCACTTAAACTGTCAAACGAATGCATTTTTGACTCATTCCGGTCACGGGGCTCGTCTCTTCTAATGCTTTGTGTTTAGCGGCTGATTTCTCCTCCACGCTGCAGCTTGCAGAGTGACGCAACATCACAATCCCTGAGCGTTGTGCAAGAAATGATCAATACCTGGCCCCATGACCAACCGATCAATAAGCTGTATACGCATGCAATACACCAGATATTAACGAACACTGAAACAATGCAAATATTTCAATAACTGTAGGACAAATTCCAGCAATAAAAACTTAAGAAGAACGCAATCACACTAATTACTTCTGTTTCATCACCGCAAATCTCAGGAAGCAAAAAATCTAATCAGGCTTCATCACAGTCTCCTTTTTATCTGACTGAAAGTTAACTTACACCATACTGTAGTCTTTCCCTCAGCCAGCCCTAAAACCTATTACTTTTGCAACTTCTGCATACAGGAGTGTGATGTTTATTGCAAATTTGGCAATAACTTCTGTCTTACATTCAAAGCACAACTGTGAATTTTAGCTTAACTTAGAAACTACAAGATCACGTCTGGCCCAAACAGGGCAAGTCCAAACCTAACCTGCATAAAAGAGGCAGGTATAGACGATATCCTCCCAGAAAAGCATAATGACAGACCATCCACCTATCTGTGCATGTTCATTTTGTGTTACATGGGTCAAAGTAAACCAGCGCACACAGAGCACAATTATGAAATCCATTTCAAAGGGAGTAGCTGAGGAGTTCAAAGTGAAGCAAGCTCAATGTGTCAGCGCCTGTACCAGGCGGAGTCATCAAAATCAAATTGTGGAAAGCTATGGAAAATAAAGCCTCGTTCAGGCACATTACACCCAACAAAGCAAAACAGCTGTGTCCATATAAACCTCAACATCAACCTCCTTTTTTATCCTATTTGTCACCCAATCGTCTCGCTCCGCTTCTAAAACAAATCTGAGGTTGAAGATCATAATTTCAGGCTTGGAGCACAGAAAATGTGACACCTCCCAATGTAAACAACAGATAGCCAACCACAACAACTTGGGCTGGATGTGCTCAAAGCTTTACAATGCAAGAGGGGGAAAAAAAAAAAAAAGGCGTCACATGGCGTAATGCAACCACAGCCACCAGAGAAGCATCTGCAATATCAGGAGCTTAACACCAAGCCATTGCAACAATAGCTCTGTAATTGTTTTATAAAATTTGTCGTATTTACAACTGAGAGGAATGCAAAGGGAAAAACACTCCTAACTCTGAATTGGTTAACAAGTAATTCGGGACTACCAGCCGTAAAATGTTAGCTGTAAAATGTTCAGACATGTAAAGGGTAATGTGGGAAGTAAAACAGAGGAGATAAACAACTACACAACTTTCAGTGCATGGCGGCATGGCCGGTTCAAACACCGGAAAGTCCATTGGAAACTCTCGTCCAACATAAACGTCCAGATCAGTGGAGGCTGTTATAGCAGAAAAGGCGAGGGCTAACTCCATATTCGTGTCCACAGTTTTGAAATGGGACGTCCAGCAAGCTGCGATCAGGAAGTCGTGGGTTCGATTCCCAAGACCGCTAGGCACCACTAAGGTACCCTTGAGCAAGGTACCATTCCCACACACTGCTCCCCAGGCGCCGTGTTCCTGGCTGCCCACTGCTTCACTTGGTGAATGGGTTAAATGCAGAGAAAGAATTTCGTGCTGTTCACACTGTGTGCTGTGGTGTGTTCACATATGACCGAATTATCACTATCACTTATGTAGTTGTGACAGTCAAGTGCTCACATACTTTTGGCAATACAGCATATTTTCTGGACTCCCTAGCATCAGAAGTCTCTTTCCTGGTATGAGGCAGAAAGAAATGTCAACAACAAGCAGATCATTTTATTCTAGTAACCCTCAGGCATGATGCAAACTCATGCATGACCACCTCCTAAATCGTTCAGACCTTTTCCTCCATTTGAGATTGAAATGAATTTCTGATGACTGTGGTTAACCATAGACGGTCCCGAGCATTGATGAGATGGCCTCCACTATTGAAAGGAAGAGGGAACAATCAGGAAGTGGCTCATGCTAGCGGGTGTGGTGATCAGTGTGACTCAAGCAGATAATGTGGACTTTGTTTCCTGACAAACCTTCACATTTGGTCACATGCCAAGCTGCTGCCTCGGCTGCTCCCATCTCACGGTTCTAGTACTAGTTCATTTGCCACCTCCTTGAGATGTCTGGAGCCTGCGTACTGACTTTAATGATTTTATTATGCTTTTGGTCACTCCAAAACATCTCATCTGGCTAATTAGCTACTTTGCATGCTTAACTTATTGATTGATATGAAACTATATACTGTACCTCTGCATGTAGAGTCAGGAGAAACTTGAGCTAAAGTAAACAACATTAGTTGTGCTAAAATGAAGTTTACTCATACAAATGTTACGCAGAATCAAGCAAAGCGTCTATATTTTACTCTGTCGAGCGTGAAATCACGAAAAAAAAAACTAATTCTGCTGAGATTAGCATAATGCCTATAGTGTTGGCTAAGTAATTAGCTTATGTCACTTCAGCAAACTCTTATGGGATGAAGTATTTCCACATGGAAAAGTATAGTTGAGATACTTCTATGTCAGAATTCAAGAGTCGTCTTAAGTCCCACCTTTTCCCTTTTCTGTTTGTGTTATGACCAGTTGAGTAATTCAGGTCCCCAGGATTTTGTTCCAACCTCCTGGCTTCTCTCTAGTCCCCTCAAATCAGCATTTTTAGGATACAGGAGGTTGGAACAAAATCCTGGGGAGGATTTTTACTCTCTGGACCCGATTTACCCAACTCTGGTTAAAACTCTGTCTTGCTAGTCTTGTTGTTGTGTAGTAAATGTTGTGAGTTTATTATGCAGATGTTCTGTTGTTACTCTGTAAAGTGTCCTTGGATTTGAGAAAGGCAACATTTAAATTAATCTTACTGTTACTAATCATCGACTTCAGCTGCAGGCAATCCAAAAACCAGAGCAGAGCACCCTCCATTAGGTCTTATGGTTAACAATCCTGAGCTTGTAGAAAAACCAGAAAACTGGAACTTCACTATTAGTACCAACGGCCAATGGGGTGGGTGGGGGGGGAGACACAGTTCCATCTTTTAGCTGCCAAAGGTTTCAGTACTTTATGCAGTGGAAAAACGACCAAAGGGGATGTAACAAGGTCTTTCCTGACATTGTGTACAGGAAGCAAAGCTCCACTTAAATCCTTTTTGCTCAAGAACAAAGTTACTCAAGTGCTCGCGTCCAGATGATGTCACATCATGCTCAAACTGCTTTATACATTTTTCCAGCCATCAAGAAAAAGAATATCAAGACACTGAATGTATATACCTTGTGGTCCACCTCCCATTCCAAACATCTCAAACGGAGGAGGTATTTTTTAATTAACCATGACTGCATCACTCAGTGGCCAAGTGGGCTCTTTCAGCTTCAGAAAGATTACTGGTCTATTAAAGAAAAACAAACATAAGCCAAGTGCACTGTGGGGGCTTTATTCTAAACCTTCACTGTGTGCTTCCCCAGCCACGACGGACAGCCCACCACAAGTGTTCTGCTATAAGAGTCTCCTTATACTAAAAGGTCACCTAAAACCAAATCAGAAGGTCTGGATACCATGCAAACGAAAACAGGGCCACTTCCTAATTCTGACCCCAACTCATTTCCTCTTGGTTGGCCTTGTGAATGCGAGATGCTTGGCAGCTAGCACAGAAGATTGTTGGAACATGTAGAACCGAAAAGGAACTGAAAGGTTAGCATGAGTAGAGACAAAGCTTCTTCAGAACATGGGATAAACGTCCCATTCAGCTAGTAGGTTGACAAAATGTCTGTTGTCCAAATAAGGGATGTACAGAATGGCTAGTGACAACCATTTCAGGACAAGCTACATTGGAGTTGAATTCAACACTGGTTTCTATTCTATTCTAGTTCATAAAATAATGAGGGGAGTCCAAAAACAACACTTAAAAACCAGCTGGCAATTGTTCCGCACACAGGAATGAGCAGAACCTGGGAGATTAGAGGCAGGAGCAAGAAGTTCACGCCACGGGATTGAAGGTTAAAACCAAGAAACACCCTGGAAAAAGTGAATTAGGAAAGGAAAAAAGTGTGCTGTGTTCAGTTCTCTGAAGGTGTGAACATGGAATCTTGTTCAGTCTTGCCAGACTTACAACCAAGAAAAGCATCTGTCAATCTCAGGCCTCCCCCGCCGAAAGGATTCTACAAAATATCCACCTTATACACTGCACCAGCACGGCAGCCGAGTGAAGAAATGCACAGGTTCGTGCTTTTTATCTTTCTTGCTGAAATAGCCTGAACCCATCCGTCTACTCTAAAGTCATGATTCATCGTAACTCAGAGCAGGTGTCATCTCAGTTCTTTATGATATTCCTCTCTTTCACTATAATAAGAAGATAAAAGCAAGGAATTCAAAATCCATGAATAAATCACACTCTTCAAAGAGACGTTAATGGTGGATCAAAGTCATTTAAGGACTACAAGTCAGATACTCATGTCTTAATATGTCAAACAGCCACAGTTTCCACGTCTCAGGTTGTGATGAGAATCACCTGATGTTTCCTTCATTAAGAAATTACTTAATGAAGCTAAAATTATGGGCAACAAGTACACCATCAATGCTTAACAAAAAGGAAAGAACTAACTGGAGGTAAATGGCAGCATTCAAGTGTGTGAAGTGGCTAATTGAGGGGGGCCTCGCCAGGGGACACAAAAGTGTTCAATTAAAGCGAACTGCTGATGGCAAATCCTCACAGCACCATATGTTTGCCAAGTAAACGCTGGGTACAAGCAAGGGAACTGCCTGGGTTGTTGGCTGAACTTACACAATTCAGATTTCCAACAGGGAAGCCTGACGGGGGACACGGCTCGAGTGGGCTATTCCCACAGAGCAAAAGAAATGTGAGGGGGGAAAAAAAAACTGGTGTTTGTTTAAAGTTGCATCACCTGTCACATATGTCGTTTTTCCTCTGGCACAAGGAACCGTGCCGTACCGTGAACAAACGTTTTTCCATTACAAATAAAGTGACCCGTACCCGAGCTGCTCGACGGCAGGGTCGAAAGCGGGCCACGTCTCTGCTTTCTGATTGGGCGAAATTTTATCACAACATTGACAGAATCCATTGTTTTTCGACTGTCCGTGCAAAAGAAATTGTAGATACAAACTAACAACAAGAAAGTCGATGAAGTACAAGCACTACTGTCTGTATGTGCTCAAGATAAATTTCAGGGGGCATTTTCTATGATGCTAAAAAATTTATCTTTAACACTGTGAGAAACATGTACCAGGTTGTGAGAAAGGTGTACCAGGACATCACTAACGAGTTAGCCGGGTTAGGATTTCATCACAAGGATCACAATATCAAAAGCTGCTCTGACAGAAAAACTTTCCACTGTTTCGACTCCATGGACACGGTATTGGGACGCCCGACCATAAACTGTGGGGAGAGAATTGAGTCAGAAACTCCGTTACCGGACTGAAATACACTGGAAAATCAAACCGTGCTGCAAGCTCTATACCATCGCAGTACGGTTTAGGTCCAGCACGGGTCCTCTATACATGTGGCAAGTGCCTATAATGTCACTATTCTAATCCAGTGACGATTTCCCTTGTGGAATACTACCCCAAGCACCTAAACTACACATTTGCAGCTACATGATGTAATTCACCCCATCTTTGAACACTGCGGAAACTCGTTACTGTCAATAACGGACTCATTTGCAGGAGTGGCTTCAATGTCTCCGCTAGGATGTTGAATATATGAAACATTCAGTCTAGTCTAGTAAGCACAGCACTCCAATCTACTGTCTCATTCTACATGCTTCAGTGCATAGTGCCTCACGGTTGCACCACCTGATGACTTTCCATTAAAGCATACCATCACACCAGTGTGTTTTTGAAAGGTTCAGCAACAAACATTTTGGCGCATCTAACTGCTGACCACCACGGCAAGTTAATAGCGTTTCAAGATTATCGCTGATACACCATCATTTTTACACTCAGTTTTATATTTCTATAATTTTTTTAAATTGACAATCAATAACTAAATCACATTAAACTCAGGCTGCATCCAAACAGCTCACAGACTGAGTGAGCGCCATGTAGGACACTCAAAAGCACAACACACACAATGAAAAAACACACACATGCTGTTTGACACTGTAAAACAAATCTTTACATTTTGAGGCACTCGACATGCGAAAGCAATACCAGCAAACGACCCTCCCAAGCTGTTGTTTTTGTTACAAATCTTTATGGAGTATTTATCATCCCCCCACATTCATTCATGACTACTATAGCACCATAACCACAGCAACACAGCTTGTGCTGTTGTACAACAAACAATCATCCTGTCAAACAAACAAGTCAGAGTTAAACAAGTGACACCAGCATCGAAGTGAACGTCATGTCACTGATAAGGAGATACTTAGCTGATCTGCGGTCAGGTGGCACAACTGGAGCAAATACAAGAAAAATTCACAACACAGAGTAACAGACTTTCGATTTTTAGTGTGGAACGCCGGCACACAAGCAAAACGGGTAGAACTGTAAAATTCCCCTGCTGAAGGGTTAAGAAACTACACCATACAAACAGGCATCAGGATGTTGAAGAACTGGAAGTGAGCCAAGTCCACTTCAGATGATGAGGCAAAGGAATTAAATGACTAAAAAGTGCACACACCAGGGGGCTAACTACTCAAGAAGATGTTAGCTAGGTCCAGAACCAGTGACCATCTATTTCTCTGTTAAACTAGCACGTTGGTACATCGTCCACTGAGGAGAAAAACTCATCAGTATCCAGTCCTATAATGATTAGAGGAAGTGTTCTCATTAGCTCATCTGAAGAAGCAGCATACTTTACTCGGGTAACATTAAAACAGTATCAGAGTCAGAAAGGATCCCGGAAGAAATTGCTTATGCTATGAATCTACAGACACAAAGACAAGAACAATATAAATTGTAGTATAAAGTCAAAACAACACTCTAGAAACACTCAGAAAATGTTCACTACTAAATGCACTATGCTATGTACAAAAAACACTGGTCGGTACAAGAGGTGGATATAATTACTATAGGCAAATAAAAGTACAGCTGAAGCAGTTTACTATTAACACAAACACTCTAGACTGAGTCTGTTATTGCACATAATAATGGCATAAGTAGTGATACTGCACATTATAATACGATTGCATCCCCATTCTTGGCAGATGAACATCAGATAAGATGGAGAGACAGAGACAAGTGGTAAAGGAGTGGTTCATCCACAGTTCGAGGCACGTGTGCGCACCCTCTATTCCCACCAGGCCAGACTGTAGGTCATCGTGTACCCGCTGTACGGCGGCTGGCTGCACATGACTCACTGATGCCTGATGCTGGAGACATGGAGCAGAAACACCACGCCAAGAGCTCCAGCCGCTGTTTACCAACACACTCATGCTGCCTAGCAACGTCCACCAAACAGCCCAGCAGGCACTACTTGCGAAAAAATGAACCAAGCATCGAGTCAATTCTGACCTTTTATGTACAAAACGCTCTGAGGAGACACTGCTGGCTTTAAACGGCCGTCTCAGAAAGTACGGCGGGAGGTCTGTACGTCTTCTATCAGAGGACTTTTTGGTTTAAAAGAAAAAAAAAAAAAAGGAAAGATGTGTGGGAGGAGTGTAGACCATGATGTTGAAATCAAAAACCTGCAAAGAAATCACACCTACTGACATTCTTGAGCTCTGTGTGTGTAAAACTAAGCTTCGAGTAGAAGTAACCCAATGCACACTGTAAATCACCTCTTGCCTGCATGGTAACAAAGTTCCTAGTGGTTTGTACCACCATTCTGATCAAATGTTTCTTGCCAAAAGGTGTGGTGGGGCCCAGCAGAGCAGCTGCAATGATATCAATGACTAATGATATCAGCCTTAAAACATGTAGCGCTGCGTTACTTCACCACACAAAGGCATTACTGACACTTCTGTGAGACAAGCAATGAGCAGTCACTTATGTAACTCCAGGCCTCAAAACTAAATCTCACAATGCAATCCACCACACAGGCCTGTCATAATCACAAGGCCATGCTTTGGGCTTCCTGCCTGAAGTGAGATGCTGAGTGGTGTGGAAATGTCCTTTTAAAAGGCAACAATAGGGGTTTTGCAGAACTGCAACATAAAAAAGCACAACCGCAAGGATTCAGCGCCAAGCCACACAATATCAGTTCCCAGACGGGTGACGGAGAATTCGTCTAATCACGGTTCAGCCCAGATACAGGGAAAATGGACCGAGAAAGAAATGTGTTATGAACAAAGACATGCAAAAAACTACATGCCTTCTGATATATATATATATATATATATAAAAGAATAGGTCAGTGGTCATCTGACCTACACTGTGTTTGACTTACTTCACTTGCTGAGACTAGAGATCTTTAGCAGGTTGAGATGGCCTCTGTGCTCTACAATATTACACTGTTTCCTCCCACAAGGTCTTAGGTCAGGTAAAAGAATTTTCTACTGCTTAACCTGGGAGGTCTTAGGTAAAGCTTCCAAGACAAGTGGCATGATAACTTCAGAACACTATATGTCCTATAAAACTGCATATATAAAGTGCATAGGGAAAGCATGAAAACTGCTTTTCTGAAGGCAGTTCAATGAGGCTTAAGTGCAGTGTAGCCTCATCTTCAAATAAGGGATGGTTTATAAGCTTCCTGTTTTATGTAAAGGTCTGAATCATGTTAAAAGGCTTCATTCTGTTCTAAAACCATAAGACCAGCATTCCAGGCTGCTTTGACTGACTGGAAACCACAGCAAAATGAATAAGTAAATAAAACCCAGGTTGCATCCGCTATTGCTTAATGTCCGGTCTACACTGTAGGACTTTGGTCTGTTCCAGAAGAAAGATGACAATCGTGAAACAGTCATAGGGATTTTTTTGGTTGTGGCTCCTAAATGTTGGTCCTATGTCGTTCTGTGAGAGAGGTTCAAAGACTGCTGTCGTCACGGTGATCAAAGACAGCCTGCGATTATTTACTGACAATATCAGAAATTTAGGACGACCATCTCAGTGTGTGTGCTGCTATGACCTAGAACTACTGACCAGCCAATCAAAACACAGCATGAAAAAATTTATTTATCAACAAAATCCAAACAGCATGGAGGAGAAATGAAGGAATGCCAGTCACACCACCGTACATCTACACGCCTTCACAAACACACACACACCATTATACATCTACACACACCATCGTACATCTACACCACTTCACATACGCTGTCGTACATCTACACCCCTTCAAACACACCACCGTACATCTACACACCTTCACTCGCAAAAGTTTCAAGAGAATCTTTGGTGCAACTGGGACACATTTAAATAATAAATGTTAAAAGTTCCTGACCAAAAAAAATGTTGTCAACCTAACTACAAAAACAAGCTCACAGGCCTGAAATCCAGGCTACACCCTGAAGAACGAAAATGGGGCAGACCAACATGCCTGATCTGACCCACACTGAGCCACATGAAACATGGTGCAACTACAAATTGGTGAGACTGAAGCACCATGATTTCCCTTCCATGTTTTCCAGCGTCTTTTTGGCTGTCAGCCCACATTAAGACAGAAGGCCCTCAAGGGAGAGGCGGGGGGGGCAGCACCACTCAAGTAAGGTTGCCATCCAGACAAGCCACCAGGCATGACCCAGAAAGAAAGGGAATCACATGATCTTATGGGCAAGGCATGTTGAACACATGTGTGCGCCACAAAAAGGAGGTCAAAGAGGCAGAATCACCACTGTATAGAGGCCCCATCATACACCATGAAGGTGCGAGTCTCGCACAGTTCCTTCCTCTCTCCAGCCATTTATTCAGTTGTGTCGTCCATCAATAATAAAGAGCTGCTGGTGCTTCTCTTATACTCCAGACTGCAGCTAATCCAAAGGTCAGGGGAATTTTCAAAAGCAAGTTACCAAGGGTCACAAAACTGATTTACTACAACCAAAAATCTGCAAACGTGTAATGTGCTCTCACTGAAGACCTTGAAGAACTGGAATTCTCAACAAGACAACACCAACCTGGATCACTCTGCTGACATGGCCTTCATAGTTCATACAGAGTGGCAGAAAATGTAGCCTAATTGTTCAGTTGTCTCAAATCTACTACATTTAGGAGAAACTAAGAATTTTGTCGTTAAAATGCAATGGTAAGAGGAATAATGACTAATATGACTGAAGACATGAGCCAACAAGGGAAAAAGATTTTGAATTTGGGTTAACGTGACCAACTTTAAACAGACTTCTGTTTGAAGGAAAGATGACTGGCCTCCAAAACCAAAACCAGGCCACCATACTGTTTTTCAATTTGACAGTGACAGATTTTGACAGCTTAGTGTAGATTTGGCCGTGGACTGCTGAGGGTCACACCCCTCCCACTCTAATAACAGCATTAGTTCTTGTGCGGCACAGTGCAAACGCTCAACACAAAGCTATACGAGCGGGTGCATGCTTCCAGAACTCCAGGGCCGCAGCCCTGCATAGATTAACGTTACACAATTCATGAAGTGCTTGCTAAATAGATGATGAGTGGAATCACATGCTGTGGCATGGAAAAGCCTTCTCCTACAACAAGGAATTTTCTTTATTGGTCCAACCCTGCTTCCATTTCCAGTCCCTGAATATCCTTATACAGCCTACATTCTTATTTGTTTTCAGCGGCCGGTCCACTTGAGGCAGATCATTGTGGAGCAGCTCAGGAATGTTGAGAGGTGGAGCAAAGCAAAGATTTGGTCTATGAGGACAAACCTGGAGATATCTCCCCATCAGAACAACAGTTCAGGTGGGTGACCTACCGGCATAACTTTACGCTTAAAGGAAATTAAGACTTAACCCGAGATCTCACTTTAACCTTCCACTTCATCGTCGAGAGAAAGATCCGACTTGCAGGCTGAACTCTCTTTACTTCAGCCAACTTTCTCTTCCCTGGGCAATGAATCAGAGAGACTGATGCCGCCTCCACAAGCAGCATGCGAGACCATTTCTTCAGTTCCTGAATTCAGCAGTGCAACAAAGGAGGCTTTGTGATTCCCGTAGCATCACTGACCTGCAGGTCCGTGGGGAGCAGAAGTGTTGGTAGTACATTGTCCTTTGACACATGATCCAAAACGAGTTCTGCAATTCTACTTAAAAGGGATAGTTCTGATCAAAAATATGAATGTTGCCAACAATAAAAAAATTTTAAAAAAAGCAGTCAGCGTGAATCCTGCTTTTTTTAAATTAAAATTTAGAGATCCACACTGAAATTTTGAAGTAAAGTATGTATGTGGAGTAAAACAGAGGGCACCAAGTAGTGAGGTTCTTTCTTGCACTGTGCCCAAGACCTTTGCCTTGTTTAAGGTATCACTGGTCACCACTTTTTTTCACTTTTTCAACAGTGCTATAAAAACCCCAGACGCATTGTTCTGCTCTGACATAACTCCGCCTAAGAGAGAGAGCAAGGAGGGAAGAGAGAGGGTGAAAAAGAGAAGTGGAGTGTAAAGCATGCGTTCACAGAAAAGCCAGAACGTCGTCTTTAATTTCACACACTTTTAACACCATACATGGCTATGTTCAAGCGTTCCAATTACCACTTGTGCCATAGTGCTTCGACTATTTGGAAATCCATATGCATCCTCAGAACTGGAATCAGTTTGTCACTAAGGAGCCCCACTAGCTCCTCATAAGCCAGCAGATACTTACATTAACACTATTCCACATAAATTCTATTGATAACCCAACATAACTGCGTAAGTATTAAATTATTAGAATGCAACAACACGCCACGTTTAACACTTTCAAAACGGCCCCAGTCTTTCCCCACAGAACTTTGGAACCACATATGATGTAAGAGAACCAGGCAGATCATCTTTGCTTCCTGGTTTTTCAGGAACTCTCATATTTTTGGAGCGACTAGTGCACTGGAAATCTGAAAATGTACTAATTTCCTCAGGAACGGGTATTAGCTTGGTAGTGTTGGGGCAGTATCTGAATCCAAGAACAACACAGAGCGCTGTAAAGTCTGACTCACTTCCTACTCCAGTCCCACTGAAGGCAACAGTTTAAACATCAAAGTTGTTATTGTTTTGCTGAAGACAAACTTCACGCTTTAGGATACGACACATACTGTGGAGAATCGGCGAGTACATTAAACTTGTCCGAAGACAACAAGTGCAGGAAATTATTTGATTAATTGCAGCATTTGTGTGAACAGATCACAGCTCGATCCACAGTCCAAAGTTCTGTCTTTTGTCACTGGGAATAAGAAGACAATGACGTCAACTAAATCCCCTCTCTGTGTGCAGAGCGAACACCGTGGAATTCCAGTTAAAACACCGCCTTTCTCAGCAGCGAGATAAGGTGCGTGTTTGTAGTTCGTCTTCCAGTGAAATTCCCGTTGGGATATGACTGCATGAAGCTGGATGGCACAGCTGGAGGTGGGATTCTGTTTGGAAATTTGAGCTATTCTTGGTAACTCGCTAAAGTGAAAGGCTCCCAGGAATCACACTATTGCCACATAATAAAGCAGCTTGTGCCAACTTTCTCAAAATGATCATCTTATCCAAGAGTGTTTCTCATGACACTCTACTGTTTAAATATTATCTTTGCACTCGCAAGTTTCAAAGACCTCATTCCTGAGCATCAGAGAATGAATATTACCTGAAAAGGGAATAAAAAATTGAAAACTTGGGACATGCACCAGTGCTATTTTTTCTCAGATGATTCTATTTCAAGGATCCGTCAGTATGCAGTACTGATGCCTACAACTTCAAATAGTGGAACGACACCAAACGTGGGAGTGACATTTTATTACATTTTTGTAAATGTCTTTGTCCAGGTTAGCTCATTTCCAGAGCTAAAAAAAAAATTAATTTTATACCCCAAGGAACCAAAATCTGTGATTTTTTTCTAAATAGGTTAATCTTGTTCTTGTGGACACACAATTTACATGGAAAAAGTATGCCCCGCGATGAACATTTCAAAGTCCAAAAAATGACCAATGTATTTTTTCAGAATTTCTGGAAAAATTCAGGGTGCAAACGCTTTACGACTGCCCAGTTATTCTCACCAATAACAAGCCTGAATTCCCACACATCCTTAACAAACATTTCTCTGTCTCTATTCAGGTCTGGGTGAAAAGCATAACCAATTCACCAAGCTAGACAACCTGTCCGGTTTGTCCTTTGTCCATTTGTCATTATTCAACTAGCTATTCCAACATATCGTGCTAGATCATTTTTCCCTTATTTTCTGCCCAATTTGGCGGCTCCAACCAGTAGAACACAGTAGGGCTAGCACCTAGTCAAGATCAGCAATAACCCCCCCATTTAGAATCGAATGGCACTTTTCCACTGGCACAAGGAAACTTGCCGTACCACAAACAAATTACAAATAAACCAACCCGTACCCGACACGTGCCAGAGCTGCTCGATGGCACTACCGAAATCGGGCCTTAGCCGAGCCGACTGTGTTACTGCTTTCTGATTGGTCGAAATGTTCTCATCACAACATGGAAAGAGGCCAATGTCTTTTCACTGTCCACACAAAAAAACATCAATAGAGAGACGAAAACATCAACGGAGAAGTTAACAAAATGCAAGCACTACAGTCTGTTTGGGCTGAAGATAAATTTCAGTGGGAGTTTTCTATGACACTTACAAATTTATCCTTAACACTGTTAGAAACATGAAGGTGTTCCAGGACATCACTAACAAGTTAGCTGGGTTCGGTTTTCATGGCATGACTAAGGAATGCCAAGAAAAAAAAACTCAAACAAGACTATAAATAATAAAAGACCACAATAACAAAAGCGGCTCTGACAGAAAAACTATCCGCTGGTTCGACTCCATGGACACGGTTCTGGGACGACCGGCCATAAACTGTGGGGACAGAATTGACCTGCTGACGCGTCAGAAACTGGAAAATCTGTACCATCACAATTTACAGTTTAGATACAGCATGGTTCCTGTTCACCTTTGGAAAAGTGCCTAAATTCTATGAGAAACACTGCCTCTTACTGTATCGTGGCGTTCTTGCCCAGGCAGGGAATGAAACCCCAGTCATCCACAGACTGCTGCATGAAGCTAAAACCCACTGCACTACTTCAACAGGCATCCAGCATTACAATAAATAAGAACCCTACGTTCTTTCAAGCACAAGCTGGATAATCTTCTCATATGTAGAACCAAGGCTTATGGTGTTCAGCAGGTTGAGAGCCCTGGACAGAGGGATGTCGGCCAAGCAAGCTCATTATAATATTAAAATATTAGATCGCAGTTCTCAGAGAGGTCTACAGAGTAATCTGATTAGCCAGCTTCTTAGCAATGTTTTGTCAAATATGCATACCGTTTTTTCAGTTTATCCTTTCCATACACCAACACGGAAAGGCATGACTGTACTAGCTCATTGACTGTCCCACTGGCGGAGTCAAATCAAACAAAAGCAGCCTGAGATGAAGCAGAACTTCAGCAGCTCCGTTTAAACACGTCACCACTAATCACAGTAAAATAGGATTAATTTTTAATCAGAAGGGCTCGCTTCAGGCAGGCATGAGGAAGAAACAGAGAGGCTGACAAAACAGGGCGCGACATTTGTATAGCACTTCAGCATAACGCAGACAGATCTGCCATATCACCCAGTCGGTGAGGTTTAGAGAGTGTTGTGCAGATTTCACACAGATACGTGTGGGTCACATATCTACATCCTGGTCTTGATGCTTGTCCAGTCCAAAAATCTGCACAAAGAGCTGTGTAATGACAACAGTAATGTTGTGCTGATTGTCAACATCAGCTTTATGTTAATTTGGGACACAAATGTTGGATTAAACTGCTGCTCTAAGCTCTACAAGCTGGCAGAAACGTGTTCTTAACCCTGGTGGTTGGCAAACAGCTGTTAGGTTCATTATCAGCATCAGTATTTATAAGCAGCATCAGTACTGATATCAGTATCAGTAAAATCCGTACAACACCCATCCCTACTTTGGGTCGTAGTAACACATTATAACAATAAAATACAAAAAACAAATGTCTTAAGATGATAGTCGCACAGTGGGTTTTTTTTTTTATAATTTAATGTGTATTTGAATATTCACAAATCCCTACTAATTAGGGTAAATTTCCCCATTAAATTAGCACTCTCAAAATAACAACGATCAATCTTTCAGTTCCTACACAGGCCACCTGTGTAAAAGTAGTTCCATATTTGCTGTAAGAGTGAGAACAGCATAGAGCAACAATGACACCCAACAACGGCAAAATTTCAGAATTCACTTTAGAAAAAGTTTACAAATCACTGGGACTGAGTGGCATTCAAAATATATCTGATGACAGTGACAAAAGAATGTCATAACAAGAATGAAAAACATGTACGAGTATGAACATTATCTGATCTATTGCGGAGTTGAAAAGACCTAAATCAGACATAAAGGCAGTTGCTCAGTAAAGCTCATGTCAGTAGTAAGTAATTTCTATTATTTAAGCTTACGGTCATGATGCCAAACATTTCATTTCACAATATTTTATTCACTCAGCCTCTCTCACTTCCTAAACTGCATCCTTTCCAGCCTTGTGGCCACTTCTTTGTGCTCCTTCGCCTAATTTTAACCAGCACCCTGACCTATTTCCCGCCAAACACAAAGACGTGAGCCTGAGACAACCACACCCACAACACACGGTCGCTGACCCACGCTGATGTGTGCCGACGTCCAGCCCCAACAAAGGCATATCAAGACTCGTCACCACGGGCTTTTATTAGTCACCAGCAGAACTGATGACCAGCAAGGGGTTCAGGAACCGAAACACAACCTCAGTGCCAAAACCAGAACAAAAATACATTCAATGAGTGCATTTGGGATACGTACTTATCCAGAGCTAAGTCCGATTTTAAGCATGTTACACAGGGACGAGAGTGTAGCATACGGAGTCTTTGCCGAAGGACTCTTGTTCCTGTAGCATGGTGTGCATGCCCAGGCAGAGACCTGAACTCAGCTACGCTTCCAAAGCAACACAGATAGCAAGCCACTTATTTCAAGTGCCAACAAACTGACACACTGAGACATCAGATTGGTATGAAAGGCCTGTTTGTGGTAGCTGTGAAGTCTGAGGAATCTTCTACCCCCCACCCCTTCCATTGACACCAGTTTATTTAGCTCGTCACTTCTTTTTTCTAGATATCCTGAAGCCACCCGCCGAGTTCGTCCGCATTTCTCGCAGAGTGGCAGCCCCTGGTTCACAAAGCTAGCGCGTCGTCAGCGAAAGGAAACCAGCAAGCCACATAAGTGAGTGGCAGACGTGTGGGCAACCACGTTTCACGACCTCCTAACCCACACGCTGTGACCTCTCACTTGCAACCGCATGAGAAAGACAGAGCGTATTAAGACACACACACACACACACACACACACACGCGCACACACCACACCTTTAGAACTGGTGCATGCACAGCCTGCACAGTAACTGATACAAGGACCGAGATCAAACATCCAAGCCATAAATGCCGCCAATGTGTGTGAAACTCATAAACCCCATGAAGCAGTCTCAACAGACTTTGTTTTTATTACTGCACACCAATGGACTTCCGCAATCAACTCAAATTTAAACAGATCAGCAGGCATGAAAAGCCTTACAACTGGGTTTACAGCTGAGGAGCCACTGCCCAAGCTCCAACACCCCTCACTCAACCCATAAAGGGCTTGAGCTCAGGCTGAATGAAACTTCCCGTCATGTTTTCCTTGATCTTGCCTGATCCATTTATAGATCTGACTGAAAAACCTGGCAGAGAGAACTAGTGCGTGGATCCCACATCCACTCAAGGAAAGCAGACTGGAGAGGAAATACACTCTTGCTCCCCCTCTCATTCTTATTCTGCCCCCTTTTTCCTCCTCTCTATTCGTCTGAGTTTCATCCTCTCTCTCTCATGCCCGCCCCACAACTAGTGCCCGCATTATCACCCTACATTAAACGCTCCATTCATTCGTGCCCAGTCTCCTATGCTTCAAGCCTCAGCCGCGAAAACGAGGAACTCAGTCACCTCGCCTTTCAGTCAACTTCACACGCTATTTTCAACACCATTTTCCCCCATACACTTTATGGACAAAGGTTTTGGGACACCTGACCATTCCACCAACAGGGACTTTAATAAAATAGTATTAAAATGCATAGCCTAGAATATGGAGTGGAAGCTGCTATAACAGCTTCCACTCTTCTTGGAAGGCTTTCCACAAGATTTTGGAGTGTCTGTGGCTCGTAATCTCAGTTCCAGTTCATCCTAAAGGTGTTGGATGGGGTTGAGGTCAGGGCTCTGTGCAGGCCAGTCAAGTTTTTTCATCCAACCATGTCTTTATGCACTGGGGCACTGCAATGCTGGAATAGAAATGGTTCTTCCCCAAACTGTGTCCACAAAGTTGGAAGCATGGCGTTGTCCAAAATGTCTTGGTCTGCTGAAGCATTAAGACTGCCCTTCACTGGAAGTAATTCAATAATTAAGAGGTGTGTCCCAATACTTTTGTCCATATAGTACATATGCATGACCGCAGACCCTAACGCTTGCTTTATGGCACATGTTTCCGAGCCAACAGCCATTCAGATGAGACCACTAGAGCTTATTCCTTCTCGGATTAATCAAAAAAAGAAACCATAGAGGAACAGCAACTGCTCCCTCCACCCCAAACTCCACCAACTGGAAAGACCAGTGCATGTTACTTCATGCACAGTTGCATAAGAGACTGAGGAACAACCACATTTGCAAAAATGTTTCCAAAATATGAGGTTAAATCTGTCCATAATCAACACATGAAGGGGGTTTATGTTTCACACGACACAGAAACACAGCATTGCATCCAGCTGTTCAACCCTGGCCCATGAATGAAGACTGGAAAAGCTAGCTTTCTGGCCGGCCAGCCCTTCGTTTGTAGGAAACGAGGGTGAAATTTGGAGAAGAAATTGGATCGTTTTGGCTAAAAATAATCATTTAGGAACGATGTAACATCCAAAATGTCCTGGTCCACTTCAGGTTCCTGCTGAAATGTCCCAGTTGGTCCAGCTGTGGCTGATGTTCTGACAAAATTTACCTCAGAAATCATTTCCATTCAACACGGCCAGAGCCTTTCCAGCCGTTTAAATCTTATAGTTTTACGTTCTGTGGTATAAAGTACGTTTATAGACGAATACTTCATAAAAGAAGCCGACTCTGAGGAATAAAATATGACCCTAAACTGGTTAAAATGGGAGAAAAAGTTAAGTTTGCAGTTAGCTTCCCAGTTAGCACCGAGCTAACTGGCTAAAACAGAGCCAAGTTGTTCCGAACGTGAGGAGAAAAGTGGCGTTTCAGCATTTCTTACCTTCTCAGGAAAAAAAAGCAAATAAAAACTCAGTTTAGAGATAATTTCCTAAGATTTATCGTATAACAATAATTGCGTTTTTAATTATTTTTAATTTTTATAATTTTTTTTTTAATCCAAGGGAAAACTGGCTGTTTTGAGCATATCTTACCTTCTCAGAAAAAAATCCGGTTTAGTGATCAATTCCTAAGATTTACCGTATAACTACAACTGCATTTTTTATTATTATTATTTTTTAATATGAAGGGAAAGTGGCGTATCGGCGGATCTTACCTTCTCGGGTAAAGCAAAAAAAATCCCCAGTTCAGTGATTATTTCCTAAGATTTAGCGTAAAGTTGCGTTTTTGTTTTGTTTTTGTAATTATTTTTATTTTTTATTATTATTTTTTAAAATCCAGCGGCCCTCGAGCGCTCCGAACGTTCTCTGCCCTCCGCGCGACAGACTCTCCTCTTCCTCCCCAGCCCTTCTGGCACCGGCACCGGAGGACACGCCCCTCTCCGCCTCAACGTACCATATATGGAAAACACCCTAGTGCGGTGGCAGCCGAAGCGACCAATCAGAAAGAGGCGCTGCCCACAGCCCCGCCCTCCTCTATTTACCAAACAGGTAAATAAAGATAAACAAGCATTCAAATACTAGCTGGTGGTCTGGTTGTTAGGGAGTTGCCCCTGCACTCTAAAAAGGCGTGGGTTCGAATCCCAGGACCACCAGTGGCACCACTGAGGTACCCTGGAGCAAGGTATGGTCCCCAGTTTCCGAGGTAAATGGGGTTCAGGGAGTGCTCCTCATGTTTTAAAGGTGAATCTCACTATTTTTGCCTAACCCAGTAGCTAAAATTCATCCACAGCGGCTTCATCAGAAATTCTCAGCTCTAGAGAAACCTAGAGAGAGCAGGAACTGTTCACAGTGGTGGTGAGCGGAACCAGACGTCTGAAGACTTTAAACTATTCCACGTACTGGTGACCGATTTGCTACCTTGCTGTCTGAGACAGTATTACGATACTCTAGGTTTTAACATATTTTAAAAAAGTGGATAAGAGAATTTTGAGAATTTTGCCTTTTTCTCCGATTTCCCACAGTTCTGCCATTATCAAAACAGTGTAAGCTGGAGGCCTAGTGGTTAGGGAGTTGCCCCTGCAATCAGAAGGCCGTGGGTTTGAATCTAAGGACTGCTAGTGGCCCCACTGTGGTACCCTTGAGCAAGGTACCATTCCCACACACTGGCTGCCCCCTGCTTCACTTGGTGAATGGGTTAAATACAGAGGAAGAATTTCACACTGTTCACACTGTGTGCTGTGCTGTGCTGTGTTCACGTGGGACTATAAGGGGCCACTTTTTTTTTTTTAGGATGCGAGGTGTGAGACATGCAGACGAAAAAAAGGGTTATTTCTCAAACTAGACTTCAGACAAAAAATAGAATAGAAATCAATATTCTTTCTTTTACTGTAAATGTTTCAGCGTATTAATGGACTTGGAAAAGTACATGGTCGTCTGGACACTTTTCCCACAAGATGGCGCTGTAATGCAGTTTCCGAGGTGAATGGGGTTCAGGGAGTGCATTGAGTGCTGCTGTTCCTCATGTCTTAAAGGGGAATCACACATTGTTTTGCCTAAGTCTGTTGTTAAAATTAATCCAGACTGGCTTCATCAAAAATTCCCCATCTTAGAGAAACTTAGAGAAAGCAGGAACTGTTCAAAGTGGTGGTGAATGGAACCAGACATCTAAAGACTTTAAATTCACATGTGAACGCCACAGCTCAGCACACGGTGTGAACAGTGTGAAATTCTTACTCTGCATATGTGTATACATGTATATACTCACTGGATGTAAATCAAATGGCTGTATTTCCAATACATAAATCACAATCCCTGATTCTTCTACTGTTCAGAATCTAATCCTGCAGTTAAGTGAAGTGAAAGTGACCATTCTGTCATACGTGAACACACCACAGCACACAGTGTGAACAGCACGAAATTCTTTTTCTGCATTTAACCCATTCACCAAGTGAAGCACCGGGCAGCCAGGAACACAGTGCAGTGTGTGGGGACGGTACCTTGCTCAAGGGTACCTCAGAGGTGCTTAGCAGTCTTGGGATACGAACCCACGACTTTCTGATCACAGGGTGAACGCCCTAACCACTAGGCCACCAGCTGCCCCTAAAAGGATCAAGCAACACCAGAACACCATCCCTTACCTTTTCTCATCGATGGTTTCCGCTCCAGCGCTTTGTCAGGAGATTTTTTCGGCGCGTCAAACGCTGCCTTCATCTGCGCCACTTTGACAGACTGTGCCGGGTCCAAAGCCACATCAGCTTTGGGCTCTGAGGGTTTGGTCCACTCCTTCATTTTCTCATGCAGCTGGATAGTTTCTTTTATCAGGTCAGACACAGGCCTGCCTTTTGAAGTGTTTTGGGACTTTCTCCTCACTGTGACACCATTTTGCACGTCCGAAGGGCTGTGGAGAGTCTTTGTTGGGCTGCTTGGTTCTGTTTGGCTTGGCTTTATGGAGTCAGGGTCAGGCTTGTTCTGTCTCGTACTGCACACTGGAGGAGAATTTTGCACACCTAGTGCTGCATCCTCTGTCCCAGCAACCCCACAATCATCCTTCACTTCTGTGGGGTCCTCTATGTGAAGGCCTGTCTCATCTGTGGTATTTTTTGGTTCATGTTTATCCACAGGTAGAGAAGAATCAACCAAATGCTTTGATTCTACATGTGAAAGCAGTGGCCTCTTCTCCAGTCTGTCCTTTTCACGACCTATGGTGATCCTGGGGTCAGAGATGAGCTCAGTGGGAGAACTGGATACAGATGTTTCCTGCTGAGTGCACTGGCTCGCTCTGTCCCTCTCTGATGACGTCATTTCACCCAAGGGTTTGTCTCTGTCTTTCTCCGACGTTTCATTTGATAGCTTGTCCAGTTCTCCGTCTATTGATGTTAAATGGTCCGATCCATTGTTCCCATGTTCCCCTGATGCTGTGTCCTTGCCAGGAGACTTGTTCCTTGCTTCAGGTAATGACATCACCTTGTTCACACCACCCTCAGGTAGTAGGGTGGCAGGAAGCATATTTCCATGTCTCAGTCCACTCTCCTTGATTATAGACCTTTTAGACGCCATTAATGCATACAGTGCCAATTGGGGGTCCAGTTCACCTTCAACCTCATGTGCATGGCCAGGGAGTGACAGAATTTTTGGCTCTTCGCTCACAACTGCCACAAACCTCTCAGGCATCTTTTCAGTTTGGGCATTGGCTATTTCTGGTAAAGGATAATCTCTGTCTTCTCTCTGAGTCCCATTCCCAGTTTCATGAGACAGGTTGCTGTCTGTTGTATAGGGTACGATATCATGCCTGTCGCTTTGGTTTTGAACCATGTTTTGATTTAGTGCACATCCAGTGGCCCCTTTCATCGCTGTCCTTTGTGGAAATGTGGATTCATTCCAGGGTTTCGTTTCAAGAGAGGAGAAGCTCTTAGAAAAAAGGTCCAGCTGACTTCTTTCCTCACATCCTCCTCCAGCTGGTGACCTGTTACACGAAGGATCAGTTTTTCTGTTTTTCTTCAGGCTGTCCAAGTCTGATTCAGACGGGTGATTCTCCTCTTTCTGATGCTCTTCCAGCCTTGAGTTGATTGGAGTCACTTTGTGACTGTTAAGAACCAACAAATCTGCGTTAGTCTTCCCCTCCCCTGAAACTGTTCCAGTCTCTAGGGATGGTGATACCAGCTCACTTACTGGATCACTACAACTGAGCTGGTGTTTAGCTTCTCCAAAGTTCTCCCTGGCTTCTGTGATGAAATCTTTTAGAGTAGAATCTTCCCTGTTTAGGATTTCAGGTATTTCTGCAGACAGGACCTCTGCTATTTTATGCTGTGGTCTAGCTTGTGTGGCAACAGGTGCCACTTCCAGACTGGATTCATGTTCTAATGTTGCTATCTGCTGCTGTACTCCTAGGCTTATTGGTGACACCGTCTCGTTATACCTTCTCTTCTCCTGAGTTTCCGATTTGGTTGAGCTCCATTTTAATGGCAGGTTTTCTCTGAAAGCAGTAGAAAATGTCAATGATTTTGTTTCTGAATCAGAGAGGACCATTACTGTAGCAGCAGGTCCATCACAGACTGCATATGAACTGTAAGTTGGGTCATTCATTGGTGTTGCGGCATTCAGGTGTTCTAAGGGGCTGTCCTTCATGTCTGTGACTCCTGGCGATGCTTCAGGCTCCCGCACAGGCATGTCACCTGTAAAACTAGCATCACAGATGTCCTCCATCAGTGTGAAGGCCTTGAGCTTTGAAGTGTGCAAAATGCTATTCATCGTTTCCTCCTCAGCTTCCATATTGATTTTTGCTCTTTCCTTCTCTTCATCAATCAGTGCTTCCTCAAAATCCTCATCTTTGCTGAGTTGCTCATAGCTTAGTAGAGAATCCTCATCCTTGCCAAAGGAGTCCCTCCCGAGGACTTGGAGTTTCTCCTGATGAGGCTTCCTTTCCAGACCTTCATTCACTGATCCTTCTGGGTCCATTCCGTTGCTCTTTTCCACTGTGCACTCTTCTGAAGAGCCGGCCACCTCAGAGCTCAACGTGCCTTGTTCAGAGACTATGATATCACGCGCCTGCCGTGAAACCAAAGGCTGTGTCCTGCCTCCCTCTCCTCCTCCTTTTTCCCTTCCTCCCTCTCTCTCTCCATCCCCTCCCTTCATCCACCCTGTCTGTGCCCGGTCGATGGGAGGGCTCCGTTTCGCGTGAGAATGCATATCCAGCTCCAGGGTAGGTAATGTTGGCTCCACTCCCGGGACCAGGTCCAGCCTTTCGCTGCCCGCTCCTGCTTGATCCTCCCCCTCTCCACAGGTCTCCTCACTAGGGTTTCCTTCCTCCTCTGGGTTGGGTCCCTTTTCCGCCACCAGGCATGCTGGACCGCCCTCCTGCTCCCTCATGCTGCCTTGGTTCTGTCCCATTGCATTCTGTGGAAAGAAATATGTAATCATTACAGTATCATGGTAGCGGTCCAACCGCATGTTACGCATGATGCCATGGGTTCGGCATGCAGGCAATGCCAGGTCTTATCTCGCACAAGGCTGAGCTCTCCCCGCTCCTTCATATTCACTCCCCGTTCTCCCCCATATCTGTATCTTTATGATGTTCACAAAGCCTATCAATTTCATGCTTTTCTGCACTTGTCTGTTGGGATGTGTTGATCATTCCCGGATTTATCGTCAGCCACAGCTGCAACTTAATAGCTCTGTTGTTCATTGTAGCTCTTCTGTTTTCTCCCTCTCTCCCTCTCCTTATTATTCTTTCCTCATTCGAGTTGGTTTTCAACCAGTTAAACTAGCACACAAGTCGAAACCACATGCCATCGCCTAACTTAAACAGTAGTGATGTTGCGAACTTTGACCTTTTGTGGGAACCGAGACTTTTCCTTGCGAGTCTTGTGACCGAGGCATTTCTGAACAGCCATTGATCATTCATGCCACTCCTGTTACGTGGAGCACATCGTCAGCAGGAATTAGAGTCACAAGGTTTTGCTGAAGATCTTAGCAGTGAATTGCTCTCTCTCTCTCACTCCCTCACTTCAGCGGTTAATGATACTATCAGACGCACAGCCTGCAGCTCCCGGGTAAGAGGTGTCATGGTGTTGTATAAGGCCTGGAGTGGAAGAAATGTTTTTCTACTGGACACTTTATCTCAGCAATTCTTCTGAATGCCCCATTTGTGTTTTGTAATAAGATGCGCTCTTAATTTTGTCAAGGTTCTTGTACACAGCCTGCTTATGGCCTGCACTGCTCTCTCACTTATAAACATACCGATTTGGCCTGAATTGCACTCTTCTGAGTTGGAGAACACTCAGCAAGCAGTTTTGTAGATTAAATCGAGTATTTCAAGATGATCTCTTTTTGTCTCAGAGACCAGAGGGTGTTTTTGGGTTGAACTGAGGACTAAGACAGACCCCAGACCTTCACTTAACCACATTAAGGTTACCCAAACACTGTTTGGTGCAGCCATATGTGACCCAGCCTAACTTTCAAATTCAGTGAAAAGATATTCTTCATACCGGTGGTCTCTCAATCTCCCCTTCAGTGTAAACCACTGCCTGCTGTGCTCTATCATCTCATAACTGCTGGATACATACAGTATATGTTGGTACATCTGTGTTCCAGTCAATGGTGATTGTATGATGTAAAAAATCAGGTGTTTTAATGACATTATACATTACATAAGTTTTGCCACTAAAAATTAAATATAAGATGATAAAAATAAGACTTTATATAAAAATGTGTGTCACTGGCCGAGAAAGTGGGAGCTGACCATCTGGTAGGTCAAGTTAACCCTGGACAGGCCAGCTCTAGACTCTCAGAGAGCTGCTTCCAACACTGATGGTGAGGACGAGTCATAAGGCAATTCAATTGACCTGCCCCCATATACACAAGCCGTTTGTGTACTCTTGAAATCTGTGCTCTGGGTATTTATTTTCTGGTATCACCTCCCTAAAAGCTCTGCTTCCTCTGATTGGTGTGCTTTTGGTTCTTTATGTGCACTCGCTGACTCCTCCTGACGTGAACAGGAAACACATCCATCATCTGTGTTATCTTGGTGTCATCCCTTCTACAGGAAAGATTATTAATGCCTGTAAGTGCTGAAGGTCTAGAGGCCACATCAGTGGTGATGAGTTTACCAGATACTGTTAGTTTCTCAGCTGAGCCTCTGCTGAAAAATGAGAATTGAAATTTCATGAGCAGTGATTATCAGAGATGGCCCAATACTATTGATATTGAAACATAACGGCCGATACATTTTCCCAATACCGATACTGAAAACTATCAGCTAATACATTTTACTAATACCACAAAATTGGCTATTTTATATGTGGCTGCCCATAATGCCATTTGTTACCGTTTCACAGTAAAATTGAAATTATTGTTTAATATTTACCCAGACCTCTCATCTCTGTCCACTTCTATTTCCACACATGTGCAGATTTATAGAAAATGGGCTGAAAAACCTGATTGCAAATCTCTTTCCTGAGAAATTGGAGTTCTCAGGAATTTGAGTAAGCTGTTTTCATGACCACTTGAATAATCAGATAAGTGCCAAAATCTGATACCCCCAGTGAGTTTCTAGCAGTAAGCGATACAATTACACATGAACATTTTTTATAGATTTTGAATCAAACATGAACACCCGAAGGTTGCTAAAGGTTATTCCATGCTGTAAAAGCCTGTAACAGACATATGAACACATTTCCGAGCTGGTATGTTGTATTCCTACAGTGACTCCTTCAGTAAAGAGTTCTAGCATAGAGCTGCTGCTGTTCACCACCTGACACACACCTACTGGTTAATCTCATTTTCACATTCAGTGATGGATCCATAGGCATCATTTACACTGGGGACACGTCCATGCCACTTTTTGTTAAAGGCCATTTTGTCTCTATCAATTTTTGAAACAATCACCCACAAAGTCGACAAATACAGTGGCCTCCACCTTGCCCCCTTGGTTAACAAATACAGCTGCTCAGTAAAGGCCTCCTTTTCAAACCAAACTTCCAGAAGGCCTGGAGTAATGTTTTCCCTCAAAAAATTGGTCCCACCCATTGGAAATCAAAACTGATCCTTCCTCCTTATCAAATTGGTGGTTATTTTGACTCAGCAGGCCTTATATCCAGCATCTCAAGGCCAACCAATGGGAGAGCTCACTGAGCTAGGTCTACCTAGATACCACAAAGGAAAATATCCTGATTGGATCATTTTCTGTTCAAAGAATTTAGCCCTGTTGTTTTCAAGCAAAACTCAACACTAAAATAAAAGCAGTACTGCAGAGCAAAAGAATACAAACATAATTTGATGGGGGGAAAAAATCATTTTTGGTTCCCAGGAAGCATTAGGTTTTCAAAGGCCTAGAAGGCCCTGAGGGTTGCCCTCGGCTGAGCCTTGTGTGAGCGTGTGCCATTTCAAGCTAGATTTGATATGAGATTAGATTGATTCATTCTTTTTTCCCCCTCCGATATCTGATCCAATATTTTTTGCTAATTTCGGCTAAGTATCGATACCTGACATCGGATCGGTGGCACGTTTTCCCACAATGCTTTATGACGCACATGTTGGTCCTCATTGTGACCCTACGGCCCGATGCTGAGAAAGAGAGAAACTGCAGTGGGAATGACTCGCACAATGGACAAGTTCCTCAGTGCCAATGTGTTTCCTGTCCCTGTGCCTTTCTTTACCCCTTACACACACACACACACACACACACATGCACACACACACACACATACACGTGCCAGTTCAGAACAATTCTGGGTGACAAGCTCAAAAGTTTCCATAAAAAGTCCATAGTTTGTGTGTCATATGTTCATCCCTGCACTCGGACATGTTTTGTAAAACCCAGCAAAGTCTAGAAAACATGGAGTGCAACAAAAGCAGGAACATTACATTGCCTATTAGAGCTGAATTCACAGGGTAAAAATAGTTTCCTGAGCATTCAGCACAGCCATGCGACCTCCTGCCATGTCAGGACAACATCTCCTTTAAAGGAATTCCCCACCCAGACATGCTAACATGGCTAACATCAAGTAGCAAGCCGGGTTTTTACCTGGAAGCCACATCTCAGTAAAGCAATGCTCTTCCTACCTGGAGGCCCGTTCATTAATTAATCCTGGTGTTTGATACCGACTCACCATTCATGGTACTGATGAATGGAGCCAGACGTCCGAAGTGTCTTGAAATGCTACATCACGGAATGAATATGTTACCTGATGCCTGTGGCAATGTTTTAAAATCAGATTGAGAAGGTTTTAGGCTAAAACATAATTTACAAAGTTATATTACTGGCAAAGGGGTACATGCAGGGCACTGAAAGGCGAAATACGCCCAAAACATTTTTTTTTTTTTTAGATTTACCATCATTTAACCATTATTATTACATATAAACACTCAAAACGTGTAGGTCCACTGGTAGTTTTGCATAGTAAATTACTAAATAATTATATTTGCATTGCAAAAGTGGAAAAACAGAATCCCCATTTAACCACACACCCCCGCCACCCCCAATGCATTGGATCTCTGGGCTCTTCAGGCAATCCAGATCTTTGCTCTCTCCTTCTGTTTTAACAAAAATGTGGACTTTCTGGGAGGCTTGGACTGGTCTAAAAACCACTGCCCTGAAGTCTGCTTGTCATCAACAGGTTCACCCCCCAATTTCATTCAGTGAAAATTCATCTCAGATCAGCCTGCTATCTGTAGGAAGACCCCATCCCATCCCAGTCAGCCACAACTGCCTTATTGTCCTGTTGTTTTCAGCCAGGCTTAAGGCGAATCACTTGATCGTCTTGTGCTCGCCTGTCTTTTCCCACACCCTTCGGTGGACAAGTCTTCCAAGCATAAGGGCTGAAGTGAGTTGGAATCAAAAGCTATTGGCCTGCTTTAAGGACCCTAATAAAGTAAAGATGACTTTCAAAAGAGAGTGCGCCAGTCACTCACCGGCGGATTTCCGCACCCGAGCTGCTCCGTCCTCCAGGACAAGGCGACTCTTTGTTGGACGGATAGTCGAAGCTTCTTGGGCTGTTCTTGTGCTCCACTGTGTCACTGACGGGGCTTTTTATTGCTCTCCTGTGCTGTGATGTCACGGCCTTATTTGCCTAATGCAATAAGCGACTCCTCTTCTGCTGTGAATTTGCACAGCTGATCAGAGCTGGACGGTGATAAAGGGCCCAAGAGTCCCTCGGCCAACGTCTCAAAGTGTGAGGGTTGGTCTACAGTCTGCTGCCTCCAGCCTGAGTTGTGTTCATTAGGAAAAATGAACCTGGGTCAGTTCGGTATTCAATAAAGTCTAGTTTATTACACCTACTTTGTATCTACACTCACTGCCTATTTTATTGGAATCACCTTCCATATATGTGCACTCTGTAGATGACCACAGTTCATCTGTTGTTCATTTGACCAGCCCCCTCTGCTTCATCCTTCAATAGACAGCAGAGGTGGGAACTTATATTTCGTTCCTTTGGAGCTTTAGCCTTTCCATTTTGGCCAAAAGTTTTTCCAAAAAGAATCCTTTCAATCCTGATGTCGTGCTAAAGCATTCCATTGCAGTTTGACTGCTAAGCAACTGAGTTATCTGATAATTCAATTCATTACCAAACCTTTCTTGGTTCCTCACAGCAGTGCTTCCTCATGTTCTTAATGAGTTTCTCCTTTTCAGTCTTGGTTCATCAGAGTTTCTTCTGTATGCTTTTCCTGTTTGGTCTTGGTTCCTCACTGTTTTTTCTTCCTGCTCTTAGAGAGCTTCTCCTTTTGAGTCTTGGTTCATCTCAAAGTTTCCTCTTCATGTTCTAAATGAGTTTCTTCTTTTAAGTATTGGTTCATAAGAGTTTCTTCTTCAAGCTCTTAGAGAGTTATTCGAGTCTTGCGTTCTCGCAGTGTTCCCTCCTCATGTTCTTAAGAAGGTTCTCCTTTTTAGTTTTGGTTCCTCTGAGTTACTTCTTCTTGTTCTTGGGCTGTTTTTCCTTTTGAGTCTTGGTTCTTCATGTTCTTATGGTGATTTTCCTTTTGAGTCTTGGTTCTTCATGTTCTTATGGTGATTTTCCTTTTGAGTCTTGTTTCTTCATGCTCTTTGGGCGTTTTCCATATTGAGTCTTAGTTCAACGTTCTTAGGGCATTTTTCTTGTTGAGTCTTGGTTCTTCACGCTCTTTGTGCATTTTTCCTTTTAAGTTTTGGTTCTTCGTGCTCAGGTCATTTGTCCTGTCATTGTGACCTTTACCTTGCTCATTAAATGGTTGGACCCACTTTTCTGGAAAGCTGCTTTGACAAAGCGTTCTCTTTAATTCAACACACTCAGTTTAACATTTGCGGAGTTTGGTAATAAGAAAATGTCTTTGATGAGATGAAGTTAGAACTGCGAGTGTCTCCTGGATTGGACCTGGACACCCTTCATATTGGACTATGACCTGTGGGACCATTAGCACTAATACTGAAGCCCTTAACATGGCCTAAGATCCATGACTTTGCAATGTTATCCAATGAAGATGCAAGTAGCAAAATTTATGCAGTGCACTCCCAAACAGGTGGCTAGGGAGTTGCCCCTGTGATCAGGTGGTCATGGGTTTGAATCCCAGGACTGCCAATGGCACCACTGAGGTACCCTTCAGCAAGGTACCATCCCCACACACTGGTGACTGGGATAAATGCAGAGAAGAATCTCTTTACATGTGACAAATGGTTCACTGTCACCATTTGAGATGAGGACTATTGAGGTTAAAAAGCCTATGTATGGAGTCTATTCAGTAACATAATGCTGAATAATCTTTAGTCCTTAATGCTGAGACATGATGTCACCAAACTGTAATGCTGAAAAGCCCATATGCCCCTTTTGGGCCCAAGGACTGCAGTGTTATCCAGACTCTAAACCGTTAGACTTACTGTATCAACAGCGTTTCCATCCAGTCTGTACCAACAGAAATCCATCTGTCTATTGCTAATTCATTTTTTTTTGTATTTATACATGGGCTATGCACCGGGGTGTATGACTAATTTTGTTATGGTTAGACCAAAACCAAAATGCAATCCACCAAGGCCGTCGGAGTACAAAGCGAAGCAGGGACCCTTTGAACTCCGTCCAAATCGACTGCAGAACAGAACTGGAACTGATACTCCAGGCGACACTGTAGCCCTAAAGTTGCACTAACTATGCAAAGATACTTTTTTTTTTTTTTATCATTAATACAGTTTAGACCAGATGACAATGTCCTTGGTTATGTTGTACAACAGTTTTTTTCTATAATTCTACATAAATCATAATTTTTCACAATATTGTTTTCTCTGGAGTCCACTTATGATGTTTGTGTGGTTGTATGTCCAACAAACCATTTTAAATGAACCATTTCTGACTTCTCATTTTTCCCCTTAAATTTAACAGGGTGCTTTTGTTGTTGTGTCTTTAAGATTGATTATACGTTTAAAAAAACTCTTTATATTGGTTGACCTCATTCATATGGGCGGGGCCTATGAAAAGGAGAATTCATGTAAATAAGTTCATTTTTTCATGTGACATCACAGTGAATTCAAAACAGCCTGGTTTGGCTTAGTTTAGTTAGTACTACATTTACTTATTTTAAAAAAATTAGATTTGGTTTTCAATTATATGAGGCCTTCAAGGCACGATTCTGGAATCAGTTTTGGAAAATAAGTGATTATTTTGATATAGCAAGTCAAAATTTAAGGAAAAGGAGTCACTGTTTCAGAATAGTCAAAATTTTAAAATTACATTATTTGAAATATAGTTGGTCAAAAATTCAAGTCATGACATAGGCTTTAAGTCATTATTTTGACACCATTCAAAATTTTGAGAATGTAAATCATCATTTTGGTATAGTAAATTAAAATTGAGAATGTCATTCTGACGTCATCTTGACGTAAAAAAATTGAAACCGTAAGTTATATCAAAATAGTAAAACAAAAATCTGAGAAAATAAGTCAAGCAACTAATGTGAAGGCTTTTCCCATCACCATTAATATACTAGAGTAAGAGTATAGCACTGAAGACCAATTTGTGGGAAAAATGAGCTGGTTAGACTAGATGTCTGAATAAATTTGTTGTTTTTGTCAAGTTAACTTAATTATTAACTTGACAAAACCCAACATGTTTATTCGGACATCTAGTCTAACCAGTTCATTTTTAGTCTGCAGTGCCATCCTCTTATTCTAGTATATTAGTGGTGTATTTCTTGTCAAGTTAACTGAATTGCTCAATTTTAAAAGTTTAAAAATCATTTCTTACTTCCAGTCTTGTGGCCTGTAATGTAAATGAGGCTGGTGTGGTGGTCATGGTGGTCCCCTTGAATTCATGAGAATTACATGAGTACAAAATTCACAAAGTGCGTTTTTTTAGCAGCCTTTAAAAGCTCCAGTTGCTGCAGATCAGATTTTGATGGGCTGTTGGTTGGGCAGCATAGTGACTAAACTCCATTTCACCCGGTTTAGTTTCAGATCTTTTCACCAATAGCTGAGCAGCTCCTGCAGATCTAAGAGACTCACCAGGATGTCTGGGCCAGGAAGGTGGTAGCTAGTCTCCAAATGGGGAATTCAGAAGGTTGATGATGAACTGTCTCCACAATGTGTGTCTCCTCTTTTGGGAAGAGCTTGACAGGGTTCTTGGTAAGTATATGCTTGCTAGAAGGTCATTTGGCATGCAGGTTTCTGGACAGTCTCAGTCTGGTCCAACAGGTTTCCATGCCATGAGGGAGCAACCCCAGCTCGTCTTGACCTTCTCAGTGTGGTGCAGGCGTGACATTTGTTTGATGATCCAGTTGTGGATGTGACTGGATCCAGTCACCTTCTGGGACGGATAAAGGGGCACGGGAGGAACCGTGCCGTACGAATGTCTTTCCATTACAAATAAACCGACCCGAACCAGAGCTGCACGATGGCAGGGCTGAAAGTGGGCCGCAGCCGTACGGACTGCTTCATTGCTTTCTGATTGGTCGAAATGTCATCATAACATGGAAAGAGACCATTGTTTTATTTACTGTACGAACCAAAAAAAATAACAATGGAGATACAAACTAACAACACGGAAGCTGACGAAGTACAAGCACGACTGCCTGTTTGGGCGGAAGATAAATTTCAGTGGGAGTTTTTTCATGATGCTACAAGTTTATCGTTAACGCTGTGAGAAACGCACCAGGAGATCAGTAACAAGTTTGCTGGGTTAGGATTTCATCGCGTGGTTAAAGAACGTCAAGGAAAAAAAAAAAAACAACAACTCAAGACTATAAATCATGAAAGATCACAACATCAAAAGCAGCTCTGACAGAAAAACTCTCCGCTGTTTGTATGGAATTATGACTTCAGATTTCAGCCAATAGCACAGCACCTCTGAGGTCAGGTGTGCAAGGTTGGTGGAGAAAACCTCCAGAAAGAGGGGATCTGGGACACCATATCTTCATCCAGTCTCATAAACCCGTTTACATCTTGAGCCACAACTGAGACATGGAAAGACTTAATGGATGTAGGAGAGAATGTGAGTGAGAGAGTGTGTGTGTGTGTGTGTGGGGGGGGGGGGGGGGGGGGGGGGGGGGGAGAGGGAAAAAAAAA
>JBBPCZ010000042.1:1502325-1515690 GCA_037974445.1 Brycinus macrolepidotus | reverse complement strand
CACACACACACACACACACACACACACACACACACACACAGACACACAGACACACAGACACACACACACACACACACACACACTCCTCCTCATGCAGTGCAGCTTCATTTTTTACATTTCTTTCTTTCTTTATAACATTAATCAGAGCAGAGAGTGGGTTATATGTAGCCGGGGTCCTCTGCAGAGTGGTCTGCTTCACTTAAAGACAAGCACCCAGTAGGCACGCCTGGTATCAGATCGGTGCCCATTCTAAAGCTTGGCTGTGTCCCGAAAAAAAAAAAAAAAAAAATTCAAAAACCTTTCGATTCTAAAATAAAGGTCCCAATTTTTGAGTCCAATGACTGTTTTTAAATTTATAGTCATCATTCCCATAATAAAAGACTTTTTCCAGTATATACTTCAGGATGGTTTTTTGTAACAAAATGTGCTTTTTGCAAATTTCAATATTTTTCTTTGTTTATCTGTAAAATAAAAAGTCTTAAAAATGGAATTGCATGAAAAAAAAGTTTATTTCCATAATATACACACAGTACATCATTTCCACAAAATGTACAAAGTGCAATATGCATCGAAAACTACAGCAAGTTCGCAGTACAAAAGACAAGATTACTGCATACTTAAATATAAAACAAACGAAAACACAAAAAAATGGTAACGGTGGTGACAGAGAGGAAGAGAGAGACAAAAGAGAGAGAGATTGCTTGTCGGAATCAATTTTGTTGCGCCGCCAGCTCTTCCCATTGGCCTGAACAATATGGCTGCTTTTGATTGGTCACTGATTTAGGCCCAGGCCCGCTGTGGCCTGGTGTTGGGTAAATATAAGGATGACCTCTCTCTTGGTCACTGTAACCATCCTCCTCGAAGGTGCAATAAAAGTGGCATCAGCTAAAGAACGATGGCTACTCGGGGAAACAAATTCTATCCTGTTTTTCTTCAACGTATGACTTTAGTCGTGGCCACACAAAAATCTTTTTTTTCTTTTAATGAGAAAGAAAACAAGAACTTGGCAACTCTATAATGTCCATTTGAAGCGTATCAGCCCCCTCCCCCGGTTCCCCAAGCTAATCTAAGAGGTATAAAAAACTAAGTCCGATTTAAGAGCACAGCGATAATGAACCGGAGCAGCGGCAACGTAAAACATCAGTCAGCTTTACAGAAGGAAACTGCCCACCTAACTGGCGCCTCTCTCTCGTTCTCCTTGGCCTTCTTGGAAACGTGGTCGGAGGGAAGATGACACATTGTGTCCGAAACTGCCTCTGGTGTCTCTGGGTAAGGCACTTTTACACTGATAACGAAACATGGCCGACTTGAACCAGCTACTCTCTTGCAAGACCTCTTGTCCTCAACGTGGCATGAGAGGCGAAGGTGGTGAAGGCCCAGTCGGAGGGCAAGAAGGGTGTTAGGGGGTAAGATTGGCAAGAACAAACACTTGAGCACTAGGGGGCAGCACGGCTGCCCAAGCGGGAACGGCCTAGGCTTGTACTGGGAATTCCAGCTACACGTCGAAATCTATCAACGTGGGACACCAAACAGGTTCAGGAAAAAAATGGACCACACTGATTTGTCCGAATGACCACTCAACGTTGGAAAGGTGCACAGATCCTTAAAGAAAGCACCTCCATTTAGTTCCAGGTAAATCCTTTGACCATCAGGGGTCTATACTTGATTTTCACTTTATAAGAAATGACTTGCACTACCATTACCTGGACAGTCTGAGGTCCACTTATAGGTCCACCATGTAGGTGGACATTTACATGTCACTGGTTGCAATGAACACTACCTCATTCATCAATGGCCGAGTTCTGACTAATCAACCCAGCACTGTTAAGTGCAGCTCTGAAACTGACCACTGATGAGGGACTGGTTAAAACAACAGATGCACTACAGTCTCTAACTGTACACCCGCAATGGAGAGCTTCAAAGTAGAGGTTTCTAATAAAGTAGGACTTCTAATAAAGACCCCTGCAAGAACAGGTTAAAAGACAACTCTGCATGGTTATGGTCATTCATTCCTGTATCATGGACTTGCCAAGCCAAAGGGACAAGGGACAACAAGTAAGGACTTATTCTTCTTCGCAGTGGAACTGGAACTCATTCATTCTAAACGGAAGCAATTCTGACTGCTCATTCGCACACAAAAAAAAAATGACGGTAAACATCAGTGAACTCATCAATCTGGTGCTCTCGTTATCAGTTTCGGACAAACTGAGCGCTCCAAGATCATGTCCTTGATTTCAACAGGAGACAGTGCACGAAAGAAACATTAGCCAAAAAAATGCAACGCCCCAAACACATTTGCACATCCTGAGCGAGGAAAAGAAAACTTGTAAACTCCGTCCGACAACAGATTTCACAGACGGGATGTGAAAACAACAGAGCTTCAAAAGAATTCTGGGAAGAAGCAGTCGATAACTGGCCAAAAACCACTGCACGCACTGCCTGGCCTGAGGAATACTGCTCCTTCTCTGGGGTCCCATAGGAAGATTCGATTTGGATTGGTGGCCAGGTGCACGGTAGCGTTTCCTCAGGCCAGCAGGCATGCAATATGTACAACCACGTCAGAAACTGCAGAGAGGAGTTCATTCAAGTCAGGAGGTGACTCCTCTTGTTTCAAAGTCGTCATCAGGACACAGGTACCATCGGTTAGCCTCCGCCATTTGGGGACCTATGCTCATCAAAAGTTTGGGGATTCCTAGCTTGTTGATAAATGAGCATGTTTTCTGTGTAGGTTTATAAAAATGTTCCTTCAACTGGTTCTCAAACTAATTCCAATTCTTTTACGCTAAGAGATGCTCACACTGGGATGGACAGGGAGGGACATGCTACCCGCTGAGAGAGTGGGAGGACAACGATGCTCTCTTGGACCCCCTGGGCACGGACAGCTCGCGATCTCCTGACAATGAGTCTAGGAGTTTTTGACTGTATGAAGAAATGCCTGCAGGTTTTTAAGTTGTCACAAATATCAGCATGTGTGATATTCCTGCTCTCAAATATACACTTGCTAATTCTTTCACATTTATGCAATAATACACTGGAAGATCCTATGGTACAGCTTGGCCTTGAAGGTATTACTGGGATTATAGGACAGTTGACGATTATTACACAATTATGAGACAATTATATTGGACTCTGTGGTAAGTTTATTTACTCTAAATGAAGAAAAATAGCTCAGATTTAGTTCTACTGCATATCGCAAATGGGATGTCCAACGCTGCGAACGTGAACCTACAGATCTGTTACTAGTTTGTGAGAACTAGCTCTACAGTTCACATTTGAGTAACCCATTTAAACAGAGTTCACACCAGAATAAAAACTGTAACTGAAACCGAGACACTAACTGTATAATCTCCCTCATTTTGGTTAATCTCTTTACTTCTCACTTTTCTCCACCTCATGGATAAGTGTCTCCTAGTCGGAGAAACCGATTGTCATTGCTAGGTTACAGTAAAGTAAGATGGAGTGATACTCAGAGAGATTAGGCTGGAGTGCCGTTATGATTAAAAATCAGAACTAACTGCGGTCATGGAAAACATGCTCATATTTTTCAAACAAGCTAGATTCAACCTCTGATGAGCAGCGTGTGTATATATATTTTCTTACGTACAGTGCATTGCCATGCATGTGCATTACAGCAGAGGGTGTGTGTTCTATGAGCCCGCTCATGACCTCATCGCTAAATACTAGCGCACACTCACACTCCGCAGAACTCAATTTCTCATAAATATTTCACAGTAATTGCACAGGTGCCACTTGCGCTCATACACACTTATATACAAGACGCTTGTGCACGTCCACAGTAACAGCATAGTTCAATGTACAAAATAAGAGTTTAAAAAAAGAATTTGCGAATAAAAGTGTGTTGCATAATAAAAAAAAACTCAAGTACTTAAACGCGGGTCGCGATTGGCCGACTGATCTGGAAATAAAGGGAACGCACTGGCTGATGTAAAGAACCAGCTGAATATGGCAAAGTGGTATTGTATACATAAGTGGGAGTGATGGAATGTGTGTATGACCGCATGCATCGTGTGGAAAGGGGGGGGGGAGTGGCATGACAGGCTGCCGATCTTGTGATCTCAAACTACAACTATGGATCCCGCAGGGTAGACACACACACACACACACACACACACAAACACACAAACACACAAACACACACAAGCACATGATTGCTTGAATGGAACTGTATAGACAGGTGATATTGTTTTAAACCAGCATTTTTCCTCTGATCTTGGCTACTGTAAGTCATGGAAGAGAAAAGAGAGGTGAAATGGAGGGATAAACATAGTAGGGCTGGCCCAAATAATTCGAAGAATATTTGCTTTGCATACTGGTTTTCAGAGAATGTCTGTATCCTAAACACATTTCATCGACAAAGGCCTTTATAAAGGGCAACGACTGTTACTTAATGGTAAAATGTTATTAAATAAGTGTAAATTTATTTTAAATTATCCAACAATGAGAAAATGGTCAATGCAAAATTTATGTTGAAGTTGGTATGGAGGTACACTAAGTATGATATGTATTGTGGTACTTATACCATTCTCTGGAGGGGAAGACGCTAAACCAGGAGCTCAAAGTCTCAAAACTGTTTTTTGCGTGAGTTCTAGCAGCAGATTAGGTGGATTTCGTCAACTCAAGTAATAATGGTGATAAATAAAATGATCATTTTAATTTGTTACACCCTTACGAAAGATGTACTTGAATGAGAGGCTACAATCACAGCTTTTACAGCAACATACAGCGCCTGAGTGGAGACTTTTAATATATAGTTGCCCCCTACTGGATATATTCTGAACTGCAACAAAAGTGAAATTATGGTTATGTTGTTGTCAAGGGTGATTTTGAGATTCCATTATTTGAGAAATCATTCAGAAATACCAACAATTTGTAAAATGTTATTTTGGCCAGCCCTAAAACAAAGCCAGACTTTCCAGCTTTGTTAAAACTTTCAATGAAACTGTACAAACTAACACATTTTTACAGGTCTGATACAATGGTCAAGACTTTATTTATTTTTTGTGTATTAAAAATGCCTTGATTCTAAAGATCGGTAATTATATACCACACACATTGTGTCGACTCAGACAAATAAAAGTTGACGAACACTGGTGCACAATTAGTTTCTCCGAACGTGAAATATGAAACCAGTCAATTTATTCTATTTAATTTGTCGGATCTGAGTTGCAATTTTATATAACATGAGGCAGGTAAGAGTATCTAAATGCTGCTACTGGACCTCAATCAAAATGCTGTGGTATAATTAGCCATGAGGCATTGTGCTAAATAAACTTGCTTTCGACGTAGCTCCTTCATTTGTGTTACTCAAATGGGCTGATTTCTCATTTTAGGATTTAAAATGCCAGTTTGGCCCATTAAAGAGCAAACAATGGGTAACAGAAAGTGCTGGTAATGTGGTAGTGTGTTTCACATGTTCATTTAACCCACAGTCATCCACAGGTTTGGCTGGAAAGAAATCGGTGAACAGTGCATCTCTATTCTACAGCAGCCCTCTAACAAAATAAACCCCCAAAACATTCCCCTGAGGACCAGCAGTTTGAGTGTGGACATGTCCATAGCATTAGCCCTGCCCCTTTCCACCCACTTTACTCCGATATGATGTGTCCTGTTTCAGACTTGATTTTTCGATTCCATATTCAAATATTTACGCCATTAGTACAAACCCCCTTTTCTGGGAACTAAATTGAAATCTTCACAGGAGTAGCTCTAAATTAGGGCTGTCACTACCAACTGTATCAGTAATGGTCATCATATACATGCAATCTTTAAAAGCAAGCATTTCATTTGACCTCATATGCATGAAATTTCGAACTACAAACACACTCGCATTAGTAAGAACCTGCTGGTGTAGGTTTCCTCCCTTTCAACGATGCTCACGACAGCGATTTGTGTGCTAAGAGCTCCTCTAGCGGAGAAAGTTCAAACTGCTGAATGTGACTTCAGACGGCAAATGCATTTAGTCAATTACTTTTTGTAGATGCAGAATTAATTTTAATCAAGCAATCATGACAGCCCCATTTTAAACATTTTTTGAAAATCAAAGTCGCTCCAGATTTGATCAGTATGGAAGATAATAAGCATTACCTTAAAACCTAACAACCAAGCAGAAATTTCTAACAGAACAAATGTGGTTCTCAACAAAGACGCATAAAATATCAGCAAAATCAGATTGGAGATCGGATATGACAATGGAACCAGCCGTCCATCTCATTCGAGAGCCAGCCTTAAATGTGACAGCTAACTGGAATATGGCTTTCTATGGCTATGACCTCCCTCACCAACCAAATGGAGAACTGTTCAGAAGACAACGAACTTCAGCAGAGAGGAAAAGATCCTTCAGGTACTCTTAGCTTGAGCATTTTGCCAGAGCCTCAAAGCTCTAACCTCAACATCTAGTGTTAAGAACTTTATTTCTTGAGTGTGTGAAGTGATACTGCTAACGAGAATATATGTGCTATGTCTCTCTTTAGCCTTGGGAAATGGACCCCCAGCAATGTTTTTTTCTTTTTTTTTTCACATTAAAGCGAAGAAGAGCACCACAAGGATCCAAGACGAAGGGTCTATGTCAATCAACAGCTATTCAAAACATCTTGAGAAAGGTTGTAAAGACAGACACGCTTGCACACCCTAGCGTTTTCAATATAATTCCAACAATGCCTAACTGTTATCAAGTGTGCATTGTTAAATTCAGAAACAGAATGGACTATGCGCTAAAAGAGCAAAGTACAGCCAAGTACCTCCAGCAACTTCTGCAGATTGGGAGAACAGCACAGAGACATAAACTGAATTACCCTCCCTGACATTCTAATAGCTTATAAGCACAGAAAGAATGACCAGCAATGATTCAGACGTCCCTTCCCCCTTTGCTCTCTGGAAGGAGTGTGATTTAAAAGTGTCGCTCAAAGTCAGCAGGAAGATGTGATTCACACTGAAATGTGACATAGATGGGTGGGTGAACAGAAAAAACAGGTAACAATCTCTCCTGCCTCATTGGGCAGTGGCCTTAGGGAAATATGGCTGCTCGGTTCTGCCTCTGACTCAGCAGATCAGTATTAGCAGGAACAGGGTTGAACCAAAGCGATGCTCTTCTGTAGGGTTTGGCCAAAGAGCGGCAAGTGCTCTACATATTTTTTTGTCACACACATTCAACTTCAGCTCCATGCATCAAAAGCCTTTGAACTAACAGTTCCTCAATCCTGGTCACGGAGTACCTCTGCACTGCATATTTGTGGTTGGTGACCCACTTCAACTCAGGAAGGACTCGGTAATTGGTGATCGGTAGTTGTTTAGTTGGACTTTGCTTGTTTCAGAACCAAAACATGGAGCGCAGGAGTCCTCCAGGACCAGGGCTGGGAACCACCGTTTTTAAAGCAAGAGAGCACTCTTGAAGTATTTGGCTCTTTTTTTTCTTTAAATAGCATATGTTTATATTTGTAACGTTTAAAACATCTGTCTTTCTGTGTTTTTTGTAGTTCATGTACAGTACCATCCTCCCACAACCTTATGTTCCCTCTGAGGACTTTGCCATTTAAGAGGAAAAGGAAGGAAATCTTTGTGCTGCGAAACTCTCCGCAGGCACCATTTGACAGGAATCCTTGACCCTTGTGGTCAGCTCCTGGGCTCGGTTGACCCTGCCTCCCCTGGACTGAAGAGCCAGTCTGGGCTGATGGTGTGCCCTGGCTCTGGTGACAGCGAGAGGAGTAGCAAGGTCTCTGCATCGGAGGAGCATGCAGAGGAGCATAAATCCTCTGAGGAGAAGGTGAGGCTCCCCAGCTTGGCAAGTGAGTTGGAGCGCTTGAGACGTGAGGGTACTGTGAGGCCGGCCAACCGCATGCGGGCCTCAATCTCCTGTGCCCGCTGACGTACCAGGCCCGGCTTGCCACGCACACTTCGGATGCTGTCGCTGCTGGAGCTGCGTGTAAGCGTAGAACCATGCGGCGAGGACACGGGTGTCAGGCCCCCTGATCCCAGCGTGGCTAACAAGGCCTCATTTGTGAGTGGTACGGCTGCAGTGTCTGTAGTGTCTTGCGCTCCAAATGGTCCAGAGGAAGGGTCCAAACAAGGATGCTCTGGCGTCTTCAATGAGTGATCTCGAGAGCGTTCCTGGAATAGGCCCGAGAGCTTCTCCAGGCGTTCGGCTCGTCGGCGGACCAGGCCAGACCTCTGAAGGTGCGCTAGTGTCTCCTGCTGCAGTGGGCTGCAAAGCCCCGTTGCACTTTCAGATCCCAGGATCAAACCTCCATCTCTGGGCGTGACTACAGGCCTTTCCCCTCCCCTGTCTCTCCCTCTTAAATCTCCATTTCCCTCAACAGCCTGCTGCAGTGCTTTATCCTCTCCAACCTCGTGAAGGTTCTGTGACTGGCATTCTGGCTTGTCCAGGATGGCTGAATCAAGGCACAGATCGGAGGCTGCCTTGCTGCACTTGGCACAGTTGCAGCATGGGCCGCAAGCTTGCAACAGACTGGGCACGATTGGAGTGACTGGCACATTGGCACAGGCTGGCACCTCGACAGAGATACTGGGCACAATACGGAGAGGTAAAGGGGCAAGGCCTTGTCCGCTAGAATCAATGAGAGTACACTGATTGGACTTGGGCGTGGTGGGTGCTGGTCTGGATTTGCCAAGCTGCTTCTTAGGGACACTTTCCTAAACCAGAACAAGAGAACAGAAACATCAGACAACAGAAAATCGAGGATAATAATAATAATAATAATAATAATCACTGATGATCGACCTTATTAAAAAAAACAACAATTCCAGTTCCTGGCCCTAGAATCACTTTTGGCTATATGCTTTTTGTGATGAAAAACCTTGCTGGGTTACAGTTACAGACTGTAGTTCATCTGTTGATGCACAGTTTGTGTTAGCAATCCTCTGGCCCTTCATCAGTGGGTGGATCTTTCTCAACCAAGCAGGAAGTGTAAAAACCCCAGCAATACCACTGTGCCTGAAACACCCACACACTACTGTGCCACTACCATGTATCACTGCTGTGCTGGGAAAGGTCCACCACCCAAATATTATAAGGTCAAAAGTGGTCCTGGGGACAAAACGTGACCTACGATGAATGAGGTAGAAGACATTTGACAAATGTTGCATGGCTTTTCTGGACCATCTGGACACGGAACTACAAATTAAAGAACACATTTTAGTAGTCAATCATTTCTGGACTCACAGTGAGGCTGATCCGTGTTCTGAGGTGATTATTGTTGTTGGAGTTTTCATTGCAGAGGTGATTCATGGTTCCCAGATCAATCTCGCTCTCTTCACACTCCTCCTTCTCTTCCTCCCTCTCTTTTGCACCTACACCACCTCTCCTCCCTCCCTCAGCCAGGGCTTCCATCTCCTCCTGCTCTTTCTGCGCCTCCTCCTCGTCCTCCTCCTCCACCGTGCTGAACTCCAGACGCAGCCGAAGCTCCTCCAGAGGCTCCGCCCCCCGTGAGCAGGTCTGGGCCGCTGTGCCTTCTCCAGGCACAGCGAAGCGGGGCAGGGGGAGGCTGTCCCGTCCCTCGAACGTCTCATCGTCCAGGAGTGCGTCCCGCTCAACATCCTCGATCTCGATGAAGACGCGGTCCACATCCAGAAGTGGAGGCGCACGCACAGGTGTGGAAGGGTCGCTGTCTAGTGCAGAGTCTGACAGCCGGCGGAAGTAGTAGTTGTAGTTCTGGGGGTTGGCGGGGTCCAGCTCCAAGGCGAGGGGGGAGGAGTGGGCTGCAGCCTCGCAACACAGGGTGGCACCGGGTGCCGCGTCTTCAGCATCATCACAGCAGGACGCCGCAGCCTGCTGGCAGTCCGGGTGATCACAGTCGGCGTCAGGACGCCACAGACGGTTGTGGCGTTGCTTGCTAAAAAGGAAATGTACGGATTAGTCACAAAGCACACATTTTGAGTTTGTTTTGAAAAAAAGTAAAGTATCGATAAAATACAGCAATGGCTGCAACTACTTTTTGTTGATGTCTATTGGTCTATTTGTCTCAACACGCTGAGACAAAAAATTTAGGCATGGAATCTCCATGATGCCAGTTGTTGGCTACATTAGTCACATAGATCTATAGATGTATCAATATTGGTATTATTTTTAAAATATAGGATTTTGCATGCACATATTTACTGATGCCAGAACACACACTTATAAAATGTAGAATTTGGAACAAGACTAAGTAGCATTAAAGAGAAATATGACTTCTAAACAGTAAAATAAATAAAGTTCCAATGTAATGCCTAACCATTCTGCTCTCCTGGAGTACAATAAAAATGTCATCCAACATCAAATTAAAACATCGGTCAAATCTGTCTTATGCCAAAACTGATATGATTCCAAAATCTTCATGCAGAAGCAAACTTTAGAGACCGAAGATGTCCAGGCTACATTTTGGTAAAGGTGATACATTGTTTACATTTTATTTTTTCACCAAATTATCACTTTAACTATGAGTATTACTGTAATTCTCTAATAATGTAAACAACGTCAGTTAAAAACACATTTGTGTCCAAAATAATAAAGGTAAAAGTGACCCAAGGCTGATTTACTGCCCAAATCTGATTTTGTGGTTTGGTTGTTCACATTATCTTTTTAATGCAGCCTATATTAGTCTGATATTAATCTGAACAGACTACAGTCCAGATTTACCCGCATGAGCAAAAGAACAACAGTCCTCTATCTTTCCATGAGATTAACACTTTCTTTTAATGGGATGTCGAAGTGCATGATGCAAACTGCTACATTAAACGAGGAGGACAAATAGCAGATACAAAAACAACCATGAATACTGGATAAAGACTCGATCTGTGCAAGACTCCAAATACCATACCACATATGTGAGGGGCCCATATGTGAGGGGCCCTTAAATGATGGGCTATTTTTACCTGCAGTGTGAACGTAGCCTGTGAAACAGTTATTTCAATCCATAACACACATTTTCAACAAAGCATCAATTTCAAAAAATGAATAAATATGCATAAAATGAGTAAATGAGTAATGATGTAAACGACGCTATACTGAGGTTGGGTATAAGCTAACATTCTCCCACCAAACTCTCCTTTTCTCTCCCAGAATCATCCCTATGAAGAGGCAATGAATACCTGGCGTCCAGAATGCCCTCGTACTCATGAAGCTGTCTCATGAAGCTGTCGTTGGGCCGCGTGATGCTGCGTTTCTGTTTGACGAAGTTGTAAGCCTTCTCCAGAGACCAGCCGTACTCTTTCATAGCGTAAGCGATGACCGTGGATGCTGAGCGGCTCACGCCCATCTTACAGTGGACCAGACACTTGGACTGGTTCTTCCTGTGAAGATGGAGAAGATTAAGTAATCAAGTCAAGTCAGATTTATTTATATAGCACATTATCATACATCAAGGTCATTTAATGTCCTTTACAGGAATTGAATAAGTAATAAAATAGAATAAAATAAAATAAAAGAATAGAAGAAGTAAAAGAATACACAGAAAATCAATAAAAGAATATTGAAAGTGCAGTGGAAGAGCTGATATTTAACAGGCGGAGGAGAATAGTAAGGTTTTTAACAGCTTAAAAAAAGCTTTTAAAGTAGAATTAATTGATTCTTATGTATTGAACAGTAATGCACTTGGTAATTTACACTTACAGAAAGCAATCCACCTGTTTCTCAGCATCATTTGCCAGTCCACTTGTTCATCAATTGTCAGGACCACCAAAAAGCAGATATTATTTGGGTGGTGGACCATTCTCAGCACAGCAGTGACACTAAAAGCTGCTAAAAACTGCACTATTCTTCACCTTCTCTTAAATATCTGGACTTACATGACACGTTTAATCTTCTTTCACTGATTTCTTTTATTCTTTTACTCGCTACTATTTTTGTGATGAATATTTTTTGTTCTATTTCTGTAAAGCACATTGAACGACCTTTGTGTATGATGATGGGCTACATAAAAAGCACCCTGCATGTTCCATCCAATGAGAATGCGCCGATCAGCCATAACATAAAAGCCCAAGTATAGGTTTTAGTGTTTAGGTAGATGGTACATGTCAAAGTATATACAGTCAGTGATCACACATAGTATATAAACAGCCCTGCATGATTGTAGCCTCACACCTTCATTCACACAGTTCACGTACTTTTATACAGTAGAACTGGACCTCTTTCCACTTTGTAGCTGCTTTTGTTAGTTTGCTGCTTGTTGATTAATCCACAGGTCTACTGAAAGGGTGACTTTCAGATTTTAAAGTTGTATTTGAATTCGATGGCAACAATCACGCAATATATCAGAACAACATACAGCATGTTTGCGGCTACGCTTCAGCCTGCACTACTACGCATGGTTTGGAAAGTCAAACTAGAAAAATACATGGCAGTGTTGAAAAATATGTGGTGTTTATTATTTATTGCATTAATGTGATCATTTTTAAAGCCCTAATTGTTACACATATTTATAAAGGTTCAAAATGTATTACCGAGTTATGATTAATTATTTATTAGATGTGTATAATGTGAAATGCATAAAATGCAGCATGTTTGTGAATTTCAGTCTGTTCAGTTTAGGACGCAATTACAATGTTATTTTTCCTGATGGGCACTCACCTCTTTGGATAATGAGTTACATAAATAAACTTTACCTGATTTGATTATTGATGGTGGTGGCAGGTTAGAAACTGACCACTGATGGACTAGAGGACAACTAACACATACTGTGGAGCATCAGATGAACGGTTATCGGTAACTTCACATCTGCATGATGGACCTACAGGTTAGATGGGTCTTATAGACAGGACCATCCAGCAGAACTGCAGTGTGGAGCACACACACACACACACACACACACTAACATGCCACTGCCATGTTAGTGTCACTGCTGTGCTGAGAATGATACACTGTAGTAACTGCTCCTCGCTAGTGGACCTCTGGGGGTCCTGACCACTGATGTACCAAATGGTGCTAAGAAACAGATGGACTACAGTAAACTACAAAGTGCACCAATATGGTCGGTGGAGCTGATACAGTGGACGATGAGTGTATGTAAGGTGGACCTAATGAGGTGTACAGTACTGTGCAAAAGTCTTAGGCACCTGAGGAAATTATACTTAAAAGCTGTTTGCTACTAGGCAGTAGTGTTAAGTTTACAATTTTACAATAATTACAAATCACTTTAATACAGTAGACCATAGTTTCATGTATGGTGTTTGCTTGACCAATTCCAGACCTCCTTCCTCATGGAAGCCCAGTATTACTTGTAGCTTCCATCAAATCCCTGGGTCGGCTCTTTTTACCTCATTAGATTAAATTAGGTGAGTTGCTTACGGAACTTTATAAATCCACACAATGACTGGAGGCATCGAGCAGAAATCTGGAACCAAACCTGTGTTCTT
>JBBPCZ010000042.1:1485342-1495974 GCA_037974445.1 Brycinus macrolepidotus | reverse complement strand
AGATCTTTAAGTCCATCTCATGAAAAATGGGAGCAAAAACAAAAGTGTTGCGTTTATATTTTTGTTGAGTGTATCTACTAAGTCTGCATTTGAGGGGGGTGACAAGTTCTTTAGTGTTTCGGCTTTGCTCTGTATATACAGTTCGCCACACACAACACACACTCATGCACCCTCAGGCTGCATTTACTTTCCTTGACCACTAGGGAGCAATGCAACAGAGGTCACTCACCCATCTCCATCCAAATGGATCTTCGTGTCGCTCCAGAGAGGCAGCACCATTCCTATAGAGCAGCTTTTACTGTAGAGAAAAGAAAAAAAAACAGTTTAAATCAATGACAAAAAGCAGAGATGATTGGAATCTTACTTCCCAAATATTCCCTTCTTAACGCTACACACTTCCAACACTATTTCAGGGTGACCCTGAACGCTACTTGGGGAACGTTTCCATGTACGAATCAGTCATTACTTGGTCTGACCCCTGATTTGCTGCCTTGTTTTATCACTTTTGGATGTATCTAATCAGTCTGGTTCTTATATACTTAAAGGGGAATTCCACCGATCTTTCTAAATGTCTCCGATATGAAATGGTTAAGATGTAAGCAGTCATTCATTGGTCTGATGTGAAACTCTCTGTTCTAGAGACACTTTAGAGTTGGAATCGTTCACAGTGGTGGTGAATGGAACCAGACGTCCATTTAAGAGTTTAAAGCCTTTAAAAGCTCCTCCACAGAAAGTTATAAAGTTGCGAATACACTGTCTGATGCCGGAGACTCCCTGCCCGAGTTTTACCAAAAAAAAACAAACAAACAAACAAACAACCAAACAAACAGGAAAAAAAAGAAAGTTTTTCCACTATTTTACCATCATCAAAATTACATATAAAAACTCAGGAGACACGTGCAAGTCGAAAAAAAGTACACATCCTGCAAAGTTTAATGCACTTCTGTTTATTTGCTGAATGTAGCATAGTGATGTAACACACACAAAATGTGGTGCACATTTTATATTTTATATATTTGATTTTTCCCAAGAAGTTAAGCAAGAAATCAGAAATCTGCAATAAAATTTGCAAGAACATGCCATTTTTACATATCCTGCAGAGGTGTACTAATTTTCATTAGACCAAACGTGTTCAAACATTTGCATATGACTATACTGATGTCAAGGGTATTTGCTTAAAAATCAGCAACAGCTCCAGCACTACCTACAACCTCGACCGAAATGACTCACTCTGAACTAAGTGCTGCTACTGGTCTGTTATTGCAGCTGTTTCAGATCAACGTCCTCGCCGCGCTGACTAAGACTGTCTGAGCATGTTCAACCGCAGTGTCAGACAGCGCGCATTCGATGACCGCATAACCACAGGGATTACTGTACTGTAGCAAAGCTCAGGTGCTCTGTATCACTGAGGAAGAAGCAGAACTACTTGCTTGTCTATTGGCTTACAGTGACTCAAAAGACTACATTCACTTAGTAGAAATTTTTACAGTCAGATACAGTCCGATTTTAGGGAGCACTTTAAACCCAAAGTCCAGTTTGTTTGACTAGTGTGATCGTTCATCTGATCAAATTTCCAGCTAACACTGCACCTCTGCTGTAGACCAAAGTCGTCCCTTCACTGCCATGTTTGTTAATTGGGACTGTCCCATTTGACTGCCGTGCTCGGAACGCCTGAGGAGGTGGGACTCGAATGGGACTAGTAATTGGTACAGTGACATTCCCTTTGTTGAAGCAGTCTGAATTTAGGGAGCACTTTAACCCCAGACTCCAGTTCATTTGACTAGTGTGACCATATGGGACGGTCCCACTCACGTTTCGTGCCTGGGCACGCTTCAAGGGGTGGACCCATAAACGGTTCTGTTGGGACTCAAGCATGGTAAGCGATCACATGAGAAGCGTCCCGTGCCCAAGTCCAATGGAACCGTTCCTGGGGCCTGTGGAGGTAGGACCAGTTCAGCACAGGACTCGAATGGGACTGTCTCATGTAACAAACATGGCGACGAAGTGACGGCTTTGGTCTACAGCAGAGGTGCAGTGTTATCTGGAAATTTGGGCAGATGAAGAGAATACAGGAACAACTGGAAAGCAATTGGTACAGTAGCAACTGGTAACTGGATAGCCACTGGTACAGTGAGATACCCTTTGCTGGAGCCGTCTGAATTTAGGTAGCAGAGTCCCGTTCATTTAGTGTGATCGCCCTGTACCGTACTAGCGTGACCATATGAGATAGTCCCATTCAAGTCCCGTGCCTGCGCATGCTTCAAGAGGTGGACCTACTGACATCAAGAAAAATGCACAAAAGGAGGTTGCAAAGCTAAGAAATGGTAACACCTCCTACCCATTTTTATAGATAATAGCCCTAAAGTGTCAGAAATCACAGAAATTGCTATTTGAGACTACTCGACACGGTTTGAGGCCAGTTTGTGGTGATTTAGGCATGAACTTTGCACAGTGCTAATTTGTGGCCTTCACAGCTCCAGAGCAAAACTAAAAAAGCACCAAATGTTGTAAAAACTGTGTATTCTTTACCGAACTAGCAAAAGTGCTAGTTTTGCTCACGTGGTCTGCAGTGGCTGGAAGTGTAACACTGAGTGGTGCGTGGCTGAGCTCACCTGTCTTTGTTGCTGAAGTCCATCCCCAGCAGAATGTTCTCCTCCGTGTCCTGTCTGCCACTGGTGTAAACCACCACCATGTACCGCACTCGGTCTGACCACGCACTTTCCAAACGCACCGCCTGGATGCAAACAAGCATACAAAACCAGTGTGAACAATCAGTTATGCATACATGCAAAATGTCTGGTCCTTTTAAGTGCATTTATACAAGCACACACATTCATAATAACTATACACATCTCACAGAGATAAGCTGTGGCTTAAACCCATGCCCTCTTGCCCTCAGACTGTAAAAGTACCCTCTTGGTTAGTGTGTATAATAAATTAGGTTATTTAGGCTAATTTTCATTCACAATCAAGGTCCCCTTTGTTCTCACAAGTCCCCAAATGTCTGCAGCTGGGCCTGACCTGTCAAAACTGAAATACTGATTAGCTCCTGAACAAACAGTGCTGCTATTACTGTTTAATGCATTCTAACATAGCTGCGTTTTCAAGCTGTTGATCCCAGATTCGATCAGTGGGAGGGATAGGAACTCAGGACACAGTTTAGTTCCTTATTTCTCCAGTAACTCATAATGAATAACTTATTGTTAAATAATCTCAAATACACTCACTTACGTGGATTTCTAGTGCTGTACTGGACAAAACTTCAAGCTTCAAGATAGCTGCCACTACGGTATTTATCAGTGTGATGCATTTTTAAAGATGGGTGCATGATTTAGTCATGAAGTTTGCAGGATGCCAATTGGTAGCATAGCTATATTAACCCCATAGCTTCTTTTAAAACACTTTCACTCTATTGAAAACATACACATGAACATGAATGTCATTTTTCTATATATGTTATTGTTTCAGTCTCTGTACTAGCCCTGCCTCCTTAGCTTCTCCATACTAGCCCCGCCTCCTCCTTAGTTTCTCCACTCTAGCCCCGCCTCCTCCTTAGCTTCTCCACACTAGCCCCGCCTCCTCCTTAGCTTCTCTACACTAGCCCCGCCTCCTCCTTAGCTTCTCCACACTAGCCCCACCTCCTCCTTAGTTTCTCCATTCTAGCCCCGCCTCCTTAGCTTCTCCACTTTAGCCACGCCTCCTCCTTAGCTTTTCCACCCCAGTCCCACCTCCTCATTAGTACTTCCACCTATGTCTCCTCCCCAGCCCAGGTGTTTCTCACTAATTTAGTTACTATAAACAGCCCTCGTTTTCAGTCTGGTATTGTTGGTTGTTGATGGTTCTGCTCAGTTCTTATTGCTTTGTAGTTTTTCTTGATAGTTTGCTCTGTTTTGCGTTTTTGCCCCCCTTGTGTTTGTGTTTATGTATTTTATCACCTGTCTATTTTTGCTTTGTTTTGTTTTGTTAGTCCCTGTGTTAGTTCAGTATTCTGCTGGTTTTTCCTCATTCTTTTGTTAATAAATCTCTGTTCACGACTGCTTCCTACTCCATGCTCTATGTCCCCTTGCCATGTTTCCACTTGATGGATCCATTTCTCAGTGCAAAACTACAGTTATTCAAACTATTCCTTCAAAAACTCACTTCCTATCCCAAACCAAGGCAAACACATGTGGACGTGTGAGAATGTACACCCTGCTTTCGGCAAGTGTTATTGGCCACAGTTCCCATTTCTCACGCTGTGCCTGGAAACGTTCTGCAACAACGCATATATGCCGGAGCATGTCCTCATCCCTTAATGAACTTGGCCAAACACACACATGGCCTCTGGCCGGCAATAAAATGCATTCAGGCATGAGTGAACGTGTGTGTGTGTGTGTGTTTGAGTATGTGCTCACCAATTTGATGCGGTCCTCAGAGCGAAGAATGTTGATCATTACCTGCAAGTGCTGAGGTAAATCTCCTACAGAGAGAGAGAGAGAGAGAGACAGAGAGAGAGAGAGAGAGACCGAGACAGAGAGAAAGAGAGAGAGAGAAAGAAAGAAAGAAAGAAACACTGTGAAAAAGGCGTTTCTCATAAGCATGACATACCTCATACACTGAATCAATACAAAATACGACGTCGCAGTGATAAAAATGAAAAACAGGATTTGCAAAGGTGAGGCCGAACAGGAAACAACAGGACTGAATGATTCACACACTACTAGCGATCCTAAACTCTCAGCTGAGGTCATTCTCCACGATCACGTTCGTTTATTACAAGTTGTGCTTGATTGAAAACACAACACGAATGCTGTCCTTTCTTTCACATCGTTGCTCATGGACTGTATGCTCCTCTACACAGCCCTGCAGCAGAGCTTCAGCTAATGAGTCAGTAATGATTTTTTTTCTCTAAGAAATGGAAAAACTTTTTCAGTGTTACCACTCAATGGATCCATTTTTTCCCTCTTTAGTCTCCTTTCTACATTAAAAGCCCATTAATGTAGTGTAATGGTATTTTCCCTATCACAGCTTGTCACAGTGACTCACTGGGCTACCCACTGCTGTTGGCATAAACAAAGTAAGACCAGGACTGGAGTTTCAGATCAGAGGGCAGAATAAAGCAACTTCCAATGACTGATTTCATGGTCATTATTATTGAGAAGTGATCCCAGCCCTAATTGTTCCCAAATGCACCCCTCACTCCCCAGTCTAGTATATATAGTTAAACTATGCTACAAAAACATACTTTTACATTCACGTCTGTGATGTCACAACCACTCCTAAAGGCTGAGGTCTTCTTTTTCCTGACGTCTTTTTCTGAGGAGTTGTTCAGTCAGAATTTAACTGTTTGTTCCAAACGTGAACAGAATTTCCCTGCAAATTAAGCCAAACCTGCAAATTTGGGAACCTTCTAAGTGGGAGTCGATACCAAACATGAGGGTGGGTTGTGGTCTCAGTGTAATGTCTCTTGTCAAACCCAATGAGAGGAACCAAGACTCCATAAGAATATGAAGAAGAAACACTTTGAGAAGCCAAAGACTCAAAAGGGGAACTCAAGACTCCTAATGTCTTGAACCATATCGAAATGAGGCTTAAAGTGAGTTACAACCCAAAACAACTTCCCTTTCAGGTCTGGTAACATTCTAAATACCTGTCCGTTCTCTAGCATCTCATTAACCCACACTTTCTTAAGGGTGCCTAAATAGAAGATAAAATACATCAAATTAGCCCTCCCAGCGATTAAGAAACCAGCCAAAACAACCTCAAATATACAGTACCAGTCAAACATTTGAACACGTTCATGCTTATTCAAAGTATTTTCCACCTTTATGAATAACAGTGGAGATATTAAAAGAAAGAAAAAACACATAGTTTGCAGACACCAAAAAGTCATAAATAATAAACAAAGGAAGTATTTTCTACTTGAGATTCTTCCAAGTAGACCCCACTATTGTCATTCTGCTACTGAGCTTTCAGGAGGAGCCAGCTGGAAGTCTTGAAGTTTTGGTGAAACCGTATGGGCTTTAAAATATAAAATTAGATCTTTAAGGTGATGAGAACCATACAGCCAATGTGTCCAAACTTTTGACTGTTACTGCTTGAATCTTCTCGTCAAAGGTTGAGCCTACTACTAGGACCTGAAAAGCACAACAGGTAGACAAATTTTACACTTATTTATATGCGTCCCTCAGTGCCGACCTGGCACAACCCCGGGCAACTCAGCAAGATCACGCGACAGCCAGACAAGCTCGTAAATCTCAACTGCCATCTGCATTAATTAACAATCTGAGTTCCGATCAGATGTTGTTTCAGGCCTCGCCTCTCTGGCTGTTCTTTGTAAGGGGTCCAAGCAATGAAGGTGCCAAAACCCTACTGCTGTTTGGATTTTTTTTTTTGCCTTTTCTGGCAACCCTGCAGGTAACTAGTGTTCCATCATTGCCATGGTGAGTCACCCCCCCCGCCCCCCCTCCCCGCCTCACGGTTGGCATGGTGACAAAGTGTGTGCGGGAAAAGCGCAAAACCCAAGGCCAACCTGTCGGGAAGTAGGATTTAAGCAAGGGAAAGAACAAACCCGCCTATATTGTCTACTTTCAGGTCTTCGTCGCTGGTTCAGCATCAGCTATGGCCCGTTAGCCCTTAAATAAACTATGCATATTAGATGGAACCTGATAAAATCAGTACCTTTACTTAGAGATACTGTCTCAAGTCTGTATCCACTACTGACTGAACTTTCTTGGGCCTTTAAAAGACCGTCCTTGAGTTGCTATTCTGCACTACATTCTTCTTGGGGTGTTAAGAAACACAAGTGGTTCATCTTGCAAAGCAGCTCTGGGTCAAGATCTTTTTTCCAGTGATGTAGAATCAGCTCCAGCCGCCCTTCCCTAGCCCTTCCCTAATGAGAGAAACAGCAAAACTGACCTCAGGTCAGTGCCAAAGGGCAGCGTCTAGACTTGTTAACAGAACCCTTTCACTTTATTTTAGGAGCAGAGAAGATCCTTCAAAAAGCTGCATGAAATGAGGACACCTGATGACCGGACAAGAAAATGGAGTCAACAAAATTAATGTGAGAATGCAGACGATCAAGGCCTGATGCAAGAACTTCTGCTGAAATTCAGCTGAATTCAATTGTACTGAACTGAGTATCAGTCTGATGTGGAGACCACCAGCAGTCATTAATCCATGATGTGCCCCGACTATAAAATACAAACATCATTACTCCTGCACTTTGATTTGTCGCTCAAAATATACCACATGGACAAGCACTGGACTGAGAGAGAGGTCCAGGGTTGCCTCTGGTTATCACTGTGGGCCACTGCTTGAATTTAATTTTCTTCTGAGCAATGATGCACCTCAATCTCTCCCCCGTCACTTCCCAGCTACACTATTAGTCATACATACAGCTCTGCGATGAGTTAAACAAAGTTTGTGGGCTGAAAAGGGGTGATTTCAGGTGGCCGTTTCAGGTCCCCTTATTTCACGATGTTAGAGGGCACTCTAACAATACTTTAAAAATCTGCTGTGCAACGTGGTCAGGAAGTGGTCATTTAGAATTTGGGATTTGTTGGAGAAAACGTGAATGCTGGTAATTCTGTTTCTTCCTTCACGTTAACCCGGATTCTCTAGTTTTAGATTGGTAAACTCTAATCAATTATTATTATTATTTTTTTAAAGCCTGCTGCACTTCTGCACTCCTTGCAGAAACAGTGTGCCTTGTTTTTAGACCTGCCCTACAAGGAAAGGATGCACGTCCTGTTATCCACTGTATAAGTTCGACCTGTCTGAGTACTTTTGTTACCAGATCTGTTAAGAATTTTGTGTTCTAAAATATTTCAAATTTTATATGAAATGTAATGCACTATGGTTATTAAACAAAGTAGACATTTTCTTCTTCTTTTTTTTTTTAATAATAATAATAAAAATAAGTAAACAAATAAAATATACCACATCAAAACTGGATCACCACGTTTGGTTTTCCCGGACAGGAATTAAACCTAGTCCTGGGGCCGGTTGCACCAACAGGTCTTAACTGTTGGTGGTCTTAACGACCATTTTTCCACGTTTTGTAGCACAGTTAGCTGATCATGCAAATAGTAATAATTTAGCAGAAAAAGTCTTGGCATGGTGTGTGGCAACACTTCGATGAGCAAAGAACTAGCTTCCCTGAAGAGGTTACAAGCCCAGACAAGGTTGTGACGCTTGCACCCAGGTAGGCATAAAAGGTATCTCCAGAGTTGGGTGAAAATTCAGCTTATGGCCAGCTTAGCTAACGACCAGACATGCGCCTGGTAAGAGCCCCAGTAAGAGCCCCTGGGCAAGACTCCTAATACAAAATCTGTAAGCCGGGTAAGCGCATCCGCCAACTGAATGTACCTTCACTTTCCCAGAGGAAAGAGGCAAATCTGTATGTTTTCCTGTTTTATAGGAACTGAAAAATAAAATGAAAGCATTGAGTCAAGAAAGAGTGTACAGAGTTTTAAAAATTAGAACTGTAACAATCACGTTCCCTAACTACAGGTATTAAAGAGTCAACTGTACCAACCCAGTGACATTTTTAGTACATCACATCCTAAATAACTGTTCTCGAGGACTACAGTGTCGATGCATGACATTTCGGTGCCATAGGCTAAACAGAATTTTGTCAGCCTTCAGTCCAGTCAAAACATTTTTGTTAGGGTTCACTAGCCAGACTAAGTGGCCGGGTCGTGTCTCTCCTTCTGTTTGAAAAACATGACAATGTTGGAAATCAAGCAGCTACTCTCTCTGATCCAGTGGGGTCAAGAATTGCCTGAGTGAACAATCCCAACTGCGTTGGGGGTGGACAACAAAAGTTTTGGCGCCCTTCCTAAAGTGCTGCCCTAGGCAACTGCCTAGTTCACTTCTATGGTTGTGCCAACATGACTTAATGCTTCCTTAATGCCTTGAGAGTAACATGATGAAGCGGTAAATGTCTGAGAGTTGCCAACCTGTTTGTTCCAACAATGACTCAAGGTTACAAGATGTGACAGCCACAAAACCTCACAGATAAGAGAGTGGCACTAACATGCAAGAGAGACTGCTGGTTGGTTTCTCTCTCTTTCCGTCTCACACCCTGTAGTTGAACTCGGAGTGTGGTGATGTATTCAAGAACAACGCAAGTTGAAGCCTCACAAGTCTTAACCAAGAGCAGCTGAAACAACACTGCTGAGATAACATCAGATGAGCTAAGTGGGTTAAAAAGGAGAACATTCAAGCAAAATCAATGACAAACGGCGAGATGGGCCTCCCAAAGAGAGGGGGAGTACAGTACTGCGCAAAAGTCCATTTTTCTCAGCGTGTGATAAAGTGTCTTTCTGCTAGCAAAGTTAACATTAGACTAAACACAAACAGACAAGCAGTAAAAAGTATTTGTTTTGTAAAAAGATTTGCTTTGTTTGTAATAATGCAATTGACACTTTGTGCGCTGTTAAGGAGAACACAGGTTCGGTTCCAGATTTCTCCTCGGTTCCTCCAGCTGTTGTTTGAATTTGTGAAACTCCATCAGCAGCTCCTGATTTAGTTTAATGAGGGACTGATCGAGTCAAACCAGGTTTCTGATGGAAACTACAAGTAATACTGGACTTCCACAAGGAACAGATTGATATACTGAACATAACATCACTATTTACAGTATAATTTTATTTGTATTCATTCCTTTTAGCTTTATTTAGTATGTTTAGTAATGTCAATATTTAAAAAAAAACGCTCGCTGCCCATCTAAACAGTTTTAAATATTATTTTCGAAGGTGCCTTAGACTTTTGCACAGTACTGTATGTTTACCTTGAGCAGTCGAGCTCTGCTGTTGCTGTGTGGCACGGGTCCTATTGATTGCAAATAGACCTCCAGGCCACCCGATGCTAATCGCAACGCCTTTGTTTAAACAAGAACATGCCATTCAGGATCTCTTCATTTACTTCATGTTTCACACTTCTTCATGTAAGCACCTGGGCTTGTGAATGGAGGTCAGTGTGGAGAACCAAGATGAGCTGTAATGAAGTGTATATCTAGCCAAGAGCTGCTCTGTGGGGGTTAGGCTAATGTGGTCCAACGAAACTGGTTCATTGTAAATACAATCTGAGAGAGATCTGAGATCTAACGATACACACTGATATGTCCTCTTTATTAGAAACCCCTCCCTCAGCTCCACCACGCTAGTGTACAGTTTGAGACTCAAGATCGGGGCTGCCCAAAACAGGCCCATTTGTTTGGCTCACTAGAAGGAGAGCCTGCCTTGTTCTAGGAAGCCCCTTGGACCCAGTGGAGGTAGTGAGTGACAGAAGAATGGTGGCTAAGCTGTCATTCCTGTTGGACAACATCTCCCACCCCATGCAGGAGAACTCTGACACCACTGAGCAGCTCCTTCAGTGGCAGACTGCTGCACCCACAGTGTGTGAAAGACAGAAACTGCAGGACTTCCCTTCCAGCTGCTGTGAGACTCTACAGCCAACATCTCACAGTTGACCACACACACAAGCAAACACACACATCCAAACACCAAGGACTGATGAGTGCAATGGTTCTTTCAAATGCAATATTTCTCATGCAACGTGCAATGTCTCTGGTGCATTATTACAGTGTGCAACATCCAATTTTCTGGTGCTACTACACATCCGAAGATACCCACTGTGTACATACAT
>JBBPCZ010000042.1:1448924-1466217 GCA_037974445.1 Brycinus macrolepidotus | reverse complement strand
TATTCTAGCAGCAAGGGTTGTTTGTGCAAAAATACTGAGGTAGAACAGAGTTGAATGGCAATAAATAACAATAAATATCTGATAGCTGCAATTAGTATTATTGTTATTACTACAGTGATTCAGGAACGTCAGTACTGCTTTATGCAGCCAGGCTATGCAGCCAGGCAGCAGGAGCTTAATTTGCCTTGGTCATATGTGAGTAGTGTGTGTGTGTGTGTGTGTGTGTGTGTGTGTGTGTGTGTGTAGGTATAAATAACTGTTGCTGTGTATCCAGATTAGTCTGGGCTGGCTGTACTGCTGGAACGCTGATTCACAGAACACGCGAAACGCCCGCCAATCCGAGCCATGTGACTCAGCATTACCATGGTGAGTGTATCCAACGGCGAGGCTCCAAGCAGACCACAGAACATGGAGACAGGTGTCCCGGGCCGGGATAACACCTGCACGCTGGCTGAGCTGTACGTACAGGTGTGTGTTTGTGTGTCCGTCCTAATCCAACCAGCACACACACACAGTTTTGTTTTTATACTAGGGGTCATACATATAAGCGCATGTATTAGATATACAGCTCTGGAAAAAAATAAGAGACCACTGCAAAAATGTTCAGTTTCTTTTATAGGTGCAAGTATTGAACTGAACAGCTCTGCCTTAAATTTTAAGAACTGCTGACAATATTTCTCCTAATACGATCCACGTCTCGGAGGGAAACGCATCCCCCCCCTGCTATAATGGTTCCGGCGCCCATGCTTTGGACTCGGAGGGTAACTTGTTTTTCTATAACAAACTAGATAAAACATTTGGTTTTATATTTGATTTGATTACATTAATGTTTAAGTTGAGATTTACTGGAAATATTTTAACTGTGTTAAAGGGAATACTTCTGTTAAAAAGCACCTTATTTGTTTGAAGTGTTTGCAAACCAAATGTTCTTGCACTTTTGTTCATATAGCAGTACTTTTAAAATAAAAGTGAGCAGTACACTGCTTTTGAATTCATTATTGAATTTTGCGTATAACGATTAACCGCAGGAAATCACGCGAGTAATCGTGATTAAATATTTTAACCGTTGCCCAGCATTAGCAACAATAACATACCGTATGTTAGAATGTTCAAATATATATTTCCACCGTGTACCTATATATATATATCTCTACATCTATTTGAATAGCTAATATGACAAACATGTATTTAAGCTGCATAATACATTCGTTACAATATTCAGTTATTGTGAGGTTATACCAGATTAGATCTATTTAAAAACTGCTATCAAAAAGTAAAACCGTAAAACATTGTTATATTGCCCACACCTATTTCTATGTCTAATTATTGTATGAGGATGCTTGTTTACAACATTCAATGACAATGCAGAGTCTTATAACCTTATTTTATAATCTTCACTGTCCCTCCACTGCTCCACATTAATGTCAAGAAACCCAGAGCACAGTCCAAGTCTGCCTGAACAGTGTCACAGAACTTCGAACTTCTGGTCAACTTGTGCACATCTATGGTCGAATATTCAAGCTGCTAGAGCAACATCCAAACATGCATGAAAAATCATCAAAAAATCCTGGAATATTTTCTTATATAAGATAACACAATTAGGAAATGAGAACTAGCATTGTCAAATGTTCATTTTTAAGAACAGCCCTAGTGTATATACATGTAATAACATACTGATTACATGTCACATGTCTTCTAATTTAAAACACACACACACACACACACACACACACACACACACACACACACACACACACACACAGAGTGTGCTACAACACAGAGAAGAGAGCTTTAGTCCTTGACACCCTGACTGGTTTCTGCACACACAGCAACAACAAAGAAAGTCTCTTCACCCCTCCAGGGACCGGCTTTACACAACACTCGCATTCTATCACTGACCTGTGCTGATGGAGGGATGGAGGAGAAAGATGGACAGAAAAACTGTATATATATATATATATATATATATATATACATACATACATACATACATATACATATGCAGAAACAGTCTGTTTTGAACCTATGCATATACATACACACACATATATATATATATATATATGTATATATATATACATATAATCGCCTGTTCAGCTCATAGCAGTTTAGCCCCGCCCATTCACAACGAAGTTAGGAGGAGTGTCAATAGGATCAGTGGTCACCAATAAAAATAAACTTATTACACATATTTACACATTATATATAATATGAAATGTGCATGCGTAACCAAAACTGCCACTTTACCATACATATTGCTTTCTTGAAAGTTGGAACGCATAATATATCAGTGTCCAAAATATTAAAATATTAAAAACTATAATTATTACTACTATTATACATTCATATGTAGTACTATTAATATTACAGTTAATAACTTACCATGGTATATATTTAACTTATGTCTCCAGGGGTGGAAACTCCCTTCCTTTGAGACCCACTGAGTTTCCCTGTAAAACCTGCCAAGTGCCCAAGTAACTACACCGGCCAAGGGCGTAGAACTGTGTAGGGACGGCAGTGACATGTCCCTGCTGTCCAGTGACTACTGAATTGTCCCCAGCAATAATTTTAAACAAAAAAGTTCAAATAAAACCGCTGTTTTCTGTTAGTGTTTGGAGCACAAACAGTTAACAGTCCTGCTTCTCTACCGCGAGTCCCACCTCCCTTAACCAGTATCGTTATCTGATTGGCTGTGCTGTTTCTTGTTAACGTGTGATTGGCTGAAACGGAATCTGCTTTAAGAAGCTCGGAGCTCAGTGCAGTAGTTTGTGTGGATGTAGGAGAGGAAGAGGAGTTTATACTAACAATTCTGTGCTAGAAAATACGGAACATATCGTGTTTGGTGTTGATTCAGTAAGAGACTAGTGTGGTACGGTGAACCGATACTCAAAAAGCACCGCCATACCCCGTCCTTGTATTTATGATGCGGATATAGCTAAGAGTGTTTTTATGTTTAGGTCGTCATTTCTAGATCGTTGGTTTGAAAAGGTAACAGCACCTGCCTTAAAATGAACTTCAAGGTTTCTGTCAGGTGAGAAATTTAAAATACAGAATTTCTTGTGTTCTGTGATTACGGTTCTTTGTTATTGGTTGCGTGGACGACAGTACCAGTCTGTAGGTTCCCACATATGTACTATGTACTTTGATGTTAATGTACGAAAGATGTTAGTGATTGCACTATGACTGAAAAACAGTTATGGCTTTTGTGTCCCCATCAATGTCAAAATCATACCTACACCCCTGATGTTTCTCTAGTCATAAGAGTTTCATTTAATATCTTTTTCAAATGGAGCGCAATTTAAACATTTATTTTAACCGTCCCTGCGCGCCCAATGGCTTCTACAGATCCATTTTCGTCCCACAGATCCACACTTGTTTTCCAAGTCCAAACAAATGTGTTAAAACGACTTCCACCTGCCTCCTCTCATTACACATTCAATTATAAAAGCTTTCTGTTTAACAGACTGGAAAAGCTGAGTCATGCTCATAACTACCCTTATTCCATATTGTCCACGGGGCAGACGCGGTTAATAAGAAGAAAAGCCTTCCTGGAGAGGACTGCTTCATTAAACAGGACAAGAAGACTCGTTCAGCCTGTTTTTTCTTCTATATGATCTCAAACGCTGCATTCAGAAGATAGTTCGGTCCGCGGAGAAACACGAGGCTTATCAAACAGACCTAAACAAAATGATATCCAGAGTACCATGCAGGATCAGGAGTCCCTGCCCAATTCAATTCTGTTTATTTTCACAGAATTATGCAACAGTCACACTTAACACACTCCAGCCAAATGCCAAAAGCCCTCACACGTGTTCCGCGATATGAGCGCACACCCAAACAAAAACACAGATAGCTGTGCTTGGCTGCTCCTGCCGCTGTTTCTGGATGGTGTAATCGCCCGGCTAGCTGGAAGATCTGGCAATCGGGCTGATGTCACCGTGGAGAACTTGCACAGGCGATTTCCCCCAAAGATCAACACTTCCATGTATGAGCATCGGTGAAAGGGCAACAGTCTAGCCAAACGTGTTACCATGGCTAGCAAAGAATAAAAATTGAAGCTAGAAGGTGCGGTCAGCATGACTCCCAACTGTGCAAGGCTTTCTTTACCAGTAATGCTGGTTGGTTACCAGTAATGCGTCAGTTGGTGAGTCAGTTGTTCAGACGCAGCTCAAGTTTAGTGTGATTGAGTGATGGATTAACTTTCAAATATAAAAAAGTATAAATATAAAACTCTAAGTGTAAAAATGTTGGTGTATCAGCTGTAATCTTGAATCTGCATTAACCTGCAGTGTTAGTCAGCAGTTAGAAGTGTTAGAATGTCCATTCAAAAACACACCGGTGTGACAGTACACTAGCATGGAAAGTAGTTAGGCAGCGCAACCGTGTGACGGTATATGCTGAAGGGTTAAACATCAGAATTGAAACAAGACTAGCTGAGTGGAATCAGAAACCCAGGACAGAATTCAGTGAAGGCCTCACTCTAACTGTGATGTTAAAGAAGTTCTATTCAACATTGCTAATAATAAAAGAAAGCTAGAGACTTGGCTCCACTCTGACTTGCACCTAGAGACTCAAGACTCAAACTAGCAACGTATAAATTTGAGACTCAACTCTAGACTCGCACCCACAGATTCTAGAAGCTTGAGAATCGACTCACACTCAGAGACTCAAAACTAGGCTCTCACTCACTAACAACTCTGCAACTAAGGACTTGGACTCCAACTCGCGCCTCAGAGACTCGAGAATCGACACTGGCCCGCAACCAGAGACTTGAAGACTCAACTAGGACTCTAGATTTGACTCTCACTCATACCACAGAGGCTCATGACTTGACTCAGACTCACACTCCAAGACTCAAGACTTAAACTAGGACCCAAGAGGTTTGAGACTTGACTCTGCCTTGACACACATGCTCAAAAAGCTAAAGAGTCACACACACAGACTCGAGAACCTTGAGACTCAACTTTGACTCACACACAGACCCGTGACTCCACTCAGAGACTTAAGACTCGAATCTAACTTACGCCCAGTGACTCAAGACTTAAACTAGGACCCAAGAGGTCAGAACAGAGGTCAGAACTCGCACGCACAGATTTAAGAACTTTGAGACTTGGCTCAGACTTCAACCACAGAGACTCAAGACTCGACTCAGACTCGCACCTCAGCGACTCGAGGACACAAATAAGGACCCTCAAGATTTGAGATTCAACTGTGACTCGTACATACAGTCTCAAGATGCTTGAGACTCATGACTTGACTCGAACATTTCTGGAGGTTACTGAATAACAAGCATAAAATCTGGGGGTTGGGGGGGTGGTGTTTATGAGTGTTTATGTTGCCCTCCCTCTCCTCATCCTTATCAAACACGGCCTCTCTGAAGGCCTGGAATGCAGAGCAAGCGAGAGACAGCAGCTGTAGGAGGCTGAATTTCTCTCTAATGCTGATCTACGATCGGTTTCTTGGGTGAAATCAGTGGGATCAGAACATCCTTGACCGACACAAAAAGGAGTGGGAGGCCAAGCATTCTCCCAAAACAAAAGGACAGAGCAGCGCACAATCACGATTGTTTTGTTCTGTTTGAAAGACTGGCTGTGTCGGGCACGGCGAAATCCGAGCAGAACAATTCAGAACAGTTACGTTCATGCAGTAACAACAGAAGAACAGCCTGTGGCTTGAACCACGCAAAGCTACAATGAGGAATCTACAAACAACAGTGTACGTGAAGAGGTCTGCGAAATGACCCAACTGACCTCTGCAGGGGTTAACAACCCAACACTTGGTCTGGACAACATGGACAGAGGACTTGTTTTGAGATTAATTTGCTACCATTATCAAACCATTGACAAAGTCAGCATAGTTTGAAATGCTTTATTGTAGAGAAATTTTCTGACTCAAATTTCTTTATAATGGTGATGATACGAACCAGGGGTCCACAACATAATGCACTGTTGTTATATTTACTATCCAGAACTACCGTACCTTACAGTCATATGTAATGTTTAGACACTATTTTTCCCTACGACACCCTGCATGTACCCCTCCACCACGTGAAAAAATCCATTTTAAGTCAAAACATTCACAAACTATCGCAAAAACAATGTCTCGGGCAAGCATTATTATAACCATTTTACTCACTTGCTTTCTATGAGGGAGATTCATGAAACACTTTAGATACTTTGGTTCCTATCACCACCACAGTGAACAGTTTTTCTAGAACAAGTCTTTTTGTTTACTTAAACAAACTTGATTTATTATCATGAGAATTTAATTACGTGTAAACTTATGTTACGTAATTTGATTATGTAGAAACTGACTTTTAAAAGGGGTTGAAATGCCCCATTAAGGACATTTTTGAAGACTTCATACCTTATTTCTCGGGACCAATGCTGCTTCTGGTCCTGGCCTAAATTTGGTGATATCAGAATTACAAAGGCCAGTACCTGACCAGTCCAGACTGAGGCTAGCCTAGGACTAGATTCCTCCCTATTAAATGATAATCCCAGTTCTAATCACCACTCTAGGATGCTTTATTGGTACCAGCCGTGGGGCTTTTCAAAACGTAGCCTTTTCCATTCACACCTACTGAAAGTCTGTGGAGCAGCCTGCACCATCTGGTACAATAATCTAATTTTTCCACTTGTCTTTTCAGGAGCATATCAAACAGGTCAGGGTTATGTAAGCATGATGGAATTTGCGAGGATTCAAACATTTTTTTACTAGCTTTCTCTTTTCCTTGCGTAATCCTTCAGGGATCGAAGAGATCAACAGAGGACGGGTCTGAACCTGTCGCCCCCCTTCCGAAAGAATACATAAGCAAGTGACATCAAATGAGGAGAATTCTCCTGTTGACACCATTTATTAACAAGTCCCAACGGCTACGAAGGTGTGAAAAGATGGAAACGCAAACCTGGGATGTAGCAGGGCTGGAACGTTCTCTCTGTCTTTTTTGGCTTTTTTGTAATGTGCCATTTTCCTCGTTTTCTTGTCTAAGTTGTTGTTTACATTCTCCATGTGCCTTTGTCTACCTGATCCATGTGAGTCTGTTGTTTTGGTCTTAGCACCGCCTTCGCTCAGCCTTGGCGCGTGAATTAACCAAAGAATACTTGATTTTATTGACCAATAACCAATTGATCCCCTTGTTATCTTGTTCACCTGTGTTTTGTTCGCCAGCCTATGTGTTTCTCATTTGTTTAGTTAATATATCTAGCCCCTGTTTTCAGTCTAGTTTGGTTGGTTCTTCGTGTTTTTCCTCAATTTTTCTTGCTCTGTGATTTTTCTAATCTCTTCTTTCTGCTCTGTGGTTTTGTTTAGTTTTTTTTGTTTCATTTTGTTTCGTTCTGTTAAACAGGTATTCTGTTAACTTCCTGTTTAGTCTCCTGTTTCTCGTTCTTTTGTTAACAAAGTAAAGCTCTTGATTACATCCAATGTGTCTCCACATGACAAGGGCCAGAGGAAATGTAGGCCTCTTCTCCAGTGTAGGGCAGGACGGTTCTGAGTTCGGGCTTCGGCAACAGCAGGGCCTGCATGCCCATATAGGCAATCTAGGCAGACACCTAAGCCCCTCCCTCCCCCCCCCACCCAATCTCCCCAAAATATGACTGCCACCAACTCCCCCCAAATCCCCACCCCCCCAGGGACAGCAACATGTTACCAGGACTGCGCAACAGAAAGGTGAGCTCACACCTCAGTCACCCACATACAGAGGGACTTAACCACTCTGCTGTAGATACAATTACATGCACACACATATTCACTTAGAAACTACATTATCCTGAACTACTTACCTAATTTTAAAGCAGCTCATATCTTTGCTGCAATCAATAGCAGCCTCATCACACATTACACATAATGGAGAGAGTAAAAAGCACTGAACAGATTTATTACAGTACAGTTTAATTTGTTTTTGCAGACAGCCACAACAAATTTCCATCTGTAAGTTTGCTTAAGGATGTGTCAGAGTCACACACTGTCGCCTGAGACCCAGCAGCACAAGAATCTCTGACCTCTTTTCCCGTATCCTGTTTTTGAGAATATCGATAAAAAAAAAAAAAAAGAACAAAAGCACTGATTTCTGACCCAGCCACGACTAGAGAGACAGAGAAAGAGAGAGAGAGAAAGAGGGCGTGTGTTGTTCCAAGAGAACAACTGCTCCTTTGCTTTCCATGTGACCTTATTTAGGTCAAACACACCTCTAAACAGGACACTGCAGAGGAATAAATTCAGAGGGAAAAAAAAACGTCAGGCCATCATCTGCTTCCAAACACTGTTATGGTTCAAAAATGACGGTTTAAAAATGAATCAGCAGAATCATCAGTTTCTGCAGGGCCAGCAACAAAAGACTTCCAAACGCAGGCAGCTATAGAGAATAAAAGGCAACTTGAAATTAAAACGGACCGTTTTTTTTTTTTTACATTCTTAGTTCATGTCCTTGGTCTTAGCAAGCACAGCCGGTGTCATATTATTCAAAAGTCTCAGACTGACTTTTGCCTGCCTCTAAACGGCTTCTTTCGTTTGAATACATAATCTCCGAGGAGAAAAAAAATAAAACTACCATGCCCACCTATCATCATAGAGCTCTTTATGTTTGTGTTTTTTGGTGTAATATTTTGTGACTGCGCATTGCTTTCCAACTTGCAACATAGTTGTTATAAAGTAAAGTAAAGTGGACCCTTATAGTCACACGTGAACACAGCACAGCACACAGTGTGAACAATGAGAAATTCTTTCTCTACATTTAACCCATTCACCAAGTGAAGCAGGGGGCTGCCACCAACGAGGGGCGCCCGGGAAGCAGTGTGTGGGGACGGTACCTTGCTCAAGGGAACCTCAGTGATGACACTAGCAGTGTCGGGATTCAAACCCACAACCTTCTGATTGCAGGGGCAACTCTCTAACCACTAGACCACCAGCTGGCCCAAATATGTTATGCAACATACATTCTTTTCAATATAGTTTTTCTGCCAGATTTCATCACACGGAAAAATCAACAAGGAACCAATTCCGAAACGCTCAGTCTGGTTAGGAAAGGTGGGCTTGTACACAGCTTTTCGACTGGACGTACAGTTTCCACACTAGTGTTACACTGTGATTTTTTTATGGAACTTTGTTGCCATACGTTCATGCACTCCACTTACATCAGCACAACACAAACACAGACAACCTATCAACTGTAGGAATACACCAAGCAACATCCTAGCAATCACCTGGAATACCGCAACATCACCTAAGATACCACAGAAACCAGTGAATTGCTTAAACTGTGCAAACACTGGGTTTTCTTTAGGAAACGCACTTTTCTAGCTGCGTCATTTTATTCATTTGTTTAAGTAGTAAGATTTTTTGGTTTAAGAAAAATAGACAAATGCATAAGTTTAAACATTAACATTGCAATGTAATTGCACACACATGATTTCATGACTATACCCGGCAAAATGAAATGAAAAACTTCATAAACTGAAATATCTTGGTGTCAGAACCATTGGCACAAAGGCATTCAAGCACAACAACAAAGAAAGTGCTGATTTGTCTAAAAGCTGTTGATGATTCATAATCCAAGTCAACAACAGAACAGCTCAGGCCTACAGCAATAGCAACCGAGGTTTCAATAGCAAAAGAGCTAAGCCTAGTAGACATATTCCTAAACTAAACCTGCCCTGGAGTGTCTCATAGTCATGAGACAAACTGAGGGACAGATCAAACTACTCAGGCCAGTAGCAGCCTAGCATAGCTTAAGTCTGCAACCAGTGTTTAAGGAATTGGCTTTGTCATGTTTTCAGTATCTCTTTAGTTGAGTTTCCTGCTTGCTGTGCATATTTCTGCTTTAACGTCAGTACAGTGCTTCCTCAGGGGAATCACAGGCAACCCACTGGTCACTTCCTGAGTAATACGACCTCTGCAGCTGTAGTGACTGATCTGTAGAATCCGCACAGACTTCCGCTTCCTCCTACACTGTTGCCCCTAGGCTTACCACACTAACGACTATACAATGGAGGCAACACTGATACCGACATTCATGTTATCACTGCCTGACGCTTTTGAAAATTCAAGCCTGGACTTTCCCGGGTGGTACATGGCCTGAACTACAGCAAAGTCCTTACAGACAGGCCTGTCCATGCTGGCAATGCCTTCAGCTTATTTTCTTTCTGTTCTCACTAGGAAAGGGCCTACGAACCCAAACAAACGTTCCAAAAATGTATAATCACTGGAAAAATTAGACAAAATGGCATGAACAAGTGCAAAGGCATAGAGTTGGGACACGTCCCTACCAAGTGACGAATGAATTGTCCTTAGCAATAATTTTAAACAAAAAATGAAATTTTAAACGAAAACTGCTGTTTTCTGTCAGCGTTTGGAACACAGACTGTTTCCAGTTCTGATTCTCTACTGCGAGTCCCGCCTTCCTAACCCAGTATCATTATCTGATTGGCTGTACCGTTTCTTGCTAACGTCTGATTGGCTGAAGCGGAATCTGTCTTTAAGAAGCTCAAAAGCTCAGTGCAGTAGTTTGTGTGGACATAGGAGAGAAAGAGGATCTTTACTCTAACAACTCTGTTGATTCAGAAAGAGACCAGTGTTGCATGGTTTACCGATACTCCAAAAGTACCCCGATACCCTGTCCTTGTATTCATGACGTGGACGTAGTTAACAGCATTTCTGAATTACTCTTGTTGGTGGTCAAGCACCACCTACTGTTTGTTAAGTGAATGCTAAAGTGTCCCGATGCCCATCTTGTAAATATTTTTTTTTTAACTGAAATAACAAAACCAAAATATTTAAAACATTTTTTGTTACAGCTCTACATATTGCCGGGTCAAATTTAAATCGACCAATTGATTATTAATCAATAAAATCAATTATTCTTCGACTAATTCACAGGCTAAGGCTGGGGTAACGTGGTGCTAAGACCAAAACAACAGACTCAGGCACATGGAGAACATAAACAACAACATAGACAAGAAAACAGGGGGAAGAAATTCTATTGGGTGGAGCTTTTTTTGCACTGTGGCTCATTAGGCTTTATTTATGCCACAGTGCTTCAAGAAGGTCAAGTGAGACTATAACCAGGTGTCCTAAAGCGACCCTCTCAATGATCATCTTTTATCTTCTTTTACTGATTTTCTGTATTCTTTTATATCTTCTTTTTTACCTCCTACTATGTTATGCTCAATAGTTTATTCTATTCCTGTAACGCACTTTGAATGACCTTTGTGTATGATAATGGGCTATTTAAATAATCTCGACTCGACTCGACTCTCACAACCAAGGCTGTTTAGACGTTGGTGGAGGGAACATCTCAAAGAGTCCTTGACCAAGACCAAACCTACAGCAACAAAATCTGGGGAAACTTTTCACTTAAGCACTGACCCACATTCGGAATCTGAAAGGACTTTTCGGGCTGCGGACTGCTGCTGCTCCCAGAGGAGGCGAGACCTAGTTTGAGAGTCTTTCTGAGATATGTCCACCTCCAAAACATGCCTCGTCATTTTTTACCCCCCCCCCCCCCCACACACACACACACAGCATCCTATTTAATATTTCATATCTCCCTCTTCTGAGTGACCCAGCATGACATTTCGGAGGCGAAAAGCAGCAGCCTCGGAGTTAAAAGTGCTGTTCTGCGCTGAACCCGTCTGACCTCATTAGAAGCCGCAACCACTTTAGAAGTCTGGAAAATAAGGGCCTGGCGTGATGGTCCACAGCGAGAGGATGGTGATCAGGCCATTTGAGACAAAGTCCTTGATTATCCCTTACAACGCAGCGGCAATGCAGACTTAAATGAGGGTTGAGGTGACGGCTCCACCAAACACAGTGCAGATTGGCTTTCTTAATCATCTGTTAGCGAGACTCGTGAGAGGACACTGGCTCTCTCTTTCCAACACAAGCAGCCACAAGCACACGCAGCACATTTCTTACCTTTGATTTAGCCGGCGTTCATCATCGCTGCCAAAGTCCTGAAAAAAAAAGGTCAGAAATAAAAACAGGTCAGATATGACAAGACACCCATTATAAAAGACAATTCTAGCAGAACGTCTAATTTCAGCGTTTATCCAAATGTAGTGGATCACTGATGGTTACGCACTTGTTTACAGGGCCCATATAGAAAATGACTGACTTCATCACTTTTTGAGAAACAAGAGTTTTAAGGGTCCTTTCTTGGATTTTATTTGATACCGTGCCTCATTCAAAAAGCAGTCGTAAGTGGAGCTCAGGAGGGAAAACTAAAAATGCAAGAAAACAACACTAAAACAGACTTGGTCCCCAAAAAATGACAAAGCTAACTGATTGTTTCCTGCATTTTAGTCCACATTTACATATGACAGCATGTCATGCAGCATCAGAAGCCACGTAAACAAGTCAAACACACCTTGAGGGCAGCGAAGGGTAATTTAAGCATGTACAATGCTACTTGGTGGCCATAAGCTTCCTTTTCTTGTTACTGAACTGATTTCCTAGACCAACATTAAACCTAAAGAAATAGTTTTCATAAATCTGCATTACAATTTAGTCCAAGTCTAGGCTTAAACAGCTCCATGCAACATCAGGAGCCTCTAGAGAAAAAAAAAAACAAAACAAAGCAGGTGGTTTAAAGGGCTCCACCTGACCGGACCAGGGTTTTAGAACCACAAAGGAAGGGTGTTACACACCCATAAAGTGTCATGAACAAAGGTTTCAGATGCAGTAGATACTGTCTCTCAGCAAACCCACAATGGTCAAACGTTGCGACCTTATTTGTTATTTAAAGGGGCAAAAAAAATCTCATTTCTAAGATTTTCCCCCCAATTTTACACCATTTCCCCCAGACGTAGCAGAGCAGCCAAGACATGTTGAGTTCATTTTTCTCCTTTAGTTAAGAACTGGAGCTACAAGGCAACCATTCAAAACACTAGAAGTCAATGGTCACCCAAATGTTAACAAAACTTTTCACACACTCAAATCGCTTCATTAAGGTGGAACTTCTTCTTGTTGTGGATTAGGAGATAGTATGACCATCGATGAGCTATAAAAATAAGCAAAACTCCAATGATGCTGTGTTAGCGACAGTTAGAAAAGATGTGGTGGAGCTTCATGTGATTCAGAGGAGGCACAGATCAGCCTTCACCCTCCCAGTGTTGGTGGTCTCATGAGATATTGGGGGATTTATCTACTGGGCGCAGTAGAGATGACAAAGTTGGGCAGAAAATCTGGGGAAAAAACTGTCCAAATTCACTTAGAACGGCAGTGTTGAGCTACATGGTGAAGTTTTGTACATTTTTAAAGCTCATTTTATAGGTCATACTGTGGGAGAGCTCAGTATTCGCAAAAAAAGATTTTGGTGACTACTGACTTCCAATGTTTGCCGGGAAAATCAGCTTCGTGGCTCGAGTTCCACACTAAAGAAGCAACACTCGGACTTGGCTGGAGTAACGTGAAAACTGCGGACTGATTCTTCACCAAACCATTCCTTTAAAATCTCTATACTCTAGCCGATTCTTTCTGAGGGCAGACAGATGGAAAAAATGCGCTTTACAGCTTCATCACAACAATAAGCGCCTTAAAAATAGCTTCTCGTTGTGTTCGGAATGGCAGAACACCAGTGATTAGGTTACCGCCAGCAGCAGGGAACAATGGGGGAAGGCAGGTGAGCCAACTAAGGGCAAGGAAAGCCGTTCCACACCTGAAGGGAAGCGACTCAGTTTAAACCGAAACCGCCCTCAGGACATGCTGTTCCACAATGCAGCGCTCTCCCAGCGCTCCCATTTGAGTGCTTGTTCTCAAATGGGAATTCCACCAATTTTCCAAAATTTCAGTATTTATCAATATGGTATCAGTGGTGGTGAATGGAACCAGAGGTCACTAACCCAAACAGAGCCATTTTATTTACTAACCACACCCACCAGTGAAGCTACATGAGTCTTCTGGGTATTTATATGTGATGCCGATGATGGTAAAATAGACGTAAATCTCAACAAATATGTTTTCTTTGGGGGACCTTAGGTCAAATAAATGTTTTAGGTCAAAATCTTCTCAAAACTGTCATAAAACAATGTCTCGGACAACAGGCAGTGTATTAATAACCATTTCACACGACAAGTTCTTTAAGGAAGCTTTTAGATGTCTGGTTCCACTCACCACCATATATTTCTCTAGAACAGAGCATCAAAAGACTTGGAATGACTTTCTTTACATCTTAACTATTCAATAACGCATGGTTTAATTGCTGAATTTGTAAAATATTGTCAGATTTTTCTTTAAAACAGGATTACGAAGGCAATAGTTCAGCAACAAATAAAACTGATCGACCAAGTCATGGCGGATATCTGCTTCTTTAGTAAAAAAAAATGAAGGAAAGTATGTTAAATTGAATCTACTTGGGAAGTGTCCATGACTACAGCAGCTTTGAAGCTCCAGTGGAAAAACTAAATAAGCAAAGTTCTCCTCCATTATTGACTCCATTTGTGGTAAAGGAGGACCTGTATTTGATATTTCACTGAGGTATAACTTTAAAATGAACGGCGAGAGCCACTGTAGATAAATGGGAATGAATGAAGGGGGTAATACGGAAAAAATAGTGGGGAGAAGCAGAAAATCGACAGTTTGATAGGGAGGCTGAAGGCACCACCATCGAAGGCTCACAAACCGCTTCTGTGCGTCCTAAATAACACCCTTTTCTCTCAATCTCTTCCTTTCTCTCATCTTTCATCCTTTTCTCCAGTAGCTTTCTCCTTTCTCTCCATATGTCTATCTCTCCCTCTTCTATCTCCCTCTCCTTGTGCGAAGAGGTGACATCATTGCAGCTGCGTGTTCCTCGACTGGACTGGTGAGATTGTGCTGTGAATTTAAATGTGTGTGTGTGTGTGTGGAGCCACCCCACCCTCACTGTTCATTTCATACACTATGGAAGGGGGGGGGGGGGTCCAAATCCCTTCCCAAAAACTATCACCATCCCACAGCGTGCAAGAAAGGTGGTGGAAAGATACACCGGCCCCATTTGGGAACAGATGACAATGATGTCATCAGCCCTGCAAAGGAACCTTTCAGTAAACCTAAAATGTTCATTTTCGCCCTGCAAACGCAGGAACCTTGCAACGTCCTCTCCTGCACTGATTACCCAAAGCAATCCATTAAACTGCCTCTTACACATTAAGGTTCTTTTGCTAAGCAAGTGCTGCGAAGAGGCGGTTTACACATGATGCATCATGCATCATGTTATGCAACAACCAGGTACCAGACAGTCGGCAAGGGTCCTCCGACTGTACTGCAGGGGTTGATGTAATAGAGCAGTGCCCATAGAGTCCACTTTGTTTACATCAGGCCTTGGGCAGAGGGTGTTGAGCTGGCACCCTCTACTGGGGAAAGTCACAGAGTGCAGCAAAACATCCCTCGAAAATAAATGATGTCAGTGTTATAGAACTGAATTTATTACCCGGCATGGATAATAAAAACAGGCTGCGGACATGAAAGAATACTGCACTCCAGCGGCAGGAGCTGCAGCCCATAAGCATTTCTACTAAGGTAACCGGAGCTCTCTTGTGTCAGGGCGACAGTCCTGAGCTTTAATCACTGCAAACCAGAAGCAAAGTGGTCCTCAGGACATTCACATTAACACCCTGCAGCAAACAGAAGCAATGATAGACTTGTGTAGTGTGACCCCCAGCTAGATGGGGTAGACAGTGGAAGGCATGGGCATCACTGCAGGCCACCATCCCAAACCAAATAGGGAAGGTTTCAGGATGGTTTTGCGCAATGGAACAGGCAAATGTAAGGTGTGTGCGTACATGCAAAGTTGTATAGGCAAATCACAGGGGTGTGTGTGTGTGTGTGTGTGTCTCTTTTCAGCCTGTATTCAGAATTAAAGCACATGACCGAAACCTCCCTGGTCACGGCTTTGACAAGCCTTGTTCAGAATGTCCCCACTACAACCATGGACCACCATTGGACTTAGGGTGGGCAATTCAGTTTGTAAGAATAGATCCCAAATCAGCTCTGATGTCTGATCAGAACCCAAATCAGGTGCTAGACTTGTACATGGCATCTTGTGCTTAATACGATGAACAGAAGTGTGAGGTTCTACACCCTTAAAGACTGGTTTCTTGGAGGAATTAGTGGGCAAATGCAATGGTTACTTATGGAACCATGACCAAGAACCACTCCTGGTGAAATGATGGGGAACCTGGTGTGAATGTAGATGGTTCCTTCAATGAACCTTTCTTCAGTACCCTTCATATAAAGACCTACCTCTCCTCCACTCAAATGATAAAAACGATACCCTGGTCCACTCCTTTGCTCAGTAATATCCCTGAACTCCCTTTTGTCATTGAACAGAACGCTATGTTTTCTGGCATGTAAGACTAGCCTAGCCTAGCGTACCGGCTAGCCCATTCACGATTTTGGACCTTAAAATGCCTAAAAGCAAACCTCAGATAGTTCAAAATAGAAATGAAATTATCCATTAAAACTGAATTACTATGAATATATATACTAGCTATAAACACTGCTTATTTAGGCGCAGCATTTGTCAACATAAACAAGGCTTAGCTTGCTAATGTTGATGCTAAACCCGACGGCCATGCCAGTTTCTGGTGTTATATTGTGAGGCTGGTCAGTAAAACAACGGCTAGTGTGAAGGATGAGCCCCGCTGGGGTGCCCCGGCCGCCGGTATGAGGAGGCTCTCTCCGGCCGGGAGGTTACCGTGGCGTCCCCCGCGTTGGTGGTGCTGGTGCTGGCGGTGGAGGCAGCGCTGGGGGTGGGAGACCGCTGCAGCGTTACCAGAGCCATGGCTGAGGAGATGCCCCCCTTGCCCCTGCCCGGCTAGACACGTTTTTCGTTCACAACGTCGTTTTGTTTTTTTTTCTGTTTTCTTTCTCTCTCTTTTTTTTAAAATAAAATCCCAACGCGAAAGGCTCTGGACGGAGCTCAGTCCCGGGCTCCCGGGCTCACGGTACTGACTCCACCGCCGCCGTCAGACATCCATCGCCCCGCCGAGGAGCCCAGCCTCTCCAGAACCTCTCCAGAGCCGGACCGGAGAGGAGCTGTACACACGGCCCCTGGAGCTCAGCAGGACACCGGACCGGGCGGACCGGACGAGGTTCTCAGGGTCTGGGTGAGGAGCGAGGGGGGAGATGCTGGAAGCACGCAGGCAGAGACCCGTCCCTCAGAGAGACAACACTACTGTCCGGACCGGCTGAGGGGGGAGAAGAGAGAGGAGCCAGACATCCTCACAGCAGCACTCAATACTACCACACACACACAACGCCACATACACTCAGGAAATATGAGAAGTCATCACTTACAAAAGTTCATCTCTCTGTCTCT
>JBBPCZ010000042.1:1387484-1407769 GCA_037974445.1 Brycinus macrolepidotus | reverse complement strand
CCCCCCCCCCTCCCCCCCCCCCCCCCCCCCCCCCCCCCCCCCCCCCCCCCCCCCCCCCCCCCCCCCCTCCCCCCCCCTTAAAAGGTGTGTAACGGGTAGTCTGTGACGTCACTGCTATAGCGACCAGAAAACAACAAAACGCAAAACAACAATTGAGTCTTTTATAAAAGTTGTAAAAAAAAAAAAAAAAAAAAAGACGTGTCACTGTTTGTTGTGGTTGAATTAAATATAATTAGCCTGTGAACGTGGCTATGTGTACTTTTCCCACCCGGTATCGGGCAAGAGCGGTTCACTCCACCCATTTTCAACCGTGCTTAACCATAAATGGCGTGGTAAGAGACAGCGAGTTAAAGCCCCGCCCCATGGTTAAGCAGTAAAACACAGTGCACTGAATGAAGAGAGTCAGGAGAGACGCTGGTTTCATACGCCACTGTGGGCAGAATTTTTTTTTTATTTATTTATTTTTTTTTAAAACACATACTTTTTTTGGGCCATAAAACCAATGTTTGTGTCTCTCCAAACCCTGGCTTTATAGCAACCACGCAATCATGCTTCACATTTTCTCTAGTTGATTCAGTCATTTGAACAGTATCTTGCCATTCACTGACCTTAATCTCCATTTCCTGTTTGGTGTTTTTGAACTCCTGGGCCAGAGCCTCTGCCTCAGATTTCTCTTTTTGCAACCCAAGTTTCTCCTGGGTCAATCTCTCCAAGGCCTGTGCTGTCTGCCCAGCACTCTCTGCAGCCTAGAACACATCATGAAAGAGGCAAAATTAAAGAATCGTGTGTTTTGCAAAAAACCTGTTCAAGGCATGGGGGTTAGAGATTGGGTTTTCCCCTCAATATTCTGTCCTGTGATACACGTGCATGTCTTGAGTCTTGGGGAAGAAACCTGAGAACTTGAAGCAATTCTATTTCTGCAACTGCTTCAAGCCAGACTCCAACCTGCCACTCAAGCCAAGCTGAAACCGTTCAACCAATTGTCATGTACATTCCAAATGTTAGTGGATTTCTACAGTGTATTTTCAATCATGCCTTTTGAATTTCATTTAAGCTGCAGAAAAGAGAATGAATTGAGAATATTTCATCTTCTACTCTGCAACTTTCAGAGATCCACAAAAGATTACAAGTAAATCAATAGACAGCCAATTAATCATGCAAAGATCTTGCAATTACTGCAATTAAAGTCTTTTGAGACGTGAAGAAAATAACTGAGTGACAAAATGCAGGCTAGGAATTTGTGTTGACTTTTATTTTTCAATATTATCTTGAGAAAAGTGTCTTAAGATGTTGAAAAGCCTCTCAGTAAATGAATGTGTCCACTAACCACAAGGAACTTGGATACACTGTTGAAACTACAATTCAACTTCTCAATTTAGAACTTGCAAAAGCACTGTAAGATTCAATCGACTGTTCAAATGTAAACTATTGCCTTTAACTTGTTTCAGTGACAAAACCCAACTCTGCATTTGCAAAAACAAAGAAGAAAGTTCATGATAGAAAAATTAGTGAATTAGTGCAGTTAAGGATCCATATAAGGAGATTAAGGAAAGCAACTCTAGTTCTAAAAGCCGTGGGATTGTTAGTAGATCTGAAGATGTTTGTTAGTTGCAGAATACCTCAAGCTGCTTTGAAAGAACACTTTGATTTTGGGCCTCAAGTTGGGTCACCATAGATCTGGCTTCTTCCTTCTCAATCTGTAGAGCATCCCTCTCAGTTTGCACTGCAGCCAGACTGGAAGCCATCTCAACCTGTGCCTTTGTTAAAACAGTCACCTGCATTTCTGCAGCTTTTTGTTTCTCTTCCAATTTAACATTGTTATTTTGAAGGTTCTGCACACGTTCTTCTAATTGCAGCTGCAGTTCCTTCATCTCTTCTATCTTGGTGGTATAGTCAGAGCACTTCTTGTCGCTGGATTCCAGGCTATGACGAAGAGACAGGACCTCTTGCTCCAGAGAACCATGTGAAGCTTGAAGATCACCTTTTTCTTTATTAAGGAAAGCAGTTTCCTTCTCCAGTTCCTCAATTCTGGAAGTAAGCTGGTCTTTTGCAACAACCATATCCGATGTAACCTCAGTATTCTTCTTCTGTTGCACTTTTAAAAGCTCAATTTCTTTGGCAAGCAAAGTTTTCTCTTCGTTGACCTTCAGGAGTGCTGAGGAGATCTCCTGAACTCTTCGAATACAATTCTGGGTGACATCCTGAACGGGCAAATTTGTTTTATCCTCCGAAAGATCTGTTCTGTCTGGAACCAGCTCTTTAACAGAGTTCCTTACCTGTTCTACTTCGCTGAACAGCAACTGTTGCTCCATCCTCGCTTTCTCTTTTTCAGCTCTGACAGACTCTAGTTCGGCATTTAACTTTGATTGTACATCTAAGAGATTAGCTTTTTCTTTATCACAACTGGTAATTTTGTGAGTGAATTCCTCAATTTCTTTTGAAAGGCTTTCCTTAAAAGCAGATAATTCATTCTTATCCTTTTCCAGAGTTTGTTGATGAATTTCTAAGGAATTTTTGGCCTCCAAAAGAGATTTGTTCTGATCTGAGAGACATTCACCTTGCTGAAGCAGATCACTGTTTGCCTTCTTAAGCTCCTCTATGACCTTCTTTAACTCTTCATGCTGAGAAAGAAGGGACATTTTATCGTTTGCAAGAGATTTGTTCTGATCTGAGAGACATTCACCTTGCTGAAGCAGATCACTGTTTGCCTTCTTAAGCTCCTCTATGACCTTCTTTAACTCTTCATGCTGAGAAAGAAGGGACATTTTATCGTTTGCAAGAGTGTCAACATTTTGGGTGAGCTCTTGTTTCATTTGGTCCAAGTTAAGCTTTAACTTCTGGGATTCTTCGCTTAAGCTGGTCTTGGCCTTTTCTAGAGACTCCGCCTCAGAGTTCTTCTTCTCCAAAAGAGTCTGTAGATTGACATTATCCTGTGTCAGTTTTGTCTTCTCTGAATTAATCTGCTCATACATCTGCTTCATTTTCTCTAGATCTGATTCCAGACTGTTTTTCTCATTAATTAAGTTGCCATTTGCAGTCAAAGAGTTCTTCAGGTCATCCTTGATGCTGCACAAGTCTGCCGACAGTTGTTTTTGGTCTGCCAAGAGAGATGCCTTCTCAGACATTTCGTGTTCATGCTTTTCCTTCAAGCTACAGAGTTGTTGTTCCAAATGTTCTTGTTCAGTATTTTGCTTTTCAAGGGCAGACTTCAGGCATTTCATCTCTTCTCGAAGAGTCTGAAGGTTCTTTTCACTTTCCGAGACCTGTGCGTAAATGATTTGCTTCTCTTGAGCAAAGGCTTCGGAATCAAGCCGGATCTTCTCTTTGGCAGCCTTGGTTTCTTCTGCACTGAGGTGTAGTTTTTTAACAAGAGCCTCTACTTCTTTAGTGAGCTCCTGCTTCTCGCAACACATCTTCCTCTGGGTTTCAAGCAGATTTTCCTTCTCCTGCATGAGCGTAACCCTCTCAGAGTCTGTGATTTCCCTACTTGTCTTGATTTCTTCAAGCATTCTTGCAAAGCTGTCCCTGGAGGCTTGAAGCTCAGCGTTTTCTTCATTAGATCTTTCTAATGCTGATTTGCTGGCTTCTAGCTGCTGTTGAAGTTCTACCTTTTCAGCCACAAGAGACTCTTTTTCTGAAATGGTGGAACTGAGATTTGCCAAAGTCTTTGCATTCTCACCACGGAGAAGTTCGGTTTCTGCCTGTAACTTAGCGTTCTGGGAAGAGAGATCCTCTTTCTCAGACTGTAGAACTGACTGAAGCTCTTCATTCTTTACACAGAGTGACCTAATTGACTCCAGTTCCTCTTGAGAGCATCTCAGCTCCTCCTGCAGCCTGTTCCTATCCTCACAAACCTCACTATGTTTTAGTGCTAGTTGTGAACTGTTTGCTTCTTGATGCTGGATATCTTGCTGATACTTTAAAATGACTTCTTGCCCCTCAGCATTACCCTTTTCAAGATCTTTGATTTGCATCAAGTGCTTTGCTTCCGTCTCCTTTTGGACTGCATTCTCAGCTTTCAGTTCTTCCAGGTTTTTTATTGCCTTCTGCAACTCACTGGAAAGCTGTTCTTTCTCAGCGTTTAGTGTTGACTTCTCCTCATGTAATTTCTGGCTGGTGGAATGCAGTTCCTTAATGTCATTGCTTAATTGCTCATTGGATGCCTTTAGCTCATCGTTTTTCGAGGAAAGATCCTTCTGAACCGCCTCCAAACTCGATATGTTCTCACAAGACTCTGAAATTTGCTTCTCCACATCTTCCTTCTGAGCAAGAAGAGCATCCCGTTCCTTAGACAGCTGTTCAGTCAATAGCTTTAATTCCTGAATCTCAGAAGCAAGCTTCTCAGCCCCTTGCATGGACAAAGCCAATTCAGCAGTGAGCGACTGAGTAAGGGGGGAAAAAAAGAATAGGAAGGTTATGTTGATAAAAAAAAAAAAAAAAAAAAAATTGTAGAACACCCTGCCATGCCAAAACAAACAAACAAAAAAAAAAAGAAAAAAAGAAAAAAAGGACAAAGGAAAAAGAAGCACCTTCAAACAGACAAAAATGGAGTATGTGACTTGCAGCAAATAAGGTGCAAAGAAACAAATTCAAAGTTTAAAATGCACTCATGTCCCATTAACACACACTACATAAGGTGAGGAGAAAGAGAACGAGAGAGAGAGAGAGAGAGAGAGAGAACATCAGAGAAAAGAATGGAAGCGAAAGAGAGACAGAAAAAGACAGAACGAGAGAGAAAACGCAGCGAAAGAGAGAGAAAGAGAGAGAGAGAGAGAACAAGAGAGAAAAAAAACAAGAAAGAGACAGAAAAAGAGAGAGAGAGAAAGAAAGAAAAAAAAGAGACAGAGAGACCGAGAGACAGAAAGAGGGCAAGTGAAAGAAAGTACTGTTAGGTCAGTCAGTTATCCTACAATCCCTAATAATAAAAAACCCTGTACAAATGACAAAATGTAAAAATGTATAGATACGCTAAACAATGCAACCCCTAAAAGTCCAGAACAAACACTTTCTCCATCTTTTTATTTAGTTAGGAACCTCACCACCTGTTGTACAATTTTGTGTTGTTAATCCAGATACAAAATTCACATTACATCACGCAACCCATAAGAACAAATGTGTATTGTGACCCTTTAAGCAAGGTGATATCTTGCTTGCTTCTAGCGTTCCTGTTATTATGTATCTACATTTTTGGCAGTCTAACTGGCCTATATGACTGAACAGCCAATGTTTTATTCCTTTAGGGAACACTTTGCTTACCTGAGCATGATGCTGTCCTTACAATTTCCTTAGGCATCAAAATTCATGTTCATACATATTGACCGCAAAAGCAAATACCAGGCACCAATTTGGCAATGCCAGTAAGACAAAAGTAAGTGCAAGAACAACATGGGCTGAAAACACCAAGACATGTGTAAAAGTATGGAAAGTAATTGTTAATTCTGTGTGACTGTAGTGGGTTTAAAACTTTAAATCCTAGTGATTAGTAATGCCCAGAGTGTGATGGTTATATTATGTTTTTCAAACAAGTGGAAACCACAACCCAGGGTGTTTTATTGCTATATTATTTTCCAGAAGAAAAAAGTACCAATGGTCCCCTGAATACTACTTCTGAAAATGAACACTACTACTACCACCACCACTAAATTTATTATTATAAAAACTAATTGTATATACACTGAGGTAGCTTTCCACCCTGAAAACAAAATCTTATCAATCAGTACCACTAACATGCTGTTTCTGTGTCTCTGTATTTAATTCTCATCACACATTACAACTCCCCTCCTACACCCTCCCCTTACCTGAACCTTCTCTTTCAAGGTCACCAAATCTTCCACCTCTTTATTAAGCTTTTGGCACTTCTCTTCAGAGATGCAGAGCTGCTGTTGTGCTGTTTCAACCTGACTTTGTAGCTCTTGTAGCTCTTTCGAGTGGTGCTCTAAGGCACTAGCAAGCGCCTTTTCTCCAGACGCCTGGGTTTCTTGGACTTTAGCTTGAGTCTCCTCTAAGCTCTTCTCCTGCACAGCATTGCAAAAGGCAAAAATACATTCTGTGAGAACAGAACCACCCTAATGTCCATTGTTTCCCTTAGATGTCCTTGCTTTCCACTATTTGTCCTTTATTATATATGGCCTGGTTTTACCCAAATCTATTTTATTAGCTCCTGTTAGTTATGTGCATTAATCTAAAGGATGTATTCTTCTGCTGAGTACAAGTACTTAATTGGTTGTGCGGCATAATGTTATGGACCTTCACCTTATCTGGCATCAACAAAAATAAGATCAACTATAACTAGATTATATTTTCACGAGAACTGTGAAAGCATGGTTGCTATAAAACCAAATGTCTGGGTGTCTTCAAATGATCCAGATAATAATCCAAAAATAATCTGCTCAAAGCGGGGCATCAAACCGGCGCCTCGTCTTTCGGTGCTGCATTTTACCGCTGAACCACTGAGGGGGGGCTTTAACTTGCTGTCTATTAGCAAGTCATTTCTGGTTAAGGATGGGTGAAAATGGGTGGAGCAAACCACTCTCGCCCGAAATGGGTGGGAAAAGCGTACATAGCCGGCATTCATGGGCTGATTATTTTTAATTAAGCCACAACAAACAGTGACACACGTCTTTTTTTATAACTGACCTGAGCTTTAGTGTCTTGAAGTCTGTTTATGAGTCTGCTGTGTCTTTAGTTCCACAGGACTTTTGCACTTTGCAGCCGCCACAGCCATGACCTCATAACGTTCACTTCGAGACTCTCTCTCCCATATACACTGTCAAGGTGACTCGCCTCACCACTCTCTCTCACTATACACTATGGAGGCGGTTTGACCACAAAAATCTAATTTTTAAATGATCTATAGCCGGCTCCTGACCAAACGACCAAAAAATCTAAATACACACGCTATACACCGAATTTTAATGAACGTTTCATATTTTACCAAAATTAAATATGGGCTTGGATTTCCATTAAAAATATGTTAAAGTGTACTTATTTAACAGCATACTTCATTACAATCTACTATACTGTATTTGATTCTGTGCACTTACCAGCAACTTGACTTTCTCTTGAAGGCTTCCAGCCTCTTTCTGGTGTCTTTCTGTGGCATCTCTCATCTCCTGCTTGGCTCTGGCCTGCTCCTGACGCCTGCTCTCCTCAGAGCGAGCAATCGACTCGTTCTGTTCCGAAAGCTGCTTCTGAAGTTCCTCAAGTTTCCTGTGAAGAGAAATATCACGAGATAGCTTTACCGAGCTCTCTCAGTACCAACGTCACACATCCACACACTAATTTGTGCAATAACTTGATGCAACTTCGTTGTGCAATTTCTTATTGTGTTTAAATCGTTATAATTATGTGCATTATTATCTTATTTTTACGTGCAAGAGACTACCATGTGCAGTTTTCCTATTGGATGCTAAACCGATTTCATTATGTGCAATATCTTATGTTCAGTAGTCTTACCATGTGAAATATCACTACTTATGTCAATATTACTGATCTACTACTGATCTCTACTACATACAATAACAGACTCCTAATAACCATTAGTGTTACAAGTAATTCAATTAACTGTAAGTTATTTATCTATAGTATTTATACCCCAGTATTTGTGGATATAGCATAGCGTATTTCATATTGAGTATTTTCTGTAGAGTTTTTACTGGGTTTATTTAGACTTCATATTTTATTTTGTCTTTGGCTCGTAGCAATAAGCAATTTCCTCCGGGACCAATAATGTTTTCTGACTCTGTATGAGTGTGAAGTACACAATGACTCCTCGACCCAGTCTTTAGACAGAATCTTAGAGTTTATCTAGAGGTGTCCTTGTTTGTCGAGTATTGGCCAATACAAATGCCAATTGGATCTTTGTATTTTCCATAGATAATACAGTCATGCAACAGTAACTTTTGAAAGCGCTCCTAATTGCTTCAGATTGTGAATAATACCCATTTTACTGTGCCCTGTACCATAAGCAGAGCGCATAAAACCAGCAAAAGAAATACCAGAACTGGACTGGGCTCAATATTGCAGACCCTGGTGCATTAAAATGTGCTTGGATTGGAAATCCTGATATTTAATACCACTAATAGCAAAAATAAGACATTTCCTGGCGATCCTACCATTTTGTTAACTCTAAAGACTTTGAAAGATGTTTTCAGGGGGTTTCTATGAGAACTCTGGTGAAGGCACTAATGCATGACCAATACGTGCACCAGAATGTACACTAGAATAGGCTACTGAAATTGTAAACTATTGTAAACAATCTGCCGATTGCTATTTTTTTTTTATTTCTGCACAGAGGTATATATATATTAGTGTGTCAATTACCTCTCTCTTTGATTGAGATCTTCCATCATCTTCGTCAGTTGAGCAGAACTGTCTCCAGAGGACTTCATCAGCTCACTCATGTCATTTTCAAGCTTAGCCTTATCTTTAGTTAGCTGACCGAGCTTCTCTTTGCCTGCTTCCAACTTTGCTTGCAAACCTAAAAACAAACAAACAAAAAAACAAATAAGAAAGGATAGACGGAGCTTTAACCTGACCATTATAAACACCAGGATGAACACAACAATTACCTGAAAATTTGATTGGTGAACACTTACCAGACAGCTGGACCTTGAGTGTTTCTGATTCAGAGGAAAGAGATGTGCACTGATCCTCTTTCCTGCTGAGAATCTCTTGCAACTCTGAAAAGGATAAAACAGCCCAAACAATAGGGATGAAGCAAAACACTGAAGTACATAAGAAAGAACTAACCAACCAATGCACATTAGACAATGTTAAACAAGACATTTATGGTACGAGCACATGCAGGGTTCAGGATTAATGAGTGCCAGGGACAAGTGATGGGAGCATGTGATGAAGGAGCGAAGGAAAAAAAATTCTCGCATCAATCTCGAACCATCTGTACCGGATACGTTTTACACTGTTTGTAGGTTTTACTCCAACAAGGCAGACAAAACAGGAGCTCTGACACAAATAAAGAACATAATCTAGTTTGTTATGGAAAATCCCTTCCTAAAAACAAAATTTTATTTGAGCCACTAAACTTTCAGACCACTTGCCTGATGGGCAAGTTGAGGAACCTTGGGTATATATGTCTTCTTGAAGTTTATGTTTATTTGGAATGCTTTGAAAGACAGTAATCTAACATTTGATTTTTCTGGAAAAATCTAAATGAAAATGAATAGTTTTATTAAAATACTATCCAGCCCTACAGTGCTGTTCTTACACATTTAATAAAGCAACAAAAATGGACTAATTCACCTGTGGAAACAAACAAAAAAAAAAAAAAAAAGCACTTACTTTGCATAGCATTTGAGGACTCTGTCTTTTCATTTAATGATGTGGTAAGCTTTTCTTTCTACAAATTGAACAGAGCAAATAAACGAATAAATAAATGGAACAACCTTATCCAAATGTAAAATAAAAAAATGATAACTTGTGTTAAAACCAAGGTAAAAATAACTAACTCTGGTTTCCTTTTTTACTGTGCTTGAGCTTTACAATGATCAGCCACAATATTAAAACCACTGAAAAAATAAGTGAATATTATTGATTGATCTTGTTATAATGGCACTGGTGGGGTATACTGGGCAGGAGGTGAACAGTCAGTTCTTGAAGTTGATGTGTTAGAAGCAGGAAAAATGGGAAAGTGTAAGAATCTGAGCGAATTTGCCTGTGGCTAGCAGATCTTGTGGGGTGTTACGTTTACGTTTACGTTTACGTTTACGTTTACGTTTACGGCATTTAGCAGACGCCCTTATCCAGAGCGACGTACATCGGTGTTCCTGGTGTGCAGTTGTCAGTACCTACCAAAAATGACCCAAGGAATGACAACTTGTGGTGCCAGTAACAGAGTCCTGGGCACATCTAGGCACATGGAGAGTGAAGGCTAGTCCACCTTGTCTGATCCCAAAGAAAGGCTATTGTAGCACCAATTGTTGGCCATGAAAGAAAGGTGTGCATCACAGTATTCCACATACGGGGCTGCATAGCTGCAGACTGGTCAGAGTACCCATGCTGATCCCTGTCCACTCACAAAAGTGCCTACAACAAGCATGTGACCATCAGAACCGGACCATGGAGCATGGGAAGAAGAGGCCCTGGTCTGATGAATAAGTCTTCCTCTACATCAAGTGCACAGACAGATGTATGTATCACTAACCTGCAGACGAGATGGCACCATGGGAAGAGGACAAGTCGACAGAGGCATTGTGATGCTCTGAGCGAAACCTTGCTTCCTGGCATTCATGTGGATGTTACTTTAACATATACTACCTACCTAAACACTGTTGCAGGCAATGGCAGAGGTTTCTTTAAGCAAGAAAAACTCAGGAATGGTTTGACAAAAGGGTTCATCACAAAGACTTCAAAGTCCCAAGATCACTCAAAAGTCTCAAGCCTTGCGGGATGTGCTGGACAAACTAGTCCAATCCATGGAGGCCACCACCTCGCAACGTACAAGCCTTAACGGATCTGTTAACGTGTTGTTGCCAGATCGCATAGTACACCTTCAGAAGTCTTGTGGAGTCCATGCTTCAACAGGTCAGAGCTCTTTTGGCAGCACAAGGTGGGCCTACACAATACTAGGCAGGTGGTTTTAATGTTATGGCTGACTGGTATATAATACCTTCAGTGTTTAACAATACCATGATGTCGGCACTGGTGTGTTGATCTGTAACACTTTTTGATCTTTGTATACTAATATTTAACTATAATGCACTCCTTGTGTACAGTACATTTTCTTCAGCATATGAGAATATCACACCACTTTCAATAAACCTATTTCTTTTGCAACTTACCAAGTCAGAAAGCTCTTTCTCTAAAGAGGTATTACTTTGCTGCAGTGAGGCCATGCTCTGCTGCAGTCCCTCAAGCTCCTGCTGCTTACCCTGCAGTACCGAGGTTAACTCAGTGACCTAGCAGCAAGGAGAAAAGAATAATACCATAGTTGGGGTATGAAATAATGATCCAGACATAATCCAACAGGGACCTCTGGGCTAATCAGAATACACAAATATATAAAGGCTTGAGCCCTAAATAGAATTGATAATGAAATATCAATAAAATATCAGTTCCCATCCAGAATCCTGAGCGTCTGAATGTTAGTTAAGGCAGTGATCATTTTATTCTCCCAAACAATAAAATGTGAACTGAAGGAAATGACCTGAGCCTGCAAAAAAACTGGGCCTTACCTTTCCCTCCTGCGACCTAGCCTTCCTCTCTGCTTCCTCTAAATGGGCCAACAGACTCTGGACCTCCTGGTTGCCTTGGCTCTGCTGAGAGCAAAGGGCCTGAACAGAAGCTTTTTGGTCCTCAACCTCCCTGGCCTTCTCCTCCACCTGCTGTCCCAGCTTAAGTGCATCCTCCTCTAGCTCTTTTACCCTAAGCTCAGCAGTGTGCAGCTTGCCCAAAGCCTCCTCCAACTCCACCAGGTGCTGCTCCTCTGCGCTCTCCAGGTTAGTACGCAGAGATTCAACCAGGCGATCCTTCTCCTCCGTGACAGTAAGCAGCTGTTTCCGGAATTCTTCTCCTTCCTGAATCCACCTCTTAGCATCAGCACTGTGCTTGGCAATGAGATCCTCCAGCTCCAACTTGTGCTCTGCCTTTACCCTTTCCAAAGCCTCCCTCAACTCGGAAAACTCAGCCGCCCGAGAGTCACTAGCCTCCTTACCTGAAGAGGCCTTCAGCTCCTCCATGGCTTGCTGATGGGAAGCCATGGCTGAGTCTAGCTTGGAGCGCCATTGGTCAATAACATCACCGTGCTCCTTCTCAGCTTCGGTTAGTCGGGACTGAAGCTGCTCATTTTCTTTGGCTAAAAGTGCGGAAGAGGCCTGGAGTTGAGCCAAAGCCTCGCAATGTGCTCTTTCTTCAGACTCTAGCTTGGCGTGCAAGGCGGCTAACGCTGCCTGGTGGCTCGTGCCTTGAGAGGACAGCTGGGCCCGAAGTGAACCGAGCTCCTCCTGAAGGACCGCAGCTGCAGGGTCCTGAGTAGAAGTCCGTTCACCAGGCGCTGCCTCCAGGTGTTGCCGAAGGGCAGCCACTTCTTTCTTGCGCAGATCGAGGTCCCTTTCCAGTTCCAGAATTCGAGACTTCTCAGACACTGTGGCAACCTAGAGACAGGATAACCAACAGTCTCACACAAGATTATGCTCGCCACAGGAATACTTGAGAATTTTGCAGCCTAATCTACATCTGCCCCATTTGAAGTGTATTGTCAAATATCATATACAATCATTTTGACACACTTTCCTGTACACATTGCATCGAAAACCCATAGACTCAAAACACACTTTCAAGAGAAGTGCTAAAGACCATCAGTCCATAAATCACACGTTTGTGTAGAAGACTTTCATAGAAACCTTTGATTATTTCAATCGAAAAGAAAAGTAAGCTGTAAATGTGTTCAATTCATTCTTTCAGACATGAGACTAGTGTTCCAGATCCTTTTTTAACAGCATAATGATGTGAGAGGAATTTAAACAAGCTCATGACTAGCCATGCATGAATTCCCTAAAACCTTATGGAATGCGAAAGTAATTCGATTTTCTTTTTTGTGCTTTGGTGTTTGACAGTTTGAAAAACCTTCATAAGAACAGAATTGGTACCAAGTTGTCTAATGCCTAAGGACTGTTAGAAGTTGTAGTTCTGATGTTGCTTTATAGCCATGAATATTGTGATGTCATGTAAGAGCAACTGATTATAATAAGGACCTAGAAAGGAATCAGTCCTGCATGAAATCCATCTATTCATGTGAAGGCAGTGTGTGCCTTGGTTTTATCTGCATTTGTTATACTGACCCAAATCAGGTGAGTCTTACATGCATCACTGGATCTTGCATAAGGCCAGTAAGACAGTACTGATAAATTCATCTAAACACATAAGTGCTTGCTCTTTCATTGGGAGTTCCTTCAATGTGGCTGGGAATCCAAGAGAGCAAAACTGGTCTCACTGACTCTAGATGAGAGGGGGGCTCCCCACCCAACAGCTCACTCATAGTTCTAGCTAGTGTGGCTGTCAGCTAACATAACGGAATTTGGCAACATCTAATTCTGTACAGTGAACAATATCCACTGAAAAAAGACATTCTAGTTGACTGCTTTTTGCTGGCCACTGTCTGCATAGCGAACACAGCGACGGAGTCATGTGACTTCAAACCTTTAGTCAGAGAACTCAGAAGGTTTCTTTTATAATTGAGCCTCGAGTCAGTTGGGAACAGGGAAATGTGTCAAAATGTGGCAGATTGAAGTTAGGTTGAAAACCCTTAAGTATTTCTGTACTAGCACGTGAAAGGAGAACGAGGGTCTGACGGCTTGTCAAAGATGGAATCCTTTAAACCAAATCTACTAGGAAACACAAGCAAAGCAGGATTTAAAGGGCACTAGCTAAAATCTTGAAAAGGAATAGAGGATACAAGGCTCTCGGGGGGGAGGGGGCATGTCAGTGCTGCAGTGAGTTCCAAGCAGCTCTGGACAACTGGCCTTCACAATGTGTCAAGATTTAGTGAGTTCTCAAGGGCAGGTTTCTGGGGTTTAAAGGGAACCTCAGGTAACGAAGGGAGGAAAGACTTTGAGAGACAAAACACAAGGTCACGAGGATGACTGGGCAGGACTGACTCTGTATCTACACTTTTCTGTTTCACTGTTCCCTCAATCTCAACTATGACTTCAGAAAACAGACAGTTTTGAACATCCCTGGTCAAATGAGATGTTTTGTTACAATACATCTTATTGATGAGCATTTTCTGATCATTTTAGAGCACAATTTCTATTTATTTTTAACATACTGTAAAAAATAAATAAATTAATTAATAAATAAACAAACAACATTAGATGTGCTATAAGCACTGTACATTTCACATATTTTACTTTTCCCAATATGGTAAATGGTGAAAATAAACAGTAATTGTGCCAGGAACAGCCGTGGTGTGTTCTCTGCAGAGGACGTGTCTGTATTTTCATTATTTGACCAGGGATACACGTAACATTAGGGCTCGACTGTGAGTGCATTTATTTTTGAGTAAAATACCCAATGCTTTGATAAGCACAATGTCGGTGAATTAGTCTTTTGACCAATCTGACCATTACCTACATTCTGACAATAAAAAGTTGACTCAAGATAAATTACTATTACTGTAACTAACAAACTTCAATTTGTTTTTGTAACATGCACATACAAATTCCAGCACTTTTCAAAACATTCATACATAAAAACAAACTCGGCCACTAGGAGCGTGTTTGGAACTCAAAGGCCTAAAACAGCCCAAAAACTCCCCAGTTGTAATAATTACTAAGGTTTTGGTTTGTTAGTCTGCGGTTAAGACAACGTTATTTGTGTCATTAGTGTCATTATTGCCAATGTTAATCTGCCATGTACATTAGTTTGTAAATAGCAATAACACAGCCCTGGGCCAAATACAACCACTTTATTCTGGAAACATTTTGAAAACAGCGATAAGAACCATGACTTGTTCATAAAGATTTTTTGCCTCCTATAATTCATGCAGTTCCAAAACAAATGTCTGTTCTGTACATACATGGTATCATTTTGGACACAAATCAGAATGCTTTTATTCTGCCTAGCATTTCTCTATATACACACCTCAGAACATTACCTTGCTCATAGTCAGGGTGGCATTTTTATTTGGCATGAATTCTGGATGTGTATTTAAGTTCACACATATTTAATGTGACCACTACATGTCATATTATTTTATGGGATTTTTATCCTATTGTAACGTCTCGGTCAGCGGCCGCTAGAGGCCGCCCTGTGAACTTTTATTTAGACACGTGTGTGTGTTCCCGGCTCATCAGTAAGGGTTCACAGCCGGCCGGGGGTTTAGTAATAAGCGATGTTCTGTTTTGATTGGTTCCAGTCCGAGTCTGTGTGTGTATTTAAGTGTCCCCTGTGCTTGGTTTGTTGGTCGGTCCACCCTCACACTTCCCCTAGGTTGTACCAGTCTCCTGTGTTTGGAGTTTGTTTGAGTTTTGGCCCTCGAGCCTTCTTTGGTTTATCTTAATAAAGTCTGAAATGGAAATCCGCAGTTGCGCCTCCCTCTCTCACTGGTTCACACCCCACGTGACACCTATTTTGAGCTTTCTTTCAGTTTAACCTTCGCATTCATATGTGGAACAAATGTGGTTTTGGCTTCATTTTTCAAAGGGTTTTAAAAATCCAATCCGATTATTAGAGCCTACAGAGACTGGCATCAATAGGAAAGGTGATTACAAGTTAATTAACTCATGTTAATCAGTGTAACCTTTGGGGAAAGTAAGGTTGCAACATTTCCCCTTTTTATGAATTCTGTGTTAGTAAGTTTTTGGGATTAAGTATCTCCATTATCCTACTGATTCAGAAAGCTGTTTTTCAGGACTGAGAGTGGATTTCAGGCTATTAATGGGTAGTCTTGAATATTTCTCAGCAAAGACAACTTTAACAAAGGTCATTTGTGAACTGCATCGAAATTATTTTCAAAACCAATTAAATTAACTGTAATGCTAAATAATCAGTTAATTAATTGTAATGTTAAATAATCAATTAATTGCAAAAAAAGAAAAACTACAGTTCAGACCTGACCAGACCTGACCACAAGCATAAAGTCAGAGCAGTAATTGGACAGCAGAGTTTGGTCATGCGGTTTAGATAAAGGCGTTTTAAGTCGTGTCGTTGCCTAACACTCCTTTTCTATTCACTAAATTAAAACAAAGATAGCTGTAAAGCAATAAGTGAGAGAATATTTTGTTAATATACACTAAATGTTTTAGTTACACACCATACTGAGCTACTACCATTGATTAAACAGCAAAACCACAATTTTTTCAGATGAAGCTCATATGAAGTATTTTCAGCTTTTTTCTTTTTGGTTAGTCTACTTTTTGGCCTCTGCTATAATTAAGTGATGCAATGTCAGATGCACTGTCAAACAAGCTAATCTATACAAATTGTGCGCAAATATTTAATTTTAAATAATTAAATAATGAAGTTGTTGCATAACCAGACATTTTTCACCACTTTTAAATCCTTATTATTGACTAATTAATTTTCTAAAGTTAACCTGTCAGTTATATATATTATTTTGATTAACATACCATGGAAAACACACACACTCTATAGTCCCACAGTACATTTAAGCACACTTTAAATGTCTAAATTTCGATAAACCTGTTTATGTCCAAAATGATAACTTGTGCATTTAGTAAATGAATACACACATTTTTATTTCATTTAACCCTTAGAACACGAGTGGCATGGATCCGTGCCGGAAGCGCAACAAACGGTAAATCATCGTCATACCGCAAAACAGCTCCTTATATGGAAGTTTCCCCAGTTTGTGTTGATGCTCGAGGTGTCAGACGCCATGCTGAGCTTTGTTTGGTGTTCGTATGACACGTAGAACCAAAGTTATAATAATTTTAAAAACATGTAATATAATAACCGCTATGGGGGTTTTGAAAATGGCGTCCCACACAAATTAACAAAGAACAAAAACGAACAAATTTCTCTTATTTTAGGTCTTCGCACCCGGGAGAACTTTCAGGATAGTCTCCGCCCACAAGTGGGTGGGGGAACAACTCGCAGAGGGAGGGGGTCCGGTGAGCGGCCGAGCGAAAGAGCGGCAATGCAGCAAACGGCAAGTGCGTAGGACAGCAAACAACAGTTTTAGATTTGCATATTTAGACTGTTATATATTTTATATTTAGATTGTTTATATTTTTTGAAATCAGATTTTACTGATGCAAGGGTTCTAAGGGTTAAAATAGAATTTTTTTCTGAAGGCCATAACGCTCTGGAAGTGTATTTGACCCAGGACTGAGGAAAAACTATTAAAGCCTATGAGAAGGTTAATATGCAACTAAACCTACTGTAGAAACCTACATTCAAAATAAAGCAAACTGTGGCCCCAGCCTATGATCGTTTGGATTGGATTCATCGAGAGGACGCTGAATAAATCACCCAAAGTTCCTCAAAGCTAATGCACAGGTTGAGATCCATTACCCTAGCGTCTTCTAACTCCCTCTGGAGTTTGTCAGCTTTGGTCTTTTCAAAGAGCAGACTTTGCTCGAGCTCCTTAAGGAGGGCATGCTCCAGTCTGGTCTGCGTCTGTTAGTACAGAAGGGGGAGAGGAAGAAGAAACACATCCGGTGCCACCGTCACATGCCAGCCAAATGCACAGGGGGTGAGAAGGGGCAAGGGGGGTGGTTGAGGGTGAGTTGTGATGTCACATGCGGGCTAATGTCAAAGCCGAGGAGCCTGGTGAGGTGAGGGCAATGCTGAGGAGGCTCCCTCCAACAGAAAACATGCTGGTGCTTGAGAACAATGAGTGAGGTGAGGTACAAACGGCTGTCATTAACAACAAACTGAGCAAGCGCACATCGCAATACAGAGAGATTGGAAGTTGGAAAGGACGGAATTGGAAGAGAGTGAGAATTTATGGATAACACCAAGCAACCATGATTACCCTCCCTATAAAAAGGTATCAGTTTGCAAATAAGAGGACATCTTTGTACTGAAAGAAATTATTTATATGAGGTGGAAGTTGATAAAGCACTTGAAGACCATAAAGACAGATAAAGGTAAATCTAAACCAGTGATAGAAAGAGAAGACAAGTATGAGAGCAAACGCCACCACCGGGTTCAAAGTGTTGGGGGGGGATGAGAGTGTAAAGTCACCAGTAGAACCAGCTCAGTTCTTTACTGCTGAAGTGACACAGCAAAGTGTACTGAAGTAGGTTAAACTAATGTAGGGTGCCTGACTAATGCAGGGTTCCTGGCGTTTCCCCACTTGGCAGGAAAACATAGTACTTAGTAGTGGGTGCTATACCATGTTCATCAGGTATTGCGAAATTTAAGTTACCATTACTCTGGAGTTTTAAGGACCTAAATTTCAACCTGATGACTAGGAACTAGTTAATTGAGATCCTCTTGCTGAGAAACAGATGCTCTTTCTTTTAACACGCAGTTGAAAAAGACCCCACCCCATTGGGCAGTTCCACGGTCCGACCAAACCCAGTCACAAGCACAACAATAAAAAAAAAAATCTGTATGTAGTTTTAAGTGCTCTTCTAAATCTTCTCACAACTGAGGGAAACACTGTTAAAAATTACTTAACCGCATATTAGCTATTATGAGCTTACAATTAATGTCTTCCCACAACCAAACAACTTCTAGTAGTATTAATACTCCTAATAAAATTCAGTAAACTGTAAGATACACTTCTCAAGCAACAGATGGTCTTTCCTGTAACGTACGGTGGAAGAAGCATCCAGTTTGCGCTTTCTTTATCAGACCGAACTCAGCCACACGCACAAACGCCTACATAAACTGGAACCGCTGCTACTTTGGAACCGGCATCAAATTCACAAGAGCTTTTTCCTAATATACTTACAAAGGCAGAACATGAAACTAACTCAAAATCGTTCATGCCACACCGAAAGTCTTTCCACAAGTCTAGCCGTCTTGCTGGCCAGCTTCTTTGAGTCAAATCCATCCATCTAAGAATTACATTAAGAATAATTTTACAGTTGGCAGAACAACTACTGACGCTGGTTCACTGAAGTCAAGATTTAAACATAAAGATCTCAGCAGGGATACAACACTACAGCTAGGACGGGTATTATTTCACTCTTTCCTGAATCATCCCATTATTAAATGATGTCAAAATCAATCTTGAATAAAGAAGGACCTCTTAAAAAACATGTACTGACACATCATCCCTTATCTATTCATAAGTGGAGTAGCCGTTCTAATAGCACTTCACTTGAGTGTGCAATTGAGCAAAACAAAAACAAACTAAAAATGCTAATCTGTGATTTGTTTTTTGGGTGGAACAGGGAAGAGTGAGGGAGAAGTGAAGATGGGATGGAAGGTAAATGAAAAGGAATGACCGACTTCTGTCAGCATTGCTCTAGCCTCAAAAATATAGGGTTCAACATTGTGGAAACAACACAGCTAATTACAAATATGCACATATACAGACTACATCTAGACCAAATCATGAAAATTCAATATTTGGATAGGAAAAAACAACAACAACATTGTTTAAAAGTGTGATCTGCAGAGTGTCTGCAAGTCCCCTTACCTCCAAGTCACCTTTGGTAATACAAGCCTCTTCCACTCGAAACTGAAGGTCCTCCACTCTTCTGTTTGTGAAAAACAGCTCCAGTTACATTTACCATCACAACAGTAAGGATGATCAAATTCAGGTTTCCTCTAGATGTTTCCAGCTGCAGAGCACCATTTCAAATGGACCTAGCACCACCACAATCAGACTTATAGTCCCATTAACATAAGTTCCATTAACATAAATGGAAAAGGAATGGAAAGGCAGTGCCAAAAAAATAAATGAATGATTAGACAACTGTCTTGGTTCTATAAGCACAAACACCACTCAAACTGATCCAAGGTTCACCTGGAGGTGGCCCGAGACCCCAAATTTTTGACCACTTTATTTAAGTGCACACCAGAGTAGAAATGGAGTGTTCACACCAGTCAAAAAGGACTGAATTAAAGAAAAAAATTGATCGATCCAACAGGCAAAGTGTACTTAGATCACCCCGGTTTCTTGGAGCTCTTTCACATGTGGACCATTTCATTGTGTTGAGTGGTTTCAAAGTGCTGGATCATAGTTTTCCCTTGTATTTCTGAACACATTCCTCTCCTCCGCCTTCTTTTAATTATCTGCAATTCCATCACACTTCCATTTAAATCTTCTTTTATTGATTTCCCACGTGTTCTTTTATTTCTCTACTAGTTTTATGCTTAATATTTTTATCCTATTCCTGTAAAGCACACTGAATGACCTTTGTGTATGATAACGGGCTCTATAAATAAACTTGACTTGACTAAACAGACCCAAAATGAACCATTTCAGACAACCACTCGCCAAGCACTGGAAGACTTAGTGTAAGTACAATAACCCTAAAGCTTCTTCAAGCATTATACAAAAGCTGACAAACCATACGAAGACCACCACGGGAGATGGTCCGAGTTTCAGTTCATGGGTTTCAGTTTGTTTTTCAAAACTATTCCTCTATATGGAACTAACCTCCTTTCTTCCTCCAGCTGGTTCAGCAGTTCCACCTTTTCTCTGTCTGCAGCCTCCACCATGGTGCGCAGGTTATCCATCTTGGTCTCCATCTAAAGCCACAGAAGTACATTTTGACGTAGAACTTTATCAACTTTATCAAGTCAACTGATATTTATATTTGATAATCATATGTGTGTGTGTGTGTGTGTGTGTGTGTGTGTGTGTGTGTGTGTGTGTGTGTGTGTGTGTGTGTGTGTATATA
>JBBPCZ010000042.1:1372392-1386850 GCA_037974445.1 Brycinus macrolepidotus | reverse complement strand
AGAGCAGCTGTTCTATGTGCTGTATTCCAGCAGCTTCACTCCTGATTCAGTTTCTGATGGGATGAAACAGAGTCACATGTGCACACACGATGCACCTAACATAATAATGTAAAATAATGGAAGAGTGTTGTGTAGTTTAACATTTCCAAGGTATAATAAATTATTTGTATGTATTATTTTTAAATTCTCTCCAAACATTTTTTTGTTTGGAATTTTGAATCAAGTGTGGTCAAGTGTGTATAAAACAACAGTGACCTGCACATTTTACACAGACGCACTCCCACAAATTACAAAAGCAATAACCAGCAAAAAATGATGCGGTCTCTTATTTTCCATGGCTGTATACACACACACTTTTTTTTTTTTTTTTAAGCAGACCTCTCCCACATGGCTGGTCGCCTTGGCAACCTCAGCCCGCTCCAGGTCTCGCTCAGCGAGGAGCTGCTCGATGTGCTGCTGCTTCTCCTTCAACGCCTCCTGCAGTGCCGTGGTCCCAGAAATCTTGCGGGCATACCGAGACGATGTTTCCGTTAACTACACAGATGTGAAGGGACACAAAAACAAAATGGGTGACTTACATTAACTTTCAGTCTCAATCAAAGTGATCTGGTACTCTGAGTGAAAACCTAATACAGCAAAACTGAATGTAAACTATGCAGAGTGTACAACATACACTTCTGCTCATCCAGACAAAGCCTTTACTGCCGGTGTTTCAAAATGCATAATGAAATCATTAAAACACAGTAATTCAGAGTGGACTGATGTGAAACGTTTTTTGAATTGTCGGAATTGTTCACAGTGGTGGTGATAGGAACCGAAGACTTTTATGCATCTAAAAGCTCACTCACAGAAAGCTCCATGGCATATGGAATATGCTATCAGATGCCTGAAAAAAAGTATTTTTTTTAAAAAGCATTTTTAATACATGCAAAAGCATACCACAAGAAATCTTACTTTCTGACATTTACCATTATTTTACCACTATGACCATTACATATAAAAACTCTGCAGACACGCACATTCCTTGATCATTTTGGATAGTAAGGAAACCGGCTACAGTTGCATCCTAGACATCGGAACCCTTGGTTCCTATCACCATCACTGTAAAGAACCGCTATGACAGACTTTGTTCATATTTCAGTATTTCAATTAACAGAATGTATTTGTTTGTATTCAATTACGCTCTAAATCAGTCAAATCCTAGTACAGAACCAACAGAGCGATACATATGGGACGATCAAAAGACACTTTTCCATACATATACAGGAACCGTGCTGTACCTAAACCGTACTGTGATGGTACTGAACTTAATATAAGATAAGGTAAGATAAACTTGCAGCACGTTTTGATTTTCCAATGTATCTCGGTTCGGTAACAGAGTTTCTGACTCAGTTCTCTCCACACAGTTTATAGCCGGTCGTCTCAAAACCGCGTCCATGGAGTCGAACCAGCGGGAAGTTTTTCTTTCAGAGCTGCTTTTGTTCTTGTGGTCTTTTATTATTTATAGTCTCTGAGTTTTTTTTTTTTTCTCGGCAGGCAGAATGAGAAGCTGGATGCTACGAAGTGCAGGACACCTTTTGTTTTGCCAAGTGGAGCTTTAACGGTTCAGTATAAGCCCCTCTTGTTACTTGAAATTTTGTCTGTATTTATTTATTCATTTGACTAATAAATCACAAAACTACCCAAACTACCAAAGCTGCTGTTGTGCTGTTACAGTGTTGCCGTTGGCTTGTACTCTGTTCTGTGTTTGTGTGGCTGGTTCTTGTTTTTCGGATGCGGCAGTCGGAGCGATGACACAGTAGCAGCAACTCTCATTTGGATCTCTTCTTTGTGTCTCCCTTTTTCTCTCTCTCCGTTGTCTCCTTTTCCTTTTCTTCTATCTCTTTTCTTTCTGTGTTCTCTCCCCCGTCTGATCTAGCTTTCCTCGGCATTCTTTATCTGTGTGATGAAAACCTAACCCAGCTAACGTGACGTCCTGGATCACCTTCACGTTTCTCACAGTGTTAAAGATAAATTTGTTAGTGTCATAGAAAACTCCCACTGAAATTTATCTTCAGCCCAAACAGACAGTCGTGCTTGTACTTCATCGACTTCCCAGTTGTTAGTTTGTATCTCTATTGTTTTTTGCACAGAGAGTAAAAAAAACAACGGCCTCTTTCTATGTTGTGATGACATTTTGACCAATCAGAAAGCAGTGACTGTCGTCAAGCAGCTTGGGTAAGGCTCGGGTTCAGGTCGCTGTATTTGTAATAGAAAAACATTTATTTGCGGGACGGCACGGTTCCTTGTGCCAGTGGAAAAGTGTGAAAAGTTTCACCGGTGGCTCTAAAATTAAGACTGAAGGTCACAGCCCGCACAGTCAGCAGTGTGTCAGCAATAACTGTAACCTGCAGTACAGATTTTTATCCAATTGATTAATTTTTTCTAAATTGTTTGAATTATACCATACATTCCCATTGAATTTAAGAGAGTCAGCACACACAGACTATTAGCTCAAATGCACATGAACTGCATTTGACCTCATAAAGTTCTTTTTTGGCATGTTTTCTTAACCTGGGAGGGTAAGGGCCTGACATATGCTTCCTTCACTACCTACCGTACTTTATAAGCATATATCTGCGAGGGTATTCTCGCACTACGTGCCCAATTCCAGATAATACGAGATGAATAATGAATGTATACTGCACTGGGTGCTGATCAGAACCATAACAGAGGAGCTGGTTGAGCTACTGATTGTAACCACAGACTCAAGGTCTGGGGGAGTGACTCACCAGGCCTGTACGACTGGGTTTGCCGCTTACGGACGAAGCCACAGAACTCATGGAGCTGATTGAGGAGGTGCTTGGACTGCGCTTCAAACCCGCTGGTGTAGCCACCACCTTCCGTACAGTAGTCTTCGCCTTGGCTGGAGTAGTGGAAGGAAAGCCTATTCGGGTCACCTTGTGCACAGGGGCAAAAAGCCCATACCTGGGCTGGCACTGGAAGTACCTATAAACCATAACGGAGATATTAGTTAACACTTTTTTACAAATAGTTGATGTTTTAGATTTTTGTATTCCACTTCACAACATGGATCAAGACAGCTGGTAGTCTGCTGGTTAGGGAGATGCCCCTGCAACCAAAAGGTTGTGGGTTCGAATCCCAGGTCTGCTAGTGTCATCACTGAGGTACCCTTGAGCAAGGTACCGTCCCCACACACTGCTCCCCGGGCGCTCCTCATTGGTGGCAGGCCACTGCCTCAATTGGTGAATGGGTTAAATACAGAGAAAGAATTTCACACTGTTCACACAACTGTGTGTTGTGCTGTGTTCACGCATGACTATAAGGGGCCACTTCACATTACTTTATTGTGCTTATACTGATATACATTAAGAACACAACATAAACAAACATTTTAAACACCAAATAACGAATCCTTGATGCGGTTAAAAGTAAAGTTTTGACCAAAATTATTCATCCAAACACTCACAGACACTCATGTGGAGAATCTGTGGTCGATCAGGATTCAGCAGTGTAAGGTTGTTCAGGACTAGATGAACTCCAAAATGCTGAAAAGCAATAAACTGTCAAAAATAATTGCTCAAAAGTTTGTTGATTCCTGCCTTTCATCTGCATCTACAAAGGATAATGCTGCTATAAAACTAAAAAAAAAAAAAAAAAAAACAATAAATCACAGCCTTTTATTCACTCCATTTATTATTCTATATGAATTATAGGGGTCAGAAGAAATGACAGATTAAAACTAGATTGCATTTTCACAAGAAAATGGTCTCTATGAAACCAGTGCTTGGAGACACGCAGACATTAGTTTTATGGGCAAAAAAAGACTCTCGCACCATGTTTTACCCCTGAACCACAGACGGGGGGGCTTTAACTCGCTGTCTCTTACCAAGCCATTTATGGTTAAGGACGGCTGAAAACAGATGGAGCGAACTGCTCTCCCCCAAAAATGGGTGGGAAAAGCGCATATAGTTGTGTTCACAGGTTGATTATTTGTAATTAAACCACAACAAACAGTGACAAACGTCTTGCTTAAAATGACCTGAGCTTTAGTGTCTGGAAGTCTTTTTATGAGTCTGCTGTCTTTAGCTCTGCAAGACGGATTTGTTGCTCCACATTTTGACACTTTCTGGACGCCATGGCTGTGACATCGCTCTCCCCATACATTACGGAGGCGACTCGACCACAAAAATCGAACTCGACTCCAAAAAAAAACCCTGAACAACCAATCAAAAGACTGAAACCACGCAATACACCGTATTTTAAAGAATGTTTTTGCACTGGAATTTTGCCAAAAGTCAATGCGGACTTGATGGAGAAGTGGCTCCAAAAAACAGGTGGAACAATTACAAAAATAAGAATAATAAAACTTAAGAAGAACAATAATGAGATTCCGTAATCACACTAACAAAATCCATATTTTCTAGAGTGGTGATGCATACCTGGTTCCAGCCACTGCACCATCATTCTTTCCTAAGGGCTCATCCAGTTCAACGCCACACCACTCGCCTTTGGCAAAATCCGTTTCCCCTAAGAAGCGCACTACACCAGCTTTGGTACCACCAACCTGGCAAAGATGATGAACATAAAAACACTGGGTTCAGAATGAGAGCAATCAGAGGATGATGTATACAGCCTAAAAATCCACATCCACAAGTGCACCATTTTATTTCAAACCATAAGCCTGTACAATTCATAAACATTTATACAGTGTGTCACATAGTAATGTCAGCTGAATTCTGATACTGACCTACATATTCTGAAATCTACTTAGATTTACACACGTGTTCTTTAAATACTCCCTAACCCTCCGATGCTGCTGCGAGGCGATAAGAGAGAGTGGGTGGGAATTGGCAGTGTCGAATATTGGGAGAGAAAAATGGTTAAAAAAAAAAAAATAAAAAAATGTACTCATCACTTGATATCATTTCAACACATGCTCACAAAAATGTAAGTATGTGAAAATCACGAAATATCATGAGTTAACTGCAACAATAGGCCTGAAATGGGAGTTTCTTAGAGAAAGGATAATTCAAAATGAGGACCGGCTGGTGGCACCACCTATTTAGATTAAAGAGGAATTCCACAGGATGGTCTAATTTCCCGCCTACTTCAGTGGTTGAGATATGAGTGTGTAAATTTATAGACAAAATAAGTGTTTACTTATTTATTTATTTATTTTACAGTGGTGGTGAATGGAAGCAGGGGTTACAATGTCTACAACACAAATATAGCCATTTTATTCACTCTCCATAATCCCTGTTTAACCTACATGTGTCTTCTGCACGTAGCGCCACTCTGGACTGCGATGCTGGATGGTAAAATAGTGGTAAATGAATAAAAATGTGCCCTCAAGGGATTATTTTATTGCACACATTTGAAAAACCTTCTCCAAGCTGTTGTAAAATGTTTCCAGCATCAGTCAGGTGTATTCATACACATTTTTAATGTCATAACTTCCTGTGAGAGAGCCTTTAGAGTCATTAAACACATCCAGCATCTAATTTCTATCACCAGTTATTCTGACAGTTCTCTTTATTATGTGAAATAGTTTATGTGCAATAGTCTCATGTGCAATATCACTTATGTCACTACTTTTGCAATAACACTGTAATGCGCAAAAACACTACTTATGTCATTATGTGCAATAACAGACTCTGTATAGAGCACAACTCCAAACCACTATTTGTGTTAAAAGTAAACTGCTTTAGCTGTAATTTTATATTATGCATCTATAGCATTTATATCCAGTTTTCTTACTGACTACAGCATTGTATGGTTATACAGTCGACCCCCGCGAAGCTGCGGTTCAGAGTTCGCAGCTTCAGTCGTTCGCGGATTTCTTCTTAGAACCGAACTAATAATTGTTCGCGGAAACTGCAAATATCCTCCGCTTTTTTTTTTTTTTTTTTGCTTTTTTTGTGGCAATATATAATTTTTCATGAATTTTAGTGCTAAATTATTAAGAAAAATAAAATTAACTAATTTTGTAACATAAATACTAACGTAAATTCAGCTAAATTTCCATATAAAATACAGCTGTACAAATTTTTTAGTACTGTCGAGAGAACGCAAAGCAACCGTATACGAAAACGCGTCTTGGGATGGTGAAATATCCCTGTACTCAGAGGCAGGGGGTTTGAAAGTAGCCAATCCGAGAGCGTTATTCATGTCTACTTGCTGCTGATTGGCTGCTGACCCGTGACGGATTCCTGCATCAGAACAGTTTCCTCGAGTTTACCTTTACATTTTTCTTTTTTAAGGGTAATGAATTAAGCTGAGTTTAAAATGAAATTAAAGGGTTTTGGGAGCATATTTGGGGGCATATTTAGGATTTAGACTATAAAAATAGGCATTTATAGGCATTTTTTTTTACCACATCACAAATTCGCGGTTTTTCACAATTCGCGGGTGCTCTTGGAACACAACCCCCGCGAATTTCGGGGGTCGACTGTAGTATATTGTATTTAGTACAGAGTATTTTCAGAGTATTTTCTGGACAGTTTAATTCTGACTATATATTATATTTTACATTGTACGTTTTGTCTGTGTGTGTAAATTCCCCCTTTAAAATAGCATATCAAGGACAACTGAGTTCGGTCTCAAGCTCAGTCTCATTAGTTCATTGTATTTAAGGTAGCTTAAGTATTGTGTTTGAGGAAGAAAGATCTTGGGACTACTGAAGGTGACCACGTGCCCTCAAGCTGCAAAAGGTAAATGTTCTGCTCTATCCGACATGGTTATTTACTGTAAGCTCCTACTGGACGCGGTTTGGTTTAAATCACGGCACTGAAAACCGAAAAAGAAATGCCTGAATGTTTAAAAGAACAAAAACAAATAATACTGGCTGGGTTCATTAGTATATAACGTTCTCACCAGGACACGATCGCCCATCTTGAGCTCTCGCTCGCCTTTCTTCACCGAGCCGGTCTCCGACAGGTTGGACACTGACTCGCTGTTGGAGCGAGTGAGGTTAGAGGCCGGAACGTCTGGTTTTGTGGGAGTGGCGGCTTTTTTGGTGGTCCCGGTGGCTGATGGAGCAGAAGGTGGTGATGTGACGGACGGGGTTGGTGATGCGGGTGCCGTCGTCGTTCCGTTTGCCTCGCCCTCGGTACGGGAAAGCTTGGAGGGTCGTGTGAAGATACCCTTCATCGGCTCGGATTGAAAGTAGCGTACTCCTGCCACCGAACCGTCATTCTTGCCGATGGGCTCGTCCAGGACGATGCCGGCCCACTGTCCCGGAGCGAACTGCGTCTCTCCCAGAAACTGAATGAAGCCAGGCTTGTTGCCATTGACCCAAACACGGTCTCCGACCTTGAACTCTTCAGCTGCATCCTTCTCTTCAGCTGCGGCTTTGTCACCTGGAGCGGCTTTGGGACCAGCTGTTATTTATTTAAGAATAAATAAATAAAATAATAATAATAATAATAATAATAACATACATCCATATTCTATGTTTCTAGATTGTATAGTGTACATTTTATACTTTATTGTTGGTATAGTTTTTATTCTATTCTATTGTTTTTTAATTTTCGATGCTCTTACCTTTGTTCTGTCCACTTTCTGCCGTGACAAATGCAAATTTCCCACTTGTGGGACTAATAAAGGTTTATCTTATCTTATCTTATCTAATAATAATAATAACTAGATTGCATTTCCGCAAGAAAATGTGAAGTGTGATTGCGTGGCTGCTATATAACCACTGTTTGGAGACACACAAACATTGGTTTTATGGTTAAAATGATTTAAAATGTTTTTAAAAGATCAATACTCGGCCCCCGATAATCGGATCAAAAATCTGAATATACACGCACTACACTAGATGTTTCAGTGTAGGAATTTGGTCCAAATTCAGTACAATTCCAGCTATAAAAAGAATAATAATAATAAGAAGAAGAAGAAGAATACTTCAGAAGAATTAGATACGCATACTTCATATTTTAAAAATCAAGATGTTTTTGATTTCTACTGTGTGCTTAATATTTGCATTTCATATTAAGCTATATCTGAGAATGTAAATAAATATTTGTAGTCCAAAGAGTTGCACGGTGACATTAACTAAATTTAAGTACTAAAGGAGGGTACTCACACGAAGGAGAGGTCTTGGTGGTCCCTGCCCCAGCTGGTCGGCCAATCTTGCTGGGGGCTTTAAGCCCACTGGGCTTGGCTGTGCTCATGGTTCCTCTGTTTGTTCCTCGTCAGATGGCTTCGCTTTATTACAAATCATTGACCCAGTTTCACAATTCACAACCAGCAGCACCACTTTTACACTCTGAAAAGGGCCGGGAAAAATTACGAAAAGGAGAAAGAAAAAAAAAGGAAAAAAAAAAAAAAAAGGAGGGCTGAGAAAAGTGGTGCTGCTCTGGAAGGAATAACTCTGTACGGAGAGAAAAAAATGGAAAAAATAATAATAATCAGCAGGATAACACCACTATGACAACTGATAAGTCATAAATACACTATATGTCTGAATGAATGGCTCAGTAGCTACAAGAGGGAACTCTTTTATAGGCTAATTTACTCAATAAAACATTTTTCCAATATTCTGAATAATTCAGTGGTTGATATGTAAACAAACTCATTCAAAGTGGTTTGATCTAAAATTGTTCTTTACAGAGACACTTGCCAACTTGGATTTGGGTACAGGGGTGCTGAGCAGAACCCGGGTTGTGATGTTCACATCGCAAATGTATATATACATTTTCTATGCAAAAGTGTCTAAGGAGCCTAGGGGCAGCTGGTGGCCTGGTGGTTAGGGAGTTGCCCCTGCAATCAGAAGGTCGTGGGTTTGAATCCCAGGACTGCCAGTGGCACCACTGAGATACCCTTGAGCAAGGTACCGTCCCCACACACTGACTGCCCACTACCTCACTTGGTGAATGGGTTAAATGGGTTAAATCCAGATGAACAATTTCACACTGTTCACACTGTGTGCTGTGGTGTGTTCACGTGTGACTATAAGCGACCACTTTACTTTACTTAGTAAATTGGTACTTTTGCATTTTTCCTGAGGTCCTACTTTGTACAACGCACTTTATGTACCGCTCCAAATTTTACATTTGTTTTAGGGCAAAACCTTAACAAAACTATCGCATCACAAAGTCTTTGATTTTGCAAATGGCAGTAGGGCTGAGCAGTATAATGGTAATAATGTAGACCACAATATTTAAAATTTGTCAAATTTCTATTTCATGTAAAGGGCTAGATAAACACATTTCACCCATTTTAGGGGAGACTCAGTGATTGGTGATGTGGGAGCCCACTGATAAATGACACTAACAGAAATAGGAGAACAACCAGGACCTGAAAATACCTCAGAAAAACTACACAAAATGGTGGGTATGTTGCCTAGAGCTACATACCACAGAACATGTTTGATTTTGCCTGTTGCTCTAATTCCAGTCACTCAACTTTACACTCGTATTTAAGGGTCTTATTCTCTAAAACAGGGTCATTTTAGATTCAGTTGGCTGAAACCTAGACTGTACTGTGGTGTGTGGCACATCTGACCTAAGCTATCTTTAGCATAGCACACGTTACAGCTTCAAGCGCCACAAAACAGGTTCGATATCGTCTTTCATGTCAGCCCAACACCACTCTCTCGACTTTAATCTCTCCGAAATGCGCTTTTAGCGTCGACGGTTGTTTCAGTGGATCTTCTTTTAAACATTCCATTTCTGTAAAGTACATTGAATGATCTTTTGTGTATGATAATGCACTACATAAATAAACCCTAACCCTATCCTGAACTAGTCGGTTTGGAAATAAATCGACACTGTGGTGTGTGGCGCTGTTTGGCTAGCCTACTCAATCAACTCACAATAAGTTAGCCACATTTCTACCCCTAGTTCTGCTCATTAGTTGCCCTAATGCTCTACTTTGGATTAGAGTTATTATAATAAACTTTATCTAGCCTGAAGCAAACCTGTTCTGTGGTGAGCAGAACTGTCATCATGCTAGCTAAGCTACTACTAACCAGTTCCTCTCAAAACTAGCCAGTAGACGGTCTGACATTTTTTGAAAACTTGACTAAAAAGTGTTGAGCTGTGGTAACTTATTTTTGACCATGTATGCAAACTAAACATCTGCTGGTTTTAGATTTTGAAATAATGCAGGACAAGATGGCACCAAGACTGCAAAGTACCTTTTGGCGGCATTAAACATCTCGGACACATTTCGCAGTGAATCACACTGAACGGCTTTCTTTACATTTAAACCATTTCTTTACATTTAAACCATTTTCTTCTGATTTTAAAGCTAGTTCCAGTATAGCCATAAACTGTGTGAAAGAGGTCTTAACTGGCTGATTCCTGTTATTTTCCAGATTCTAGAACCATCTTGCAGTTTATATTCTCATGCTACTAACTTAAAATAAAGCTGCCTGCTGTTTTGAATATGGATGTAGATTTTACAATATAGCAAAATATTGAAATTCACATTGTTTCTAGGAAGAAATAACTAGCATGGAACACACCCAAAGCATTTTTTTTTTTTCTACATGAGTTATGTCGGGCATAAAATGAGCTTAACAGGTTATGAATGATCTCTTTTATGGTCTACTGATCACTCACCGTACATACATACGGCATATACAAATCTTTAGAGTGCACCAGGTCCGTAATAAACCAACTGATATATAACTGGGCAGTAAATGCAGACCAGTCACAAGGTCCACTGGACTCTATCAGATGTAGTTGAGCTCTAAAAGCAGATACCAGTCACTTCTGAGATCTGACCAGTGTTCAGCAGACCACACTTTTAAAATAACAAAAACATACAAACTACACCTGTTAACACTGATCTTTCAATCGATCTTGATAATAGCAATAACAGTAAGAGTAATTATCTAAGAATTTCACACCAGCACGGGTCATCCTCCATTTAGACGCCAATAAACCGCCCATCTTGCCTCATTCATCTCAGAAACAAACATATTGGCCTCCTAAATATCAAAGGCATGCTTAATCAAAGCTTTCTCAGCACACTGGACAACTTAATCCCAAAGGAAGAACTGTCCAATCAGAACGTCTCTCGCTTCTTATCCTGCTGAACAAGTTTGACTTTGACTAAGTTTTCTGCTCATGTGGGAAAACCTCGCTTCATGAAATAATGCAGAGTTCAGCAATTTCAACACACCTCATTTGACTCATCTGCTAATTACCAAGCCCTTTGTGAGCTGAACTGGGTGTGTTAAAGCAAGATAAATCATCCACTCTGCAGGGCTTCGGCTTCCCGAATGACCTGCAGCTGTTCTGAGACAAGTAAAGTAGCGTGAACAATTTATGGTGTTGCAGAACTAGTCAAATGGGGCATTTGGCTGACGCTCTTATCAAGAGCGACTTACAAATCATTAGTTACAGGGACAGTCCCCCTGGAGCAACTGAGGGTTAAGTGTCTTACTCAAGGACACACTGGTAGAAAGTGGGGGTTTGAACCAGCAACTTTGTGGTCATCAGGTTCACAGGCAAGTGTTTTACCCACTAGGCTACTACCACCCCAGTCAAAAGTGAAAGGGCATCAAAGTGTCACAAAGAAATCGAATATTTTGAGACAAACTAAAAGAACGCAGTTAGGGTGTGTAACTTACTATGTAACAAGATTTTTACGGGACTTTTCCACAAAGAAACTGCACCATATCATGAAAAAAATGTTTTTCCATTACAACAATGCGACCACTACCCGAGCTGCTCGACGGCAGAGCCGAACGCGGGACACAGCCGAGCTGACTGCGTCACTGCTTTCTGATTGATCGAAATGTTGCCATGACGACAGGAAAGGGGCCTTTTTATGTGTCCGTGGACTAATAAAAAAACAATAACAAAGATACAAACTAACAACTGGGAAGTCAACGAAGTACAAGCACGACTGTCTGTTTGGGCTGAAGAAAAATTTCAGTGGGAGTTTTCTATGACACTAACAAATTTATCTTTAACGCTGTGAGAAACGTGAAGGTGATCCAGGACATCACTAAGTTAGCACTTATAATAAAATGAAAAATTCAAACAAGACTATTAATCATAGAAGACCCCAATATCAAAAGCGGCTCTAACAGAAAAACTTTCCGCTGGTTCGGCTCCATGGACGCGGGTTTGGGACGAAGACCGGCCATAAACTGTGAGGAGAGAATTGAGCTGCAGAAACTCTGTTACTGAGATGCGCTGGAAAATCAAAGAGTGCTGCAAGTTCGGTACCATCACAGTACAGTTTAGAGACAGCACGGTTCCTGTATACCTGTGGAAAAGTGCCTTTACTCTGGTCCAATTACTCTATCAATGTGGCATGACAACCATGACGTTGACCAAAAAATCTGAGCTGGTAATTTGAAATATGAAGAAAAAGAACCAACGACGGTAATGAACATTCGTCTCGTCTCTGCAGACCTGCTTTGATCTTTGCAAAAGACAAATGGCCGAAGCTGCAGCGACACAGACATGTTTCATCACCTCTTCATAAGCTTGAAACATCAGTATTTACAGAACAGATAGTTTCCATTGTAAACTAAGGCCGAGACTCATTCAGAGCCAATTTAAAATATTCTACAGCACACATTGTTTATATTATGTATAAACACACATACCTAAAACCTCCCTTCACATTGTGCAAAAGCACAGCAACGTGTGACTTATTGATCCAGAATATCGCCAGACAGACAAGACGAGGCATGAATAAAATCAAGCCCAGATAGAACAAGGGAACAAGTTTGTGGATATTACTGCAGTGGATGCAAGTCCTAGGCCACAATCTGTCCAATCAGCTGTGACTTTTTACCCATATGACTTCTGTTCCACCTTTTGGTTCAATGCTAAATGAGTGAGTGTGGAAACAATAATGTTCTGCTTTGGCCTTGAAGGAAGGAAACTGAATTACAAGAATAAACCCACCCTCACCGAACAAGAACATTCAGAGCAGAGGTGACAGGAAAAAGTCTGCAAAACCAGCCCCTCAAAATTAGACTTCAAACTCTAACGCTCGCCTTCAAAGCCAAAAATGTTCCAGTTCCATCTCACCTATCAGCTCTGATCAGACCACGGGCCACAGCTCGCCCTCTCAAAACGTCAAGTACAGCCCAACTGGGCCCACCTCTTCTCAAAGATTGAAGAAGTACATCAAGACTTTTCTCAGCTTTGGCACCGAAGTACTAGAACGAACTTCCACCTTGCACTTCACTCATCACGTTTTTTTAAAATAATGTATGTAACATACACTGGATACTGTATTTTCATAAACTGACTGTATATTTATATTGAAGTGCTGCTGATAATTTGCACATATAAAAAAAAAAAACAGTTACATTCCAGCACTATTACTTTCCACCTGACTTTTATGGATGTTAAAAATCACCTTGTACCAAACAGCACTTCTCTTTTTTTTTTTTTTTTTTACTTCTAGCTTGTACCAAATTGCACATTTTTAACTTCTAGTTCAGAGTTTATATCTATATATTTTGTATACATGTGTATTTTTGTACTTTGCAAAATCTTGAGCCGCGCCGTCTCGTCTCACTGTTTACATGCATATAGCTGAGAAGACGAAGTGTACTTTGACTGGACTAAAAAAAAAAAAAAAAAAAAAAAGTGACATGGCCACACCACCGAAAAACAGCTTAAGCAGAAAAGTAGGGTATTTTTTGCTAACATGTGTTAACCAAGAGATCCTGTATGTGTGAAACTAGTGTGAAGGCAACAGCTCTTTTAAGGAAAGACAGTTTTCTTCAAAACATCTTTGATACTTGATAGTTTTTCAAATACAGAAACGTTTGCCTTCATGACGTTATGAATAAGCCTAGAAAATATTTAAAATCCTTTTTAAAGTTAAGGGGAAGGGACATGATTGCGCAATTTCAACCACACGTGTAAATCCCCTAAAATACCAAATAAAGTCGGATGTAAATGTCACCATTCTGGGACGGGGAGGCAGTGAGGACTGTCCAGTCATGTTTTTACAGTAGAACGCGAAGTACAGTACAGTGTAGTACAGTAACAAATCTGGGATTTTGTTGTCATTTGCAGAGAAAAGTATTGTACTAGAAACCCTGTGCTGAATTTCAGTACCCCTCTTGCAGGGTCACCGACCGTCCTGAACTGAAGTGTATAAGTGGAGGTACAAATAGCGTAAACCACTCAAGCATCACAAAACCTGCCTTCTGCCTTTTACAGGCTCTGTGATTTCAGCAGTCTTATTAGATTAGTACAAATCACACTGTGTGACACAGATCGAATAAACTTGGGTACGACGTATGCAGGCGGACGATGGCCTGACTATGAAGGTGTGTAGGTGTACGACGGCGTGCGTGAAGGTGTGTAGGTGTACGACGGCGTGCGTGAAGGTGTGTAGGTGTACGACGGCGTGCGTGAAGGTGTGTAGGTGTACGACGGCGTGCGTGAAGGTGTGTAGGTGTACGACGGCGTGCGTGAAGGTGTGTAGGTGTACGACGGCGTGCGTGAAGGTGTGTAGGTGT